>OZ012708.1:12544516-13144516 GCA_963942595.1 Cylloceria caligata
GCTTACAGTTAAATCGCGACGTCTGTATTTTCTTGGTATTTCAATGTATAACATTATGCATCAGAAAGCACCAACATATTTATTGGCTCCGTTCAGTCATCAGAGGGATACTCCTGAACGTCAGTTAAGGAGATCTCGATCGACTTTTCTGTGCCAATGCATCGCACAACTAGTTATAGAAACGAATTTTCTCTCTCTGGCATTTATTTTTGGGAGACCTTACCATCTCATGTCACTTCTCCTTCTAGTCTAGAACTGTTTAAGATTCGTCTCCATACTCACCTGTTTAATCATGTTGATGCAAATTACTTTTTATTTTTGTTCACGGTAGTATAGTGAGAGCAATATATATATATCATCAAATTCGATAATTCTGATTAGTCAATTTGCTACATATAAGCAAGTTCTATTGTTATTCTTATTTTTATTATCAGGGGTACAAATTGAAAATGCGGGTTTGATAACAGATGGCGTTACTAACGCTATACGCATCAGGCAGTACTGTGACTATGTTCATGTCAAAGCTACGTCTTATAGCTTTAATTTTCAGTATGTGTCAATTTGTCGCAGTGTCAAATTCATAGTTTTTTTGAGCTCTCAATATGTCGAGTTTCGTGCCAACAAAACAGCATTTGCGGGAAGTTTTAATTTACTTCTTTAATTTGAAGAAAAGTGCTGCTGAAGCACATCGATTGGTCTCCGAGGCTTATCCGAGTCATGTTCCATCGGTTTCAACGTGCGAGAGATGGTTTGTGCGGTTTAGAAGTGGCGATTTTGACGTTGAGGACAAAGAGCGGCCGGGCCAAGTGAAAAAGTTTGAGAATGCTGAATTGGAGGCAATACTCAATGAAGACTCGTGTCAAACTCAACAAGAGCTCGCAGATTCATTGGGAGTGACACAACAAGCCATTTCCCATCGTATAAAAGCCCTCGGAATGATCCAAAAGCAAGGACATTGGGTGCCGTATGAGCTGAAGCCGAGAGACGTCGAGCGCCGTTTTTTTGCATGCGAACTGCTGCTCGAACGGCAAAAACGGAAGGGTTTTTTGCATCGCATTGTCACTGGTGATGAAAAGTGGATCCATTATGATAACCCGAAGCGCAAAAAATCATATGGTTACCCCGGCCATGCATCATCATCGACGGCCAAACCAAATATTCACGGCGCCAAGCTCATGCTCTGTATTTGGTGGGACCAGCTGGGTGTGGTGTATTATGAGCTATTGAAATCGAACGAAACCATCACAGGAGCACTATACCGAACTCAATTGATGCGTTTGAGCCGCGCACTCAAAGAAAAACGGCCACAATACGAGCAAAGACACGACAAAGTAATTTTGCAACATGACAACGCTCGGCCACATGTTGCAGCGCCGGTCAAAACATACCTACAAACGCTGAAATAGGAAGTCTTACCCCACCCGCCGTATAGCCCAGATATTGCTCCTTCCGATTACCACCTTTTCTGATCGATGACACATGGCCTAGCTGACCAGCGCTTCCATTCTTACGAAGAAGCCCAAAAATGGGTCGATGACTGGATAGCAGCCAAGCCGGCCGAATTTTTTCGCGACGGTATCCGTAAATTGCCAGAAAGATGGGAAAAAGTTGTGGCTAGCGATGGACAATACTTTGAATAATTCATTTGTTACCATTTTTTCAGAATAAACGTTCAAAAATAGAAAAAAATCCCGCATTTTCAATTTGTACTCCTGATATATTTTAGAATTACTTTTAAGTTCATTATTATAAGCTTCTTATTGTTTTAATTGCATTTCTGTATAAACCAATCTTATTGGATTTAGCATAGCTTATTCTAGTTTATTAAAAGATTATTATATTATTGTCATAAATATTTGCCAAAGGTTTGCCAAGGCATAATAAAACAATCAATCAATCAATCTCTCTCACTCACACTCACACTCACACTCACACTCACACTCACACTCTCTCTCACACACACACACACACACACACCCCACAGGAGGAGTCTGTAACCCCTACGTGGCGCGTCCCCAGGTGGCGGATTAGGGAACGCCTGCCAATACAGCAGGTAGGAGGATTCTTCCTCCCGCGGACCAAACAGACTAGGAAAAGGAACCCCGAATAATAAACCAAAGATGGAGAACACGGAATCCGATAAATCGGTTACGGTGCAGGGGCTCGGAACCCCAGTACCGGCGGCGGGGAGTGAGCAAGCGGGCTCCCCGGCGTCGTCATCCAACGACCGCAGTGCGACTGTGGTGGTCAACTTAGCCACAGCGAGTATCGACGCCACAAGGAAAAAGAAGCACGAGGCCTACGAACGGCTCGGCAGCAAGCTGGATGAGTTTGATCAGTATGTGGAGAATAAGACGAACGTCCACAAAGAGATAACACGGCTCATAGCTGCATGCCGAAGCATTGGGGGCGCCAGAAGGTGCGCAAACACAGTCGGTGGTGCAGCAGCCTTCGAGTAAGCAGACAACGCAGACCACGCCAAGCCTGGAGGCGCAAAGAGCCAAGCGTCGCAGGGGCTCATCTACCCCTCGGAACATCAGACCAGTCGGGAAACGGAACAAACAACGGAACGAGGTACCGAACACCTCAACACCGCAGGCTGCTGGATCGGCACCAGCGCCTGAACAAAAAGCAGCATGGAAGACAGTGCAGAGAAAGAAGAGGCTACCACCACGCTCGAGACGTCCTAGACCTGATGCTCTGGTCATTAAGGCCGATGACGGAAAGTCTTGAGCCGCACAGCTACAAAGCCGACCCATGAGCTGAAAGACTCGATGAAGGCCTTCCTTGGTGAGTGTGGTGAGGTACGAGCGTGGACACAAGAAACGCCGCTCGAAATCCGTGACCTCGATGAAATAGCGTGTAAAGAAGAATTGGCGAAAGCTGCGCAGCTAAACGCCAACAGCATCACAGCCTCGGCGGTGAAATCGCTGCGGAAAGCATACGGTGGCACACAAACGGCCGTAGTCAACCTCCCAACTGCGATAGCAAGGACAGCCTTGGAACTGGGGAAAATAAATTCGGCTGGACGGTCTGTCGCATTCGCGAGAGAGATAAGAGCCGCGTGCCCTTAAGGTGCTTCCGATGCCACGACTTCGGACACCTGGGGCATGGCTGTAAAGGTGCGGACCGCTCTAAGCAGTGTCTGCGTTGTGGAGAGGAGGGTCACCACGCAAAAACGTGTGACAAGGCGCCTACCTGCATGCTGTGTAAGGAGAAGGATGCTGAGAAAGTGGACCACGTAACCGGAAGCAGCCGGTGCCCGGTCTATCTATTAGCCCTCGAGAAGTTGAAGCAGAAAAATCGACAATGAGATTTCTGCACATCAACCTAAACCACTGCAAGGTAGCACAAGACCAGCTCATGCAGACGGTGCGGGAGGATGACATGGATGTGGTGATAATTTCGGAGCAATATCGAAACAGGATAGAGTCTTCTTGGAGAGCGGATGCAGCAGGCTCAGCTGCTATCTGGGCTTGTGGAATCCGCCCTATCCAGGAGACCATGAAAACACCTACAGAATACTACGTGCGAGCGAAAGTCAACGGTGAACATGTATACAGTTGTTATATGCCACCTCGACTGACGCAACAAGAGTACGAAGAGGCCTTGGACCAATTGGTCAACGATGGCAATGACTCAGTCGTCATCGCCGGGGACTTCAACGCCTGGGCCGTGGAATGGGGCAGCAAACGGACGACAGAGCGGGGGCGAGCTCTTCTGGATGCTTTTTCGGTGCTCAAGCTCATGCTACTCAACTATGGTAGAGTCCCAACGTTTACGAAAGACGAGAGCAGGTCCTTCATCGACCTCACGTTTGTCAGCCCAGGGCTCACAAAAAGCAACTACTGGCGGGTAACGGAGATTCGCACGCATAGCGACCACTGTGCCATAACATGGCACATACAGCGGCTACCAAAGTGCGAAAATAGCGTATCGAAGCTGGCCAAAACCACGCGCTGGAAGGCAAACGCTCTCGATAAAGGCGCCCTATGTGCCTGCATTGAAGAGGCCAAGATCACCCTGAATACGGCAGAGGAGAAGACAGCGCAAGTCATGGATGCTGTCGTGAGAGCATGCGACACCGCCATGCCACGGCGTGACAATGGAAACCGGCACAGCCCGGTGTATTGGTGGAGCGACACAATCGCAGAGCTTCGGGACGAGTGTAAACATGCCAGAAGACTCGCTCAGAGAGCCCGGAAAAGACCAGCCTTTGCACAACTGGAACGGGTCTTCAAGAAGGCACGATCCCAACTATTGAAAGCTATTAAGATCAGCAAGAGGGAGGGATGGACCAGGCTGATAGCGGAAGTTAACAACGACCCTTTTGGGAGACCATACAGGGTCGTCATGTCAACGGTAAAGGCGCAGTCCAGGCAACAGCCAACTTGTCCAACGCAACTGAAGGAGATTGTCGCCGTGCTGTTTCCCCAGCAATATGCATACGACTACCAAGTGCCGCAGGACGGAAATGAAGTAATCCCTCCGATTACACAAGAGGAACTAGTCCGAGCCACCAGGAGAGTAGGCAATACAAAGGCGCCAGGGCTGGACAACATCCCCAACAATGCGCTTAAAGCAGCAATTGAAGCTGCTCCGGAACTGTTCCAGCAGATGTATAACACTTGTCTCTGAGAGGGAACATTCCCGGGATGGTGGAAGCGACAGCGACTGGTGCTGCTCCCTAAAGGCAACAAACCGCCAGAGGAAGCCTCGTCGTATCGGCCCTTATGTCTGCTTGAAACAGCAGGGAAAATCTTGGAAAGGATTATTACCAATCGAATCGCGACCTCTGTGAGACATCGCCTCGCGGGAAACCAGTATGGCTTTCGGAAAGGCAGGTTGACTATCGAGGCTATTGGCCGCGTGACAACTATCGCCAAGGAGGCAATCTCCAGAACCCGTGGGAGCCGAGGAGGCCAGAAATACTGCCTGCTGACGGCGTTGGAAGTTAAAAACGCATTCAACTCAGCCAGATGGGACAGTATATGCAAAGCACTAAATCAACTGGGAACGCGGGCTTATCTCAGAACGATGACCAAGAGCTATTTTAGCGGCAAGCGCTTGATGTACATTACAGAAGAAGGTCCCAGATACTTTGAAGTCTCTGGAGGAGTTTCCCAAGGTTCAGTTCTCGGGTCATTACTGTGGAACGTAATGTACGACGCCTTGCTGAAGATCTAGCTACCGCAGGGAACCGAGATGGTGGCGTTTGCAGACGACGCTGATCATTACGGCCAAGACCCTCGAAGAGGTCAATTGCAACTTCGGAGAAGCGTATGCCAGCGTGAGACAGTGGATGCACTCGATTGGTCTGGAGCTTGCGCACCACAAAACTGAGGCCGTGCTGTTTACGAGGCGGAAGATGGTCGAAACCATCACCCTGGATGTCGGTGATTGCGAAATCACGTCGCAACCCTATATCAGGTACCTCGGAGTGATGCTGGATACAAGGCTTAGCTTCAAGCAGCATATTGGGATCGTGGTCGCTAAGGGTGCAAAAGTGGGCGCAGCACTGGCGCGACTTATGCCAAATATTGGAGGGCCGAAACAGGCGAGGAGAAAACTGCTAGCAACAGTTATAACATCAATACTGTTGTACGCGGCGCCGATCTGGCAAGAGGCGCTAAATGTTGCCTCATACCGAAGAAAAATGGTGTCGGTATACCGCGGAACTCTCTTGAGAGTTGCTGCCGGATACCGCACCATATCGTACGAAGCAGTATACGTAGTGGCTGGCATGCCACCACTAGAAATCCTTCCAGACGAGCGACGCAGGGTGTACAACCGCGGTCGGCAGACTCCAGACGAGTAGGAGAACATTGCCAAGGAGGAAAAAGCAGTGTCATTACGGCTCTGGCAACAGCACTGGGACGACTCGTGTAAAGGAAGGTGGACTTACCAATTGATTCCATCGCTTGAGCAGTGGGTGAATCGCAAGCATGGCGAGGTAGGCTTCTACCTAACGCAGCTGTTGACGGAGCATGGCTGCTTTCGGACAAATCTCCACCGATTTAAGCTAAACAATAGTGAGGACTGCCCAGCCTGCAACGTAGCTGAAAACGCGGAGCATGTATTCTTTATATGCCTACGTTTTAAGAATGAGCGAGACCAGCTTCAAGAGAGTCTCAGCGAACGGATTACCACGGATAACATGATGAAACTCATGCTCGATTCAGCAGACGCATGGAGCGCTATCGAGGACTTTGCAACGGTAGTCCTGAAGAAGCTGCGCATTGAAGAACGGCAAAGACATGAGCCACAATAAAACTGTGACGCGGCCGTAGACGATCCCTTGCCCCGCGAAGTAATGCCGGAAGGCGGTCCCGCGGGGAATAACACAAGGCAGGGACGACGGGAGGTAGTTTTAGTGGGTAAAAATCCGACACTCCCAGGTAACATAGGTTACTTGGGGACTTTTTGAAGATTTCCACCTACCCTTGAAAAAAAAAAACACACACACTCCACAGGGGGATGTCTGTAACCCCTACGTGGCGCGTCCCCAGGTGGCGGATCGGGGAATGCTCGCTCGGAAGAGAGGGTAAGGCCGAAATAAAATAAACCTCGCGGACCAACAGACTAGGGGAAGAAACCCCGAACAAAAATCAACATGGAAAAGAGTGATAAGAACAAAGTACCCCAAGTGAGTACCTCTCAGACAGAAAGTAATCTCACCGTCGACTGGAGTCGGGTGAAAGCCCCAGCGGCCCTCGGCGCCGGCCTCATGGATTTTGGGGGAGGCCAATCGCACAGTCTCATAGAAAACAGAATGGAGAAGGGTCAAGGGCGAGATATCAGCCACACAACCCACGAACCGATAGAGCTTGGAGGCGCCAAAGATGCTACTGAGGGTCGCGTGGAGGCGCGCACTCCAATAGCTCAAGCACGGCAACGCAGTGAAGATGAGATCGTGAAGTCCCAGACACTGGAAAGACTGGTAGGCTTGATCACGAAGCTGCACGATTTCGTAAAGGGTAAAGACAAACATCCATCACGAGGCAAAGCGGTTAGCTGCCTCCGTGAAGAGTGCCTTTGTCAAGCTCGAGGAGCTAGAGACAACTGCTAGTAGGACACCAAACGAGCCAGGACCACTACCGGCGACGACAGCGAAACATACGCAAACGACACCGTCTCCCCGCCAGACGCATAATATGCACACGATGAAAGAGACTATGGAATCACCCGCCGAACAAAGTGGACAAGGAAACCATAAGAAGAATCGTACCCCACCGTCACGAGAGATCAGGGTAGCCAAAAGAAAGGTGAAAAGAGATCAAACAAATAGACTGGAAACACGACCGGAACAAAGTGAACAACCGAAGCAGAGCAAGGCGCCGATGCCCAGAGTGGAATCGACGCAAAGCAAAGGACCGAGGGATAACAAGGGGCCCAGCCAGGCATGGCAAGAGGTGCGCAGGAAAGCTCGTAAGCAGCATCGAAAACCTACTTTACCGGATGCTCTGGTAATCGAGAAGAAAGGGCAGTTGAGCTACGCCGAAATCTTGAGCCGAATCAAGAAAGACACCACACTTGAGGAGGTTGGAAAAAGTGTCCGCAAGGCCCGCAGAACGGTGGCAGGCGACCTTATCCTTATCCTCAACAAAAATAGTTCCGAAAAGACTGCCCAGTTTCGTGCAGCAATTGAAGGCGTACTCGGACAAGAAGCCACTGTGCAAAGCAAAACGCAAGAGATAAACATCGGGATAAAGGACATCGATGAGGCAATGACCAAGGAAGAGATATATGAAGCCCTCACGAATCAGCTCTGCGCAAACGGCGAAATCACACTTGACTCGATCAAGTCAATCCGAAAGGCATTCGGCAATACCCAAACCGCGGTGTTAAGGCTGGATGGGGACACAGCTAAGAAGGCAATAGATGCAGGGAAAGTCAGGATAGGCTGGGTAGTATGCCGCGTGCGGGAGCAGGTGACACCCACCAATTGCTACAAATGCTGGCAGTATGGTCATACGACACGGATCTGCAGAAGTGACGCTGATAGGTCCGCTCACTGCATCAAATGTGGTGTGGCAGGACACAAAATAAATGTATGCAAAGCGGAAGCTCACTGTGTACTCTGCGAGGAGAAAGGCAACCAAGCCTGCGGCCATATACCCGGATCAAGTAATTGTCCGGTTTTCAAACTAGCACTGCAGGCGCTAATAGTAAAACGTAAATGAGGATATTACAATTCAACCTCAACCACTGTGAAGCAGCACATGATCTGCTTATGCAGACGGTTCGCGACTTAACGGCGGACGTAGTAATACTCTCCGAGCCTTACAGAAAACTCGACGGAAAACCCTGGGAAACGGGCACTACAGGTGAGGCCGCCATCTGGTCCTGTCACAAGTCCCCCATCCAGGAAAAGATGAAAAAACCGGAATCTGGCTTCATCCGGGTGAAGATTAGCGGAGTCCACTTGTACAGCTGCTATGCTCCACCCAGCATGCCACACGAAGAATTCGAAGGACTCCTTGACAGACTGAGCAGAGATATCCGAGGCCGTAGCCCTGTCGCAATAGCAGGAGATTTCAATGCTTGCGCTGATGAATGGGGCAGCAAGGAGACAAAACCGAAGGAACGAGCACTCTTGGAATTCGTATCGTCACTGGACCTAGTCGTACTGAATAGCGGCAACTCTCCCACTTTCTGTAGGGGCGAGGTAACCTCGATAGTCGACGTCACCTTCGTCAGCAGCTGTTTTGCAAGGGATAACGATACTTGGAAAGTTACAGACCTGTACACCAATAGCGATCATCGAGCTATTACGTGGGAGTTACGCTACCAGGTACGTACCGGACCACGAACAAAAAGAACAAATGACATCAATTGCAGACAGAACATGATCGAAGAAGACCTGTTTCGTCTAGCGCTGCGAAGCGATATAGTCGAAGACGGAGATGCAACGCAGAAAATGGCAACGGTTATGGAGAGAATTACGAACACGTGTGATGCCTCGATGCCCAGAAAACGCGAAACAAACCAATACTCTCCAGTGTACTGGTGGAATAACACTATAGCCACGCTCCGAGCGGCGACTAATAAGGCAAGACGGCTTGCACAACGGACCCGCCACAAAAGGACGTTCCAAACACTAGAGCAAAAGCACAAGGAAGCACAAGCTAAGCTAAATAAAGCCATCAAGCGTAGCAAGAAACAGTGTTGGGAAGAGCTGCTCTGTGAGGTAGATGATAACCCATGGGGTAGACCATATAAGGTAGTGATGACTCGGATCAAAAGCCACTCATTACCCACACTTACATGCCCTGACCTGCTACGGAAGATCGTCTCATCTCTATTTTCCCAGCAAGCAGAGTACGAATACCAAGTCGAACAGAGGGAGAACGAAATCATTCCCCCCGTCACCAAGGAGGAACTAGTAAGGGCTTGCGCTAAGGTGAGAATAAGCAAGGCACCAGGAATGGATGGCATACCCAATATCGCCCTCAAGACGGCAATAAGCACAGCACCAGAGATGTTTGTTGATCTGTACAACACCTACATCCAAGAAGGAATCTTCCCGGCTCCATGGAAATGGCAGAGACTGGTGTTACTGCCCAAAGGATCGAAGCCACCCGACGAACCCTCGTCTTACCGCCCGCTGTGTATGCTGGACACAACTGGCAAAATCCTCGAGCGCATTGTTCACGACAGAGTGGATACGGCGATTGGAGCTTCTCTGGCAGATAACCAATGCGGGTTTCGCAAGTTCCGCTCAACACTCGATGCGATAAATCTAGTGGTAAGCACCGCTAAAGAGGCCATAGCTGGATCTCGATGGAAAAGAGGGGCAAAGAAGTACTGTTTTGTTGCTACGCTAGATATCAAGAATGCCTTCAACTCGGCACGATGGGATTGCATTTGGGAAGCCCTAAATAAATTAAACGCTCCGCGTTATCTTAAAAAGATAGTGATGAACTACCTGAGCGACAGGATTCTGAAGTACGATACGGAGGTTGGCCCAAAACAGTATAGAGTGACAGGGGGAGTCCCCCAAGGCTCGGTACCTGGGCCGCTACTGTGAAATATTATGTACGACGGACTCCTGAAGCTGCCACACTCGGACGAGGTGAAGCTAGTCGCCTTCGCAGATGACGTGGCAGTTGTAATAACTTCTAAATACCTAGAAGAAGTCGAAACAACCTTTCACGAAACGTTCGCACAGATCCAACGATGGATGACATCAGTTGGACTAACACTGGCCGAACATAAAACCGAGGCAGTCCTAATTACTAGCAGGAAAGCCGTAGAGACCATCACGCTCACTGTAGGCGGGCATACAATTAAATCGCTGCCGCATATCCGGTACCTCGGGGTGATGATAGACGCTAGGCTTAGCTTTAAACACCACGTTGAGCAAGCTAGCAACAAGGCCGCCACCGTAGGTGCAGTCCTGTCACGGCTAATGCCTAACATAGGTGGACCCAGACAAAAGAGAAGAGCACTGCTGGCGTCAGTGACCACGTCAGTCTTCTCATATGCGATCCTTATCTGGGCGGAGGCATTGGAGGTAAAAGAGTATCGGAAGATGGCAGCCGCCGTTCACCGACGTAGTGCCTTGAGGGTAGCGTGTGGATACCGCACAGTTTCTAAAGACGCTGCGTGCATCATCGCAGGGATAATACCCATGGAGGTACTTGCGAAAGAGAGAAAATCTTTATACCAGAAAAGAGGGACAACACCACTGTAACCAGGCGAGCTGCGTATCCGAGAGCGGCAGCGTAGTGTCGAGCTCTGGCAAACGAGTTGGGACACGTCACTGAAGGGACGTTGGACCCACCGACTCATACCCCGAGTGGACAGATGAGTGAGCCGACACCATGGGGAAGTTAATTTCTATCTGACACAGATGCTCTCTGGTCATGGGTGTTTCCGAGCGTACCTGTTCAAGTACAAACTGGAGGAATCCCCAGAATGCCCTACTTGCAAAGGGATCACGGAGGATTCGGACCATCTATTTTTTCAGTGTCCACGTTTCACTGCGCACCGCAATGAGGTACAGCGCGAGCACAACACGATATTAACTCCGGAAAATATCGCAGAAGTGATGCTGGCAACAACAGCAGGCTGGGAGGCGATCAGTGCATTAGCGGCAGCGGTTATGAAACAGCTCCATCGTAAAGATCAGAACAGAAGAACGGAAGGATAAAAAGGACCCAAGGAACCCTCTGAAAGAGAGGAAAAGCTTCGGCTGAGACCTCCTCCGCGAAGTAGTGCCTAACGGCGGTCCCGCGGGGGAATGAAAGGGTCAGAGGATAGGAGGTGGTTTTTTAGTGGGTAGGGCCTGAACAGGAAAAGCCTCACACAACCAGCATGTTTGCTGGTGTGCGTAAAAGCATATTTCCCCCTCCTTCACAAAAAAAAACACACACACACACACACACAATCCACAGCTATGCGTCCAGGTAATACGGATTACCCGTACCCATGGACAGTGGGCACCGTCAGGCATGGGCATCCATATACCGATTAGCGTATCGCTACAGTATGTTTCTTCGTTCAGGTCATGATATCCGTCCTCGTCAATTGAATGTTCGAGGCCGAATACCGTACACTTCACAAGCAACACAGTTAGTGTGCTAATCGGCGGCTCGGGGTAAAATAGCTGCTGCCAATCGACGTATATCGATTCATCGATCTCGACAAGCAGCACCTCGCAGCACCTGTAATCATCCATGTCGATGGTCTCCCGCGCATAGCTCTTTGATGCCGCCCAACGACACATGAAGCTCCCGCACACAAGTCCTTAAATTTTAATGCACTCCTCTCAGCCAGTCCATCAATATATCATTTCTCCAAATCGTCCTCTAGTTTTTACCACGCAGCACACATTAATTCAGTGCGCAGGAATATCGAGTTATCCCCCGCACCGCAAACCACCCGACACAAAAGACACGGCTAGCGCAAAGTTGTCGTACCGCAGATACATTTTGTGATTTTTTCGAATCAGATTTTCGTCGTGCACTGCTAAAGAAAGACTGAATGCTCCGAATGATGCTGGCGGGGATCACAGGGTTGGAAGATAACAAACGCCCCTCTGAATCATAACTAGGTGTCCAGAGCTCTGAATGCGACGAAAGCGGTTTTGCACGTGCGTACCGCTCTGTACTGTGCTCCTCGCGCAGCGCTCGCTGTACAGTAAAAGACGCAGAATATGATACCGTACCGCGAGAGTCCTCGATTATAATTTATATATAATTATGAAATAAAAGACACAGTAAGATGATGTATTTGTTTTTAATTAATCAATATTTTATTTAAATCACTTTACACATATTTCACGTCGTATGCAACTTCCCTGCAAACACGGTAATCTTCGCTCGGAGACCCTTCCGCCGTTAAATTTATTTTTATCACTGTCTGATCGTCGAGAGGCAAAAGTATTGTAATATTCACGTACTAATCTATCGTTTTTCATTACATTATTGCTAAAGAGATTATTAAATCGCGACATGGTGAAGCCGCACGACATAAGATGCAGGAATACGATACAAAATTGTCAACACACATCCGACGTATTACTCTGTAGCTGCTTGAGGCCGTACCGATAGAACTTGCAGTTTCTTTGTAGTCGTGCGAGATGTTGCGGTATAACCGGTGGTAGCCCGTAGCTATCAAAGTACATTCCATTTCCATGATGGTTAACGTACATGGCGATCCAATGCTCTCCAGGTCCGTCGTGGTTATCAGTGTTAACTACGAGTCCAGCCGGTAACGACCATACACGAGGAATTCTGTCAGCAGGGTATACGCCAACGCTTGAAAGTGGTAGATACAGGCTCTCGTAGATTTGTCTAGTGTTCATGCTGAACACATAGTCAATGATTAAATGATGACCGATACGCTTTAAAAGACGTATATATGCCAAATTTATTTCACGGCATGGTCGATCGTGTCACGACTACATGATGACGATTTCTCCTCTTTCCTATTCTCTTCCTCTTCGTCTGCTGACCAAACATCCATGTATGATTCTCCTTTAAATATGTGCTCGCGAAGCCAATTTTTTATTTGGAAAGCCTGGTGCATTGCACAATGCGAAGATGCTGTATCGTTTATCATAGCGTGCCTGAAGCATTGTCGCAAAGATTTCGGCATAAATGTGTACGACGGGGCGCCCTCCTCATCCTCCAGGTTGGAAATTTCACGACTCGTGACATCGCAAAGAAGTATAGCCTTCTCGTAACCGCGTGTATAGATACGTCTTGATTTTCGCGAAATTGCACGCAAGTTAGCGTATGCTTGTTTACAGCTCACATCGCCCTCGTACCATTCAAGACCGTGAAAATATTTCGAGAGAAAATTATTCTGGCTTCTCGAATGCTGCGGTAATTCGGCAAAGTTGCACGGTGATGCGACGATCCAATGAGCTGAGACGGTATATCCACTGCTACCACGGCAATTTCCTTCGGAATAAATTCCGAGTCTTTACCACGCATTCCCTGTATATCCACGACGATATCCATTTCCACGTTTAATCCGTACAGATGCTCGAATTCGACTGATTAGTTACTCACAGAGACGCTTCTACGTCTCTTAACACGAAATAATTTTATTCCGACATCAGCACATTTTTCGCTTATCCGGTAAAATCCACCATTACTTCCTCAAATCGTACCTCTATTCTCACACTACCGTGCTTTATTAAATTCTAATGTGAATTGCTGTTCGCCGAAATATCGGGTGTCAAATCAAAAGCAAACAGACAGTATCCATCGCGATAATTATCGCGATCGATCGAATTACCGTCGTTCAAGAAATGTATTCCAATTCCCGAAAACAACGTTTAAGAAGCATCCACATACTGATGATTTTTCGTGAAATTAGGTTGTAACGGTTTCGAAGGTATTTAAGCACCATCTACATACAATGAAAGATAATTTGTCTTGTAAGTTTGGAAATTAAATGGATTCATACTGAAGTCGCCGTTAAACGTTTTGTTATCGACAAAACCGATAATTATACGCTTCGGCAATTGACCTAGCATGATATTATCGATAGTCTCTCCATGAGTGTCGAGCTCTGGCAAACGAGTTGGGACACGTCACTGAAGGGACGTTGGACCCACCGACTCATACCCCGAGTGGACAGATGAGTGAGCCGACACCATGGGGAAGTTAATTTCTATCTGACACAGATGCTCTCTGGTCATGGGTGTTTCCGAGCGTACCTGTTCAAGTACAAACTGGAGGAATCCCCAGAATGCCCTACTTGCAAAGGGATCACGGAGGATTCGGACCATCTATTTTTTCAGTGTCCACGTTTCACTGCGCACCGCAATGAGGTACAGCGCGAGCACAACACGATATTAACTCCGGAAAATATCGCAGAAGTGATGCTGGCAACAACAGCAGGCTGGGAGGCGATCAGTGCATTAGCGGCAGCGGTTATGAAACAGCTCCATCGTAAAGATCAGAACAGAAGAACGGAAGGATAAAAAGGACCCAAGGATAAAAAGGACCCAAGGATCCGCGATCGATCGAATTACCGTCGTTCAAGAAATGTATTCCAATTCCCGAAAACAACGTTTAAGAAGCATCCACATACTGATGATTTTTCGTGAAATTAGGTTGTAACGGTTTCGAAGGTATTTAAGCACCATCTACATACAATGAAAGATAATTTGTCTTGTAAGTTTGGAAATTAAATGGATTCATACTGAAGTCGCCGTTAAACGTTTTGTTATCGACAAAACCGATAATTATACGCTTCGGCAATTGACCTAGCATGATATTATCGATAGTCTCTCCATGAACACCGGAGTGTATTAAAACGGCTTTTACCTCGACTTTCGTAAGTGGATATTTAGCCGTAGATTTTGCCAGAGTTCTAGCATGCGAGAGCAGCACACCAGGAGCTATTTTTGTTCTACGAATGAGGAGCGATACCTCGAGAATCTTTAAGCCGCATTGACCATTCATTGTATCGCCCACAAGACAAAATCAATCTCTAAACCGCACCAGCCATAGCCGTATCTCGACACCGTTTAATAGGAACCGCTCCTGATTGAATATATCGCAATGCAGATGACCGAGCAAGTCTACAGTTTCTCCGACATTTAAAAATTGTTTGGAGGTGAAACCAATTTTTGATTCAGGTATACATCCACCTGATTAAACATAGAATGCAAGAGATTGTTTACAGGGCCGGTACTTACTTTCGACGCTGTACCCGCGGCAATTTCCGTAGTAGGAGATGTTATTTTCACTCTCAGACTAAGCATAGCATGCGCGAGATCGATATACTCATCACCCTGTCCGGGAATAACAAATTCAATAAGTGAATCATCTGTTAGAGAAGAAATTGGTTTGTAATACACCCAATTGGAGCCTTCGATAGTAGTTTGCGTCGGTGGGAGTGAAAATAATTCAAGTTCCGATTTAAGACACTCGCACGAGTGCGCATGTTGAAAAGCCATCTTGTTTCAGCTATCCAAAAATATCCGCAACCGTTCGTTGACAAGACTTCTTCTTCTTATTGTTCTTATTATTCTTCTTCTTCTTTATTACTTTTCTCTTTATTACGCTTTTATTTTTACGGAGATACGTCGTGGTTTACGTTCGTTCGATGAATGAGGCGTTCGCGAAATGTTGCGCTTTTTGAAACCAGACCCCCGCATGAGTCTCCATTTTTTCAGAGGCTTTGCGTTTGAGATTACTGCCTGATTCTCGTGCTCTCTCGCAAATAGCATCTTTCACAACTATATTTCTATCGAGGATATCACCGGCTACATTTACACCAGCGCGCAATGCCTCTTTTCCAACTGATTTAGCGCCCTTCTTTGAAAGTGGTAACACTCGGCGAAATGCGCCCCCCAGAAAGCTGCCGATACCGTGTCCTCGTTGATTAGGTGTTCCGATATAAACGTGGCTAATTCCGCCGTACCCGCGATGGCCCCATCCGTGTTGCATACTGTCAATATCATCCATAGTTGCGTAATCAATCGTGGGACTTTTTGAAATGTAGTGTCACAGTCAAGGTTTCCTGTTCGAATTGTATAGGATTTCCAAACTCGTCTCTTATTTCGATCTCGATCGTGTGTAAATTGTTGCGCAACAGAGGTATATACCGTGGCGTTGAAAACGATTTAATTTTTGTCGAATCATACTGACAGTCATCAGTGTTAATGGGAACAACTCGTAAGAGGAGTGTTTGCACATCACCTGTAATATAGCTCTCGCAGATATCTGTGTATAGAAACATGCTGCCCGGTATTGCACCGGTGAGAGATGCAGGCCTCGACCCTGTGTATTTGCAATGCGGTTCTATCATTACAGACCTACAGGCCTCTTCCGAGACTCCTAGTATGCTTGCGATAGAGGGCGATACGCGAAAGTCGTGGTATCGTAAATCATCGCATACGCGCGCCACTTCGACCTGCCCCCTCGGAAGCAACTTAAAGCGCAAATGACCGGCCACGTAAGGTAACTTATTTATACTCTCCAAAAGAGCGTCTATAGAGCGATATACACCAGGTGGAACTTGGTCTCTATCAGCGCGTCTTCGGGTTAAAAGATTTAAACCCGATAAATCATAATCACCATCCTCAAAAGTTACGAGATTTCCTACAGTAGGAACATGTAAAAGAGTCATCGGATAAACATTTTCCACAAGAGAAACAGACAATTCTCCGTGCAAACGTATCTGACGCAGTAGTTTTGTAATAAATTTCGTCGTCGTATTATTCAGAAAATACTGCATACTACTGTTGCTCGGTAGTACGACAAAGAAAGAGCTATCCTTGGAGCTCATATTTATCAGGGATGGTGATTCCGAGCGTTCTTCCTCTTTGTCCTCTTCTTCTCTTTCGCCTTCTCAGATGACGGAGGCACTCGTTCTCGCGATAATTCTGCCTCGTAGAAAATACCGTCGATAGTCTTGTTATTCAGATCGTGTAAAATATACACGATTAGTTCTCGATTCACTGATATTCGTTAAATCTTGAATAACTCGTTACTCTAACCACGCTCA
The DNA here is from genome assembly GCA_963942595.1 of Cylloceria caligata. Taxonomy (NCBI): domain Eukaryota; kingdom Metazoa; phylum Arthropoda; class Insecta; order Hymenoptera; family Ichneumonidae; genus Cylloceria; species Cylloceria caligata. The sequence goes on from OZ012708.1 coordinate 12,561,494, forward strand.
TATCTTTTCACGAATGCTAATATAGCTGTACTAATACGTACCAAGTCACCGACACTGTATTTAGGCTTTTTAATTTTTCTACGGTCGTAACGCCGTGCTAAATTTTCTCGGGCTATAGAGGCATTTTCGAGGGTTACCTCGCTCGGAGGAATACGCGTTCCGCTGTGTCTAGTGTGATTATAATCATATAAAAAAATTTGTAAAACACCGATGTAACACTTATTTCGCGTGTATGTAAAGTAACGCCACATTCGCTCTTTTATTGTGCGATTAAAGCGTTCGGCAACCGAGGCTTTTATACCAGGCTTACGAGCAGCGTGAAAATCGATATTCTTTTTCTTGAGAATTTGCTGAAATGGAGTGCTGATAAATTCTTTGCTTCGATCAGTTTGCAATTGCTGCGGGCGACGATTATTACTGCGTGCGTGTATGCGTTTAAGACCGCGGGCCATGTTTGCGCTCGTTTTGTAACGCAAATCCTCAACCCATGCGTATTTGCTCAACGCGTCGATAACAACAAGCAGATATGCGTACCCATCGTTGTACGTAGCTATTGAGCGGAGATCAGCTAAATCAACCTTCCATACATCGTCTATATTACTCACGTTGTACGTACGACGGGGAAATCGTCGTCGCACGAGACGATGCATGTTATATGAATCCTGTGTCTCGAGCCATGGAAAAACATTTTTTCGCGCTACTCTTCGATCCACCTGGGCCAAATTTTTTGCTCGAGAATAGAAGGCAGGATAAGCGGTGTCATAATAGATTTTTTGAAGGATTTACATAACTTTAACGATGACCAGTTAAATGGATTCTTTTTCTTTTTCTTTTCTAGCTGTGTGGGGGATCGATATTCACTGGGGTGTCGTTGGCTCTCTACTTGTGCGATGTTTTGCAATTGTTCGTCCTCTTCTTCATCCCCCTCCTTTCCCTCGATGATGTCGTTTTCAGCCGTGAGCATTAAATCTCTGTTTGAGTATGCGGTCTCGGCCTCGTTGTTATTGTCGCTACTGTTGCTGCTGTTGCTGCTGCTACTATCACTATCGCGTGGTAAAATAAGACGCCGCTTTAGTGTCGAGGATGATGTTGGTGTAGGCTCGTGTAGTAACTCGGGATTGCCGATAAATTCGTGTGGCATTTGTATCGGTCACAGGAGTTTGGCAAAGTGAGATCGACCGATGGGTTTCTCGCATTTTCTAGCTCGCATAGCATCGTTAACAAGATCAACGATATTGGAATTTGAAATTTTTCTGCTGTCTATGGAAACAACACCGTTACGATCCCATGTCATTTTTTTACCAACAGCGCTGAGATGCAAATTGCGAAGCAACGATATTGCTTTAGATAGAATTTTTTTGCTACGCTATCGATAATAAGCGTGTCATTGAGTCGAGATTTAACTTTGTTCATTCAATCGTCGTCAATTTTATTCTCGTGACTATCGAGTATTGCTATTTTTCGTTTTGACGAAATACTCGGTACTGTATTATCGTACTCGACCAAGTGAAGATAACGCTATGAAACCTGCTGGTACGCTATCCATTTCTCTCTCTCGCTCTTGTACGAGTGAGAGTTTAGAATTTCACTCAGCTCAGAGTCGAGGCGCGATAATGGCGTACTGGTAGTCTGTGCGGAGGGCAACGGGTCTGTAGTAGCAGTAGTAGCAGCAGCAGTAGTAGCGAGTCCAGCGAGACGATGTATGTTATCATGAGGAATAAGTACCACCTTTCTGGCATATTCCATGGCTAGCGTAGACCAAGCCAGGCACAAGAGGCAACTTGAGAAATCCGACACAGTGCTCGACGATGATCTTTCTCTTACCGCTCCAATTTCCCCTTTTTGCGGCTAGTCGTCGAAGAATTGTCGCGTGCCTCCGAAAATGATTCTTTTGCACGTTGTTCAGACTCACGTTTCCTTGTAAAACGTTTAGAGCACACTCGCATATACACCGTACGAGCGCTACATCTGCTTTGCGCAAAATTGCACGTCGTTGCTCTTGCTTCAGATAACACAGCGCTTGCAATATAATTATTTGCTTTTTATCGAGAGGTCCGCGCAACGCCATTACAAGCGCATTACTGGTACATCGCGCGTCGCATCGCGAACTTTTATTGCTTTTTGAGGCACGTAAACGTAATGGTATTGGTCATCGGGAAATATACAGGCGCGAAATGCACAATTATCAGGCGTCGATTGTTTCAAGTCGAATAATAGCTAGCCGTGCGGTGCAGCCGTTGCATCGAAATATACCTCCTGCAAAAATCGCGGATGCTTGGGACATACCTGACGGGCTAGGTGCTGAATTTGCGCGCGATCTCGCGGATTTTTGAAGACAACGATATAATTCGCGTTTAAGGAGATATCGTGCTGCCCGTGACCCTGATGAAAGAGATTTTGCGTGATAAAAATGACACTAAGATTTTTATGATGGCTACCTTTGGTGAAAAGATCGACCACGGTATTGTTCGATGCCTCGCACATTAGATCGTCAATGACCACAAGTTTAGGTTTTGTATCATTCGAGTAGTCTGCTGCTTGCGGTAAGCCCTCGCGAAATTCGATTTTATCACAGTACTCTGAATAGTAAAAGTAAGTAATAAAACTGAGTAATAAAAAAGTATACGCTCGAACGGGACATCCGTCATCTCGCGCATGTATTTAAAGAACTTCTTGATAAAATATGTTTTACCACAACCCGTAGAACCGCTTATCACGGCTGTCCATGAATGTTTCCAACGTGTATCCATATCGATGAGTGTCTATCAAAATCAATCAGCTGATTCTTAAATAAGCTTATACAGCAACGGCGGCGGCGGCGGCAACCCCGCGGCATCAGCTATTTTCGCGGCCTTAACGAGCTGATAAGGCGCGGCGCTCCTGTACAAGCTGATGAGGCGCGGGCCCGCGGTAAAAGCTCATGGTTACACCGTATGTAAATTAAATAACGATAGTTTTCACATTTCTCACAAATAAAGCAATATTTTTATTTCACTATGCATACATCTCTGTGTGCAAATTTTACGAATCATGTATTTTTAGACATTAATATTATATCCACGGAGGTAGCACGGGAAAGTCAGAACAAAAGGAAACACTCGATAAGAAAGACGGGATAAAAGGAATCAACGATGAGAAAGTCAGAACAAAAAGGAACGGTAGAGAGATAGCAGCTACTGCTACGAATAGCAGCACAAAAGGAACGAGCAGACAACGGTCTTATATATGATAAATAAATTGTTTTTTAATGTATTGTACACAGTAAATATAATGCATCGCGCTAAAGAATGCATCGCGTGGTTCGAGAGGCGCCTGCTTGACCATAGTGTGATTTTTCACGTATAACGACATTTCCATATTATTCTTGAGTAATCTGTCAAAATCACATTCCCATATTTCGGTTAAAGTGTACTCTTTGGATCTGATTCGCCCGGAAATAAGAACGGTACGCTCGTATCGGTTATTCATTGTATCGCCGAATTTAGTTCGAGCGTCTCTATTCACGCGATAACATCGCGGACATCCATGCCAAAAGCAACCGTGAAATTGAAGAACGTGATGGACCCCTGCATCCGCGTAGTATCCGTCGACAGCTGGTAGGCCAGTCGGAGGGCGATACTCTCTTGTGCGTCCAGCATGAGCGATAATGCAGTTGCGCCTACGCTCGAGCCATACGAGCCATACGACGGCCTTGCGAGACTGCTTATCACCCCAGCGGTACCCCCCCCCCCGGTGGTAACACGGCAATGCGATCTTTCTGTAGAAAATTCTTTCGAAATACTCTCATACATGCTGATGCTATCGTGCATGCTTCTGTAAAGGGGCACACATTTCCGCAACGTATAAGTAACTCTCGAAAAGCTAGACACGCTCGTCTCAAAACCATAACATTTGTACGACAATATTGCACAAATTGCGTCGCAAAATCAAATTTATAATCGACGCGACTCGATTCTTCCTCATACCATTTTAAAAATCGCTCGCGATCCGCTGAGAACACGGTATCGGGTGAGTAAAAATGCAGAGCCGGCAGAGGACCTGAGTAATTCTGATATTCCGGTGTGTTGAATAAATGAGGAAATGTACCTTTTACCATCTCATCAGCGAAACCAAAGGCCTTAGGTAAGGTGCTAAGAGCCATGGGTAAATAGTTTAGACTATCGAGAAAAACGACATCGCCAATTTTCATCGAGACAATCTTCGTACCATTCATAATCAGAGAGGGCAACTGTGTTTTTTGCACTTCGATTAAATACCGTAGAATAATTGCGCGTCGAAACCTCTCGCATTGTGAACAATACAGATGGTCTTTTTAAATTTTTGCGATAATGCCAATTTCACGAGCTCCCCAACAGGATCATCGATAAACACGAATTCACGTTTACCAGAGTCAGCACAATCGGTCTCTATATCTGTGATATTCAGACATGTCATACATACGCATTATCTAACACATAAATTCGGCTCGTGAATTCGTGTCGATTTATCATCGTGCAATTGATCGTGTTGCTGCGTCTCGTAAAATCTCTAAATCGTAAAAGTCTAAAATCGTAAAATAAAAATCTCGTGGAAGGCTTGTCTTTTTTCTTCTCCTTTTGCGCCTCTGGTTTCTTAAGAGGTGCTATAAAGCACGCATGCGTAGTCGGTCGAGTTTGCCTACAAGTAATACAAAACGATATACAACATACATGCATCTTTTTATCTGTGGTTTTAATCATACGCGAGAACCTCTACAGATTTTCAATGCTTTACAGACGCTGTACCGTCTATATTTACGAGACGTGATACCCGCGGAGCCCTCACCCTTATGATGAGCAAGACAAAAAGCACCAAAGAACGGACGATTACAGTATGTGCAATACGCAGGCTGAGAGTCTCTATTGCCGTTGCAATAAGTGGATTTACATCGAGCACATTGATAGTTACAGCGATGCTCGAGTACTCGATTATACTTGGAATTACACTGTGTGCAGAACCCCCGACTACCTACTGCACCAGCGAGATTTAATATTAGCTGGTAGTGATGAGAGCGTTCGTAATAGAGAATAAAGAGTGTATGATTAATTTTACCTATTGCAGAGAGTACGGATTTTCGCCCATCGTACAGAGCCGGAACGCGTTTTCCGAAGGTGAAAAATTCATAAACAACAATCGCTATACCCTCGTGAACCAAGTACTCCTGAAAGAACTGAATTTCGCACACACCTCTAGACGGTGTCATTACCCCTGCATCACGTGTCAGCTCTTTCGCTGCTGTATATTGCGCTCCTGATGCCCACACCAGCGCGTTTGACGCCTCGTACTATACATTTCGTCATTCTACATTTACTAGCGTCTATTCGAAATTCGGGCGCGCTCTGAGCTATACTATTAATTAGTCGCCATATATCGTCAGGAACGATGTCACGAGCTGATCGAAATGATACCGATACAGGCCCTTGCGCAAAAGACGGCACGGTCAGTCATACCCACATAATCATATCCCTCGCACGATTCTGTAAGACGTGTGAGAACATCTCATACCGCCCTGGAACCGAGTTAGATGATCAAAACCATCCGGTGGCTGACGAAAATAAAAATCTGTCTCCCGACCCTGCATCCTAAAGCGTGGAAAATATCGGCTCTGCTCATTGTTGATACCGAAGCGATTACCACGGGGCAAAACATCACCTCCCCATATAGCAGTCGTTCCATCGCCAGTCTGTCCACCTGCAAGCAAAATTAAACCATTTATTAGAATTTTTATTTCATGGGCCGACCATGAAAGAACCGTTTGTTGGTTTATAACCGCAGAACGGCTGGGTAAAATTTATCCAACGATTTCCTGCGGAGCTGTCACCATCGTTGTCCCTGCTATGATCATCTGAATCGGTTCTACCCTCTTCATCGAAAACATAGGTGTCGGATCCCATTTCTTCGTCTTCATACCGTCGAACTGTATAAAAATCCTATGAAATAAAGGAAATAAAATAAAAGTAATTAACGCAGTATATTACTTACGTCTTTCACTGACAATGAGTATGGGCTGCAAAGCAGGCTCATTCAGCCATCCGCGTCGACGAATAACACGCACCACCGAATCAATTTTCCTGCGTACACAGGAAATGTACGATGCGTACGATGAGCTGGAAGAGCGCCTGCGTAGCGTATATTTAGTGGAACGTCAAGGAAGACCCGTTGAACTAGGCGAACTCTATATCGGAATGTCCTGTATTGTGCCTCGTTTCAATAAAGTTGTCTGCGGCGAAGTGATTTACCCGGACTTTGATGGGTACTGCGAGGTGCTGTTAGTCGATTTCGGCGAGACCATTTATATCGACTAGTCTCACCTATTTCATCCGGAGCCTCTAGCAAGTATGCTACCGGCTCTTGTCATGGAGTGTTCAATATACGGACTCGAACGCGTGGATGTTGCAGGTATTGAGCATCTCGTCGAAGAAGCGTGCGGTAGAGATGCCTTGATCGCTGTCATGATGCGACCTCTTGCCGGCGATAACGTTCCGCGGGTTCGATTCACAAACGGGGAACTCAGGGACGTGGCAGCGGGTATTATAGAGGCCCTCGGTGATGAGATAGATATTGGCTACGATATCGATGCCATGGACGAGAGCTTTGACGAGGACATAGTAATAAATTAAAGACACGGTGCTGCGTGTGTGTATGTATGTATGTGTGTGCGTGTGTGCGTATGTGAGAGAGTACATTCGAGAGACAGGAGTTTAAAATCGCTTTGGCAGGAGGGTAGATGCCTACAACAGCTGTGGTGGTGAGTACATACTTTTATTCATTTTTCCCAATATGTGTACAACTTTGCTCCATCCTGCTCTTATCTCTACTCTTCCTTGTTCACCAGAATACCCACACCACCTCACTTTACCATATCCACGTTACCGACACTGGTTAAGCAGAATGAGTAGCGCGGCGGCGGAAAAGTGAGGTGGTGGGGGAGCCACGTGGTGGGAGAAGGAGTGGGGATAGGAGTGGGATGGAGCAAAGGTGTACACATACTACTTACCATTTTAACCAATTTAACCAGTTTGGTATTTGTATGTACCCTTGCTCAACTAATATCGATTGTGTAAACAATTTTGATAAGTCTAGACTATTTTCCTTTATTGTTTAAATGCATCGTTTATACAGAGTACGAACCTTGTAATTCTTTTATCGCGATGTCAATTATTTAAATAACTCAAATATATGAATTTCTATTGCAAAATCTTTTAAATCTTCGTATTTGATGCTTATACTTAATTGAGAGGTTAATTATTTCTATGAAATATAGCTAATGCCGTGATCACCCGCAAGTCCCTGCGTTACCGCCATAGTCAGCACACGGACATTCTCCTGGAGTCCGCCCTCTTCGACTCCATCGCATTGGCCACTACTGAGGGACTACCACCTGCAAGTCGAAGTAAAATATTACTAAGGACACTTGCACTCTTCACCCTGCTCACCTGGATCTGGTAGCTTGACTGCCCGACTTTGAAGGTTAACTCGGGTAGTTGTCGTGACAACCTATACCCGGCCGAAACAGCGGGTATGAATTCACCACCAACCCCGAGTAAACCGAAAAACACATCCATGGATGCCACCACGACACCGTAACTCACGCGCATTGGACCGAAAAATCCACAAAAGCCGGCTCGACAGCTATCCATGGCACACGACATGCACTAGGAGACTGTTGAGTCAAGCTACCCGCCGGCAGAGTCCCTAATAAAAACAGAATTTGGGCACCGTACGCTTGGCCGTCATTTTTCCATAAGAAATTGGCAGTGTGTAGTATGCATCTACACGCTAGACATCCACAGAAAGGGTCAATCGGCACCAATTCTATGAATGTGGTCGTCCTTTAAAAGTACTGTGGGATATATAATAGATGCGAAAATAGTCGTTCATAAAACGGTCAATGATCGTACATCTTATAATATTTCGAAGTTCAACGTAGGTAGAATGTAAACCTAATAAACATCTATTAATACGAGGGTGACTCAATAGCTCAGTGGTTTTTGAATAAAAAATATTTTTTTCGGCAAAAAAACGATTTATTTCGCAGCATAGTCTTCTTTGAGCTCCATACACTTTATCCAACATTTCTTCATTTTTTGATCCCTTCCAAATAATAAGATTTGTCGAGATCCTCAAAATAGGCTTTTATTTGAGCGATAATTTCATCGTTGGAGCCAAATCTCTTTCTGCCAAGCCATTTATTCAGATTTGGAAACAGGAAATAGTCGCTGGGGGCTGAATCCGGAGAATATGGGGAATGAGAGAGCAATTCGTTTCCTAATTCATGAAATATTGTCATGGCAACTACGCATGTATGCACCCGTGCATTGTCTTGGTGGAAGAGCACTTGCTTTTTGGCAATGCGGTCGTATTTTGTTCAGATTGACGTTGAATCGGTCCAATAAGTTGGCATAATATTCGCCGTTGATTATTTTTCCCTTTTGAAGGTAATCGGTATGGATTATGCCGCGTGCATCCAAAAAACTGTTGCCATGACCTTGTTGGCCAACAGACCCACCTTGGCTTTCTTCGGCGTCGATTCATCTGGAGAAACTCACTGTTTCGACTGCCGCGTGGTCTCCGGTGTGTTGTGGTGGATTTATTTTTCGTCTACAGTCACAAAACGGCGCAAAAACTCGTCCAGATTCCGGTTGAACAGCGCCAAACACTCCTTCGAAGTTGTCACATGATTGCGTTTGTGGTCAAGTGTAAGCAAGGGCGGCACAAATCTTGCGGATAGATTTCTCATACCTAAATGATCTTTCAAAATTGAAACCATTGAGCCATGTGATACGCCTACAATCCATGTGAGGCTTACATGTGAGCCATGTGAGCCATGTGAGGATTCTACAATCTCGCGCACTTTCGATCTCCGATCGGCTAATACCATATCGTGGATTTTTTAAATTGTTTTGGGTGTAGTGACTTCCATTGGGCGTCCAGAACGTTCGGCGTCACTCGTGTTTGTGTGACCACAACGAAATTCAGTAAACCACTTCTTTACCATTGAAATTGATAGTGCAAAGTAGCATTTATCAAGCTTATCCTTGGTTTGAGTGATGGTTTTATCCGCGAAAAGTAATGCTTGATGAGCACGCGAAATAAACTTTTTTCCATTTTCGCAAAAATCCAGCGATTGTCTGCTTTCAATGGTTGTCAAACACAAACTAAATGACGCAGTTTGCTCAAAAATTCACAGCAGTCTGTTGACAGATGGCAGTTGACGGGAGCAGTATTTTCAAGTTACAACACGGGAAATTCGAAATGTCACTGAGTTATTGATCCACCCTCAAAGGGTAACCAGATTACATGGTAATAACAATGAAAGAATATTAATGAAATAAAAATGTACGACCATGGCAACTCGAGCTACACATAACGGCAGGAAAAACTAGCAAGGACGGGAATCGAACTGTTAACCTTATCGTTATACCTATCCTACCTAACTATGAACCTAACACGCTCCGACTATGCTATCGCTTGATGTTAAGTTTTCCGTATTCAAATACCTTATTAGGCCACCCCCCATTCTAACCGATATGCAACTATCATGCCAATAATAATGACTAGGCACTTGTACATGTTTTGCTTCCTCCTAAACGAAGTTCCGTTTTGGGGAAAACTATTCCACCAAAATAGAAAAAGTGCCCTTCCACCAAGTATAATTAATAAGTAACATGTACCTGACAATACGTGGGAGGAAGGGTGTTGAAATTATGAGTCTTGCTAATGAGAGGAAAAGGATCTTGTAGATCTGGTGACAATTGTACGAAATTTGTTACGCACCATGTAAAATATATAGTGTTTATTATCACCGAATACCTGGTGAGTGACGACGATTTACTGATCAGCTCTGAGCTTTTTACTGTTAATGCACTAATGGTGAATCGACTAACAGGCTACTGAGTTGATCATTGAGTCGTGTGGTTGAATCTGTTGCGTAGATCTGATATGGACCTCATTGACTTCCACACGATATAATGGCGTCTGAGTGTGTCCTCATGATTACCACGTGGCTGAGTAAATCCTGTTATGTGGTTTCGTTGATAATTGTGATACGATGAGTTCACTGGTGATTGCGTGGGTCTGTGTTGGTTCTAGGCACTGTGCACACGAACTGAGTGAAATTCTGCGTGATGTTGCGTTACACAGGCTCCCACGTTTCCTCGTCCGCCTCTCACATCCTGCACACTCTCCTTTCTCTCTCCTCCCAATATTCGCCTTCTTTCATCTCGTTCTCTAGCCTAAATCTTGCCCACTTGAACCTTCTCTCTCCTGACCCTCGCTTTTCGAGATGCCTTGGCAACTCTTCCACCGCCACCTCGCTAAACCATCGGTTGTACCTTGAATTTCTAATACATTCCCTTCTCTCCCCTTCCTGATCTTTTTTGTATACCATTACACCACTTTAATGAGTTGACAAAAGTTGAGTGAAACTTTGGGTTAACTATACTACATAATGCGCGTGCTTTTTTTGTGCGAAAGATCGATAAAGGCGAGTTTCATCAACCACGAGTCCACGAGAGCGTGGTGTGGACGCATGTGGGTCATAGTTTGCGTGAGTGTTGATTGGTCATCCAGCGTGGTGAGTGAGTCCTGTGACTGGTTACACCGCGTTAGTCACACTGCGCGTGAGCAACCGTCGAAATATCTACTCATGGTTAGAGCGCACTGATGGGACTTGCCACATGGTGAGGCCTCACGGTGAGTCAATCTCATGCTCATGGGTCTCACGAGTGGTGCAAAAACTGAACAAAGAGGAAGGAGAGAAGGAAGAACTTAGTTTAGAGGAGGTCAGACAAGAAATAAGGAGGCTGAAAGAAAGAACGATGGCAGGGGTAGACGAAATACCGAATGAAGCGTGAAAGTTCGGAGAGGATGAGTTAGAGAAGGTAGCGTGACAAATATTGGGTCTGGGAAAAAGTTTGTGGCATCAATTGCAAATAAGTCAGGGAACACAGATCGCAGCGACACCACTAAACGCTCGTTGGAAAGGTGACACTTCGAGCGTTACTTTGAGTGTATAAACATCGAAATTTGTGCAGTGGCTGGAAAGTTGTTTGCGTTTGAAAATGGAGAAAACTAATGAAAAATTGCGCTATATTTTGCAATATTATTACGACAAAGGGAAGAACGCTGCGCAGGCTTGTGAAAAAATGTATGCTGAGTACGGTGAAAGGACTTTATCAAAATATGCTGCGCGGAAATGGTTCGCTCGCTTTCGTTCTGGTAATTTTGATGTGAAAGATGAGTCACGCTCTGGTCGTCCAATCACTGAAAAAGCTGATGAAATTCTTGAAAAAGTCCAGCAAGATAAGCATATCAGCAGTGTCGATATTGGTATGGAGCTAGGCATTGACCACAAAACTGTTTTTAACCATTTACACAAAACTGGCTACAAAAAGAAGCTCGATGTATGGGTTCCTCATGAGTTGAACGCGAAAAACATGATAGACCGAATTAACATCTGCGATGCGCTGCTGAAGTGCAATGAAATCGAGCCATTTCTGAAACGTATCATAACCGGTGATGAAAAATGGATCACGTACGACAATCGGAAGCGTCAACGATCATGGACAAGAGATGGTGAGCCGTCACAAGCGTTTGCGAAATCAGGATTGACCGCGAAAAAGATGATGCTGTGTGTGTGGTGGGACTGGAAGGGAATCGTCCACTATGAGCTACTTCCAGTTGGTCACCCGAAAAATGGCGAAACATTGTCGATAATAATAGAGCATATTTGGTTTAAATAAATTTATTTTCACACTATAAGAAAACCAGTTGAATTTTACTAAAAAAACGCCACGAACTTTTTCCCAGACCCAATATATAGAAAGGTATATAGAGGGGAACGACGGCAAGTGGAGTGTAAGCACGGGATCATACCGCCAATAGTTAAAAAAAAGACAGGGAGAAAGAGTAGAAGAATATAGGGGGGCGAGGGGGTCGTATATATGTTTTAAATTCTTAATAAATAGGAAGGTAATAAGGAAAAAGGAAAGCTAATTATATTGTTTGGAGTATACAGTTGATGTGGATGTGGTAGCAGAGAGAAGATATAAGATGGGAATACAGATAAAGAAGCTGGTCAAATATTTTTTAAACAGGAAGCTATAAGGAAGGAATAAAATGGGAATCGAGAGAGAAAAGTATAGAGGAGTTTAAATACTTGTGATATATATTTGAGAGGAACGGAGGGACAGAGGAACACATAACGGCTATCATTTAGTCAAGAAGGCAGGAACAGTGATGAGGTAGGCGTGGGGGATAGAAAAGAGGCTGTTTAAACGGGGCTGGAGGAGGAGGTTTGTCTTTTTGATATCCTGTTGTGGATAGTCACAGGTTACGGAGTAGAGACTTGGGGATGGGAGGAAAGAAATAATTTGGAGAGGGTGCAGGTAAGATATGTAAGATGGTCGCTGGGAGTGGACTGGCAGAAACCAGGATCATGGTCAGGAAAGAAGTTAAAAAAGAAAAGATATATATTAGGTGCGCAACTAAGTTCCCGCTGTTTTTCAAGAGATGGCTCCAGTAGTAAGTGCTGGTCGATTGGGACATAATCAAAACGTCATGAACTAAGCTTAGACATATGGTAAACAAACCGCTTTGACACATTAGTGATTTTGTTTTTGCGTCATATACTTTTGGTTGTGTGAAAATGTCTGATTTTGTGCCAAATAATCGTCATTTGCGGGAAGTGTTGCTTTTCTTCTATCATTCGAACAAAACGGCGGCTGAAGCGCATCGAGAACTCCAAAAAGTTTACGGAGATGCTGCTCTGTGTGCAGTGAGTGAAGTGATTCTACAGCATGACAACGCTCGGCCTCACGTTGCTAAACCCGTTAAAACCTACTTAGAAACGCTCAAATGGGAAGTCCTACCCCACCCGCCATATTCCCCAGATATTGAGCCGTTCGATTATTACTTGTTCCGTTCGATGGCACATGGCCTGGCTAATCAGCAGTTCAGCTCATATGAAGACATCTCAAAATGGCTTGATTCGTGGATAGCCTCAAAAGACGAACACTTCTACCGTGACGGTATTCGAGCTCTGCCAGAAAGATGGGAAAAAGTTGTCGCTAGCGATGGGCAATATTTTGAATGATTCATTTGTAAACATTTTTTCACAATAAAGTTGCATTTTCAAAAAAAAAAAAAAAACAGCGGGAACTTAGTTGCGCACCTAATAATTGCTTAGTTATTAGTTGCATAATAACTCAGCAACTAATGTGCTTAGTTATTATTCTGACTAAGCACTATTATTTCGTCCAGGTTTAGCTTTATCCATCAAACATTCGTGCTAATTTGATGCAGCATCACTAGAGAGAGTCTTGGCCTCATACCTGTCATTCCTTCCCCCGCCCCTTATCCGTGTGCCGGCGTAATTTACCTCCAGCTTTCTTTCTCCTCACGCCCTGCTTCATCCCTTGCCGGCCATCGCGTTACAGCGATTGCCCTGGTTGCACCTGTATCGTCCTTTTTTCGTATATTCTACGGCCACTAACGTATTGGTTTTTTAAAAATTATTTTTGTTTGTTTTGGGAGCGATTGATCCACGTAATATCCACAGAAAGAGGCCCACTCATCCGACTGCCAATCCGCCACGACCGGCCATTCCTTTCTTTTTTTCCGCATATTTTTGAGTGTGCGCAAGATCGCTACTTAATAGTATCTGTTATAATAATCAACGATGACTGGTATGTACGAGTACTCTCCGCTTAGGACTGGTCCGAGTAAATGAGTCACGGGTACCACCCAAAACTGGCTGGGTAATACATTTGACCTCGATTGGGCCGGGTGGGCGTCTGTTTCAATAAGTTGAGTACCCTCGCATGATTTTACAAACTTCTCTGCGACCTTGTCGATCCTAAAAGTACCTATGTAAAAGAGAACTGTTTTACCTATGCAAAAGATTTCTCTTTACGTAAATTTCGGTATAACAATTATTGTACCTCTTACTAACATCTAACAAAGACGCTGAGCTCATCTCGTAACATCTTGAATTTTATAGACTGCTCCAATTTCCCAAATGTAATACATTTTTTACATTTATAATAAGACCAAGGGACGTCTTTAGATTTTGTATCGATTTCTGCTGAAGACTGCGCATATGACACTGTATATGAGCATGAATACACCTCTTCCGGTTGTGCGTATATACTTTTTTTCATAATTCGTAAACCTTCAATTGACATAATAAATCAAACGCCATTCCTCGCTAACTCGTTCAGTTAAGTCACCGTTGACTGACAGAACTGGTGTCGGCTACAACTCTAGTGCTTGCATTGCACTTATAATAGCCCGATGTTTTGGCGCTGGTTAGGGAAAGTTCAATAAATCCAGTATTCTAGTATTTGAGTAATTCAATCCCTCGTACTAGCCGTATACAGGAGCTTTCTTGTGTGGCTCTTTACGCGAAGTACATTCAATGCCTTACGTGTGGTACCTCTCCGATGGTAGCGTCGACAAATCTTAGATGCGGCATCGTGAGAACTGCACATGCATCCTCGAGCGTGAAGTCATATCCCGTTGTATCATTGAAGTTCAAGTTTTCTACGATCTAGTCTAGCCTTAGGCTGTGCATCTTTCGACTGGTTGTAAAGGCCCAATGAAATCGCACATTGTTGGATAATCAGCTGACGCACGGCGATCGATATTCGCCGTGCGTCGACCTGTTGCTGTGCAACGCAGCACGCAGCGTTCGGTTGGGCGGAGATAGCCGAGGCAGGGCTTCGCGGAGCCGAGGTTGTGCCTCGTAGGCATGCCGCGTTGAGCGAGAGGATGTCTCCCTCGCTTGACTTCGGTTTCGCTCACCGGCTATCTCTCTTAATTGACTTCAGCGCCCAACGATGCTTTCATATACCGCAGCCATGTTGGATATTTCGGCACTTACGTGAAAACCGCACGAACAGCGCACGCACTTGGCAAAGCTTGGACTAATCTTCACTTTTTCCACCGGATCCTCTCAACCTTCGTTTGCTCACCAGGACTCAAATTAAGGTAAGCGTGCACCGTCATAATTCTACGTAATTCACTCACGGTGAGGAGATTTATATATCGGTACATCCTCATAAAGGGCTCACACTGTGGCGTGCTCTGCAGCGCGGGCTGCACCACGTTTTTCACAAAATTGCTAGCATGCTCGATTAATATAATTGCGTGTGTTTTACTAATTCACTGCACTTACCCCCAATCAAACTAGCTGGGAAAGTGTTGTGAATTCATCAATCATTTGTGCATCCTCAAGCTCATTCTATCGTGTGGTGCAGTATTGACTGCTTCACTGTCAGTCATAAAATCCCAGCACTCAAGGACCAGAGTTCTATGTGCAAGCACTCACTCTCTGTATGTTCTATTTGCCCATCATGTTAAGAAGTTGCTGGGATTAGTAAAATCCACCTGTGCACTCACATGTCTCATAGCGTGGCGTGCTCCGCAGAGGAGGCTGCAGTGCGCACACCGCTCTCAGTACCTACAGCACACAATTAATATAATTGTGTGCTGGTTCTCAGTTCAAATAGTAAAATCAAATTCAGCCTATTTAATTAAATTCAGATTTTTATTCTCAAATTTTTGCTGCATTTATTTTCATTATTTTGTATTTTTCTAAATTTGGTCCATTTTGTGTTTCTTTCTCATATTTAAATAATTGCATTATTACATCGTTTGTGTGGAAAGTATAATAAACCACTTTCTCCAAATTTCATCTATGAGTCGAGTTTTATTTTCACCCTGTCTTGAGTGACACTTCATTAGTTTCAATATATTCACAGATCTGTCAAACAACACCATCGGACGGAATTCTCAAACACACATATAGCACACAATCGGCTTAAACGACCGCAATAATTTATCTAACTTTATTTATGTCCAGCGTTGTAAGCTGCTAACTTGACAGCTGTATCTCTTTCTCTTGTAGGCTCTAGTTAGAGTAATCTAATACGGTTTGTAATCTGCCCATCGCAATTCGGCTTCACGTAACCATGGTATATAACACTTTACCGACCCCTTTGTAATTGATTATTAATTTCTTTTACTTGGACGATCAACGACTCAATGGCTTGTGCAAATTCGATCCCTGTAACAAGTGTCACATCCGCTTTTTCCAAGAAACGCTTCCTCATCGCGAAATAGTAGCAATGTCCCACTAACTGATGAAAAATTACGGCATCCACGGCTGCGAATTCGTCATGTTTCACCAATTGTCTGAGTCTATTTATACATTTTCGATCGATAATATTCCAATAGGGCTCTTTTAACTTACAAAGGCGTTTTCGTTCGCAGTCACCGTGCCCACTGACTGGATAAATAATGTCTTGTACTATAGGTCAGGCTTTCCATGATGACGAACCGTTGCCTTTCTGTTTCTATGTATGTATTCATCGGTCGTGAAATTTCCAACCTGGAGGATGAGGATGGCTCACCATCATACACATTTATGCCGAAATCTTTCCGAAAATGCTTTAAACACGCTATGATAAGCGATATATCGTCTTCGCACTGTACAATGCAGCAGGCTTTCCAAATAAAAAATTGTTTTTTTAAAGGAGAATATTCGTTTAAAGAGAGAATTCGTTTAAAGGAGAATAGTGCCTAGATGTTTGGTCGGCAAACGAAGAGAAAGAAAATAAGGAAGAGGAGAAATTTTCACCATGTAGCCGTGACACGATCGACGATGCTGTGAAATAAATTTTTCATATATATTCGGTTGTTCGGAAAGTAATTTCGTTTTTTTTTATAAAAATGAAAGACGATTTTCTTATAGTGAATTAATATTTTATTCAATCCAATATCGTCCATTTTGATCCAATATCTTTTATTATCTTTCTGGCAGTAGCATGATTCCACGCTCATAAAATTTTTGTTCTTTGCTTTCCAAAAATGATCCAAGTGACTTTTGACCTCCTCATTTGAATTAAACGTTTTACCGTCCAAAAAATATTGTAGAGATCAGAGCAGATGATAATCTGAAGGTGCCAGGTCTGGAGAGTATGGTGGGTGTGGCTGTATATCCCATCCAAACTCTAAAAATTTTTTCCGAGTGGTTAAACTTGTATGTGGTCTCGCATTATCTTGTTGGAACACTATACCTTTCATGTTGACCAATTCTGGCCTTTTTTCTTTAAGTGAATCATTCAATTTGTCCAACTGATGACAGTACACTTCAGAATTGATCGTTCTGTTGCTCGGTAGATGCTTAAAATAAACGATTCCTTTGAAATCCTACCAAACAGATAGCATAACCTTTTTTGATGAATATTGGCTTTCGAAGTTCTTTGAGCCGGTTCATCTTTTCTACTCCAGGATCTTTTGCGCTTAACATTGTTGTAGACAACCCATTTCTCGTCCGCAGTGATGATACGCTTAAAAATGGATCATTTTCTTGGCGTTTGAGAAGCAAATCACAAACGTCAATGTGACGGCACAAATTTTTTTCCGTAAAAAGATGAGGGACCCATATGTCGAGCTTTGAGGTTAAACCTATTAAGCCGTTTCGACTGATCATGAACGGTCGAATTCGATAAATTTAATCTCTCAGCGATCTCACGAGTTGTTATTCGCCGGTTTGCATCAATTAATGCCTTTATTGTGTCTTCATCAGCTTCAACTGGCCTTCCAGAACGTGGTGTATCTTCGAGATCAAAATTGCCGGATCGAAATTTTGCAAACCAGTTTTGGCACTGGCGCTCACTTAACACATCTTCCCCATACACATCGGACAATTTTTTTCTTGCTTGAACAGAATTTTTACCTTTTCTATAGTAAAAAAGTAAAATATGCCGAAAATGCTGTTTTTCACTTTCAATAAAGGGTATCAACCAAAAAGTACTGTGCAGAATCAATTGAATTTTTTCATAAGCAAGCCTTGCTATATCAGCTGTCAAAATACATATGATTATGCGGCTTAAGTGTGAAGTGGGTTGTGAAAAAATACAATTAAGTCCTCTGTTGGGAAAAACGAAATTACTTTCCGAACGACCCAATACGTCTATCGAAACGTATAGGTCATCATTTAATCATGAACTATGTGTTTAGAATGAACACTAGACAAATCTACAAGAGTCTGCAGTATCTACCGCTCTCAACCATTGACAGTATACCTTGCTGACAGAATTCTTTGTGTATGGACGTTACCGGCCAGACTCGCTGATAACACGGATAACCACGGCGGACCTGGAGAGCACAGGATCGGCAAGTACGTTGATCATCATGGAAAAGGAATGCACTTGGATAGCTACGGGCTACCACCGATTATACCGCAATATATCGCACGGCTACGACAAAAGAGCAAGTTCTATCGGTACGACCTCAAGCAACTAAAGAGTAATATGCCGGATGTGTGTGGACAATTTTGTATCGTATCCCTGCATCTCAAGTCGTGTGGATTCACTATATCGCGATTTAATCATCTCTTTAGCGATAATGTGATGAAAAACGATAGAATAGTACGTGAATATTACAATACTTTTACATCTCGACAATCGGATAGTGACAATAATAAATTTAACGGTGGAGGAATCTCCGTGCAAAGTGTTTTCAATAAAATATTCATGAATTAAAAACAAATACCTGGTCTTACTGTGTCTCTTATTTTATAATTATATATAAATTTTTATAATATTTATATTTAATTTTATATAATTATATTATAATTTTATATAATTGTATATATAATTATACATATATATATATATATATATAATTATAATTTAAGTCTCTCTCGATGCGATATCATATTCTGCGCTTTTTACTACAGAGCAAGCGCTTCGCGAGGAGCACAGCGCAATGCGATACGCACGTGCAAAACCGTTGTCATTGCATTTAAGGCGCTGGACACCTAGTTATGATACAGAGGGGGTTATTATCTTTAAGCCCCATGATACCCGCCCGTAGAAATCTGAGCGTTCAGTCTGTCTTTAACTTCGTGATCCGTCAGTCTTTTTATTCTTCGCAATGTATCCTCGGTATAATACGAGGGTTTTAGGTGCTGCATTTTGGTGTGCTGTGGTATTTGTGGAAATGGACATAGTGGTTCATCTGCGCACGTCCGACATGTGGGCTGCGTATGCAGGAGGTTGGGAAAATTCTCCACAAAATCTTTTTCGTGCCAAATCGTGAAGGCTTCACTGTTGCCCTAGAGGATCTTTACGCTGAAATGTCGTGCGTGGTTGTGCGGCACGGGCGTGCGTATTGCTGCGAGCTGGTTCATACAGACGCGGACGGGTATTCGGAGGTACTCCTGATCGACCAGAGGTATACCATATTCGTTAATTGGGATCAGCTATATTATCCGGGCACCCTCTGCACGATGATGCCCACATTGTGCATGGAGTGCCGTCTACACGGGTTTGAAAATGTGAACTCAGCTGGACTACTAACGCTCCTCGAATCGGTATGCAGCATCAGCATATCGATGATCGGCGCGGTAGTGAGGAACGAGAGCCGCACGCCAAGTGCACGGCTAGCGACCGAGGACCACGTGGATGTAGGTAGTTTGGTGATTGAGGCCCTCGGCGCCGAAATCGACATCGGCTAAGATATCGGCGCCGTGGACGAGGACCCTGAACTTGACGCGGACGATGCTTGGGTGTGAGAGTGTGCATGTGTGGGTGTGCGTAAGAGCGCCCGAACGCGCACGTGCATGTGAGTGAGTAAATGTGAGTGTGAGTGTGAGTGTGAGTGCATTCGCGAGAGACAGGAGTTTAACATCGCCGCGGAAGGTGGAAGCCGTCAGCAGCGGGGGTGCGTGATGCGTACATAAATTTATTCATTTTTCCAAGTATGTGGACGCGTTTGTTCTATCCTGCTCTTATCTTTACTTTTCCTTATTCATCAGAGTACCCACACCACCTTACTTTTCTATCTCCACGCTACCGACACTGCTTAAACAGAGTGGGTAGCGCGGCGGTGGAAAAGTGGAGTGATGGGGATAGCCGCGAACAAAATATAATTTGATTCAATTAAAATCTTATTAGGCTGACCATTAAATAAATTGATTCGTTTAAATGCTGGTATAATAAGATTTAAATGAATCAAATAAATCCTATTCCATTCAAATAAAATCGTATTTTATTTATACAAATCGGTACTTGACTTAAATAGACGCGGTATTTGATTTGTATACGACCACTGAGTTTTTTTAGATACACTTTTTGTTTTGCAATTTGGCTAATTTGAATGCTAAGTTTCAGTTCGATAGATGAAAATTTATGAAAGTTAAAGCAAAAATATTTTTTTTTTTCGAAAAATTACAATAATGCATAATTTTATAAAATGATTCTATACAACACCTTGATCGATTCTTGCCAAACTCAATACCGAATTACCAGGTCCCCTGACCTATTATTGTAGAATGTCTTAAATCAATAGCTAAAAGTTTATGAAAGCTAGAGAGCGTATATCTTTTTTGCAAAAAAATTGAAGCAACCATAAAATGAGATACCCGTTAGCGTTTTAAGCGAAAATAGTAGCATATTAACGGCTGTTGCAGATCGACCCGTGTTCGGGACGATCGGGTAGCCCGTTCTCGAGATAAAACCAATGCCATTTTGCAAGGTCATCACACGAACACACATACATACATACATATACACATACATACACACACACACACGCACGCACGCACGCACGCACACACACACACACACGGACGGACGGACGGACGGACGGACGCTGTCGGCTCAAACCCAAGTAGCTAGAAAGCGCGTCCCTGGGTAGCGAATAGGGAAAGTCCAACGCCGCAGTCCGTCATGGATAACGTCGTTGGATTGATGCGAAGGCTCCCGCGGACTAAAATTCGGTGCGAAGAGGAAGGAAACCCCTACAACAAACCTTCGGGAAGGAACCCCAAAGACGAACCAACGATGGAAAATAAAATAAAACAAAACAAAACTACAGTGAGCGCGGCCCCATGACATCATTATCAAACGATTTGAAACACTCGGAGATCAAATCAAAGCCCTACTGATATTCATTACGCCAAGTACCATTATTCATGGCGATATTAAGAAGATGGTGAGCAGTATGAGCATCACATACATGCTGAAGAGGCCGATTGTAAGGCCAAGAAAGCCAAGCGAATAAGAGATAAAGCTCGGGAGACACCACCCCCCACACCTCGTCGGATTCAAACTAAGCTGAAAAAAGGCGGAGAGCAGATGGGAAAGGGTACCAGAAAGCCAAGAGCGTAAGCAGCGCAGAAAGTATATGCTGCCCAACGACGTTATCATCCAGAAGAGGGGAGACCTCTTCAGGCCCGTAGTAAAATCACGGCAAGTGGCAACTCTTTGTGAGACCAAGCGGCGATCAAAAGCCGTGTGCAGTTAACATCGATCAAAATCAAGGATCGATGAAACCACCACGAAGGAAGAAGCCCACGAAGCGCTGAAAAACTCGTTAGGCGAAAGGAGCAAAATTGAGCTTTCAATCATAACGACTGTCCGTAAGTCATTCGGGGGGACCCAGATAACTGTAGTAACTATACTTACAGTAGCAGCTACAAAGATTACCGAGATAAGAAAACTGCGTGTTAGTTGAGTTCTTTGCCGCATTCGTGATATTGTGGAACCAACCAAGTGCCTCAAGTGCTGGCAGTACGGGCACCTGTCCCGAAACTGCTAGAGCACGATCGACCGGTCAAAGTGTTGCACGAAATGCGCTACTGAGGGCCATAAAGCCTACTGAGAGCAGCAAATGTCTTGCCTACAAGAAGGACTACGAGGCGCTCATTCAAAAACGAGGATGAGAATACTACGAGGGAACCTCAATTACTGTAAGGAAGAGGGTTAACGTAGTGATCATCTCGGAGTCGTATAGAAACCTCGACCACCAATCATAGGAAGTGCATAAAACGGGTACTCCTTCCAGAAAATTATGGAGAGGCAAAGGGATGGTTTTGTGGGGACTAAAATAACCGGCGTCCACCTCTACAGCTGCTACACCCTACCGAAAATGACGTTAGAGAACTTCGAAAGGATTCTGGACCGGCTGGTCAACGACGCCAAGAAACGGATCTAACATGCAGTTGCGGGAGACTTTAATGTCTGAGCATTGAACTTGGGCAGCAAAAGGACGGACAAGAGAGGGCAAGCACTCTTGGAAGCACTGGCTGTATTGAACTTAGTCCTTCTCAACAGCGGCAGGCTACCCACATATTGCAAGGGAGAAACGACGTCGATGATAAACTTTACCTTCGTTAGCAGTGGTATTGTGTAAGGCGATACACACTGGCAGGTGACGGACATCTATATTCATAGCAATCATCGTGCTATCACATGGAAACTGTCGAGACAGCAGTGTAAGCGACGGCTATTGGGTGGACCGAAAGTCCTTGGCTGGAAACAAACATGTTCGATGCAAAAGTGTTCCGCGAGGCGTTGGACAGCAGCGAAGTCAAAGATCACAGAGCAGAGGCCAAGGCTCAGGAAGTGATCAAGAGATCAGTCAGGGCGTGCAATACTACGATGCCGAGAAGAGGAGTCAGAAATTCTCATCCCCTGTTATACTGGTGGAGTAATGCAATTGCCAGGCTACGAGAGAGCAACCAAACTAAAAGGTTATCCCAGCGAGCCAGGGAAGGAACACTCACCCAGAAAGGGAGGTGAAACATAAAGAGGCACGAGCCAAGTTAACAAAGGTAATCAACCAGAGCAAAGGGTATAGCTGGACCGAGCCTGTCAGTGAAGTCGACGGCAATCCCTGGGGCAGGCTCTATAGGGTGGTCATGACTTGCTAAAGGGGCAGTCAAGACAGCAACCTACCTGCCCGGATCAACTCAAGATGATAGTTTCAAATCTCTTCCCCCAACAAGAGGAGCTGAACTACGAGGTAGAACCTGAGGAGAATGAAGTTATCACGCGTATTACACAGAGAGAGTTGCTCCGAGCATGTAGCAAAGTGGATATCAAGAAGGCACCAGGAATGGATAGCATCTCAAATGTCGCTCTTAAGGTGGCCGTCAATACAGCTCCCCAGCTGTTCCTAGAGGTGTACAATGCATGCCTCAGGGGGAGAACCTTCCCTGACCCATGGGAGCGGTAGACTTATTCTCTTGCCAAAGCACAAAAACCGCCGGACGATCCATCATCATATCGCCCTTTATGCATGTTGGACACTTCAGGGAAAATCTTGGAGAGGATAATTCACAATCGAATAGAGGCCGAATGGAAACACCCTAGGGAAAAACTAATACGGCTTCAGGAAATCAAGATCGATGCTAGACGCCATAAAGTGCGTGGTCAATAAAACGAACGAAGCAACCTCGGACACAAGGTGAAAAGTAGGAGCAAAGAAGTACTATCTCGTTGCTTTTTAGCTAGGTGGAGTGACATCTGCGTTACGCTGGACAAAATGAACGTGCCACAAGCTACCTTGGTAATCGGTATCTAATGTACGATACAGAGGACGTTCCACAAAAGTAGAGAATCACTGGAGGTGTGCCCCAAGGCTCTCTGCTTGGACCACTTCACTGGAATATAATGTACGACAACCTGATGAAATTAACACCACCATAAGAAGCCTTCGCATATGATGCGCGGTGGTTTTCGTCGCGAAATACTTGGACGGAACCAACAAGATCTTGGACGAGACCTACGATCAGATACAGCACTGGATACATTCAGCCGGCCTAAAACTATCAGCTGAGCACAAGACAGAGGCTGTGCTGATTACCGGCAAGTAGATGATGGAGACAATTAAACTGACAGTAGGGTTTATGATCAATGCAAGGCTCAGCTTTAAGCGACACATTGAATACGCCGCCGCAAAGGCAGCCAAGGTGGAGCGGCGCTAGCGCGACTCATGCCAAGTATAAGCGGATCAAGATACAAGAGGAGGAAGCTACTGACGGCACAGACATTTTTTCACGGACATTTTATACGTGCAGACATTTTTTCTAAATATGATTTCTCGACGTTTTGGGACTTCTTAAGTACTCTGACATTAAAATCTCGAGAACATTTTTTTCACGAACACAGCTTCCTTTATGAGTAAAAGAATTAAATGATTCCGAATATCATTTTAGTTTCCGTATTATTTAAATGATAACAATTCATTTATTGCTATCACAGCAGTCGGGAGCTGTTTTCTAAACATCGCTGCCGTCTTTTACATATCAAGTGACATGCTAGAATCTGAACACTATGTAAAAAGAAAAATGATGTCATATAAACATTTATTTACCCGGAAAAAGTCGTCCCCTCCAGAACACCTAGAATGATAATTTATTATCATTGATTCGAGAAATTATCATTAAGGTGATCCTTATTTGACGAATGTTTCAACTTTTACCACCTATCAAGCCTCCATCGAATTGAAAAAAAAATGGCGCCAAGTTTAAGCATTGCAGAATGATGGTAAGTCCGCCGCATAGCACTTTAAAATTAATATTGGTTGTGGGGAACCCACTGCTTTCTCTAAATTTTTTTTTCAAGTTGTCAAGGTGATGTTTTTTTTATGCATAATTCAGAACGTGGAACGGGGTCCAAATTTGTTACAGAATCCAAAAATTGTGACCTCGCACAGATCTCTGCTTGATATCTCTGTTTGGTGTCTGAATAAGTCATCTGTATCTGTGAATAAGTATCTCTGTGAAGTTTCTATGTTAGGTATATATCTGTGCGAGGTATCTGTGGTCGGGTTAGGTTTGGTTAGGTTGGATTAGATTAGGTTCAGTTAGGTCAGGTATAGTTAGGTCAAATCAAGCTAAGCTGGATTGGGCTTCGGTTGCCATGTCAACGGCCTCTTGATTTTTGTACCAGGCGGTGGCGGCGGAAACGAGATATTTTTCTCATTATATTTTTACCATTATATTTTTATCATTATATTTTTACCATTATATTTTTATCATTATATTTTTATCATTATATTTTTATCATTATATTTTTATTATTATACTTTTATCATTATATTTTTATCATTATATTTTTATCATTATATTTTTATCATTATATTTTTATCATGTGGAGTGATAGGTAGACAAGCATGTGCTGCATAGATGCTGTTCAGTTTTCGCACCTATCACGCACACACTCAACTCGTGCACGCGTTACGCTCACAGGACTACGTCGCCTAGCGTTATGTGGTATAGCGCACAGACATACTCTATCGATGTATCGACGCAGCACAGTCAAGCGCGTCTTCTATCAGCTCGCGTCGTCGATAGAAGCTCACTCAAGCGGTCAAAGCTACTAGTGTGACCCCAGCGGCAAGACCACTCACAGGACTTACATTCCATCG
The DNA here is from genome assembly GCA_963942595.1 of Cylloceria caligata. NCBI lineage: Eukaryota > Metazoa > Arthropoda > Insecta > Hymenoptera > Ichneumonidae > Cylloceria > Cylloceria caligata. The sequence continues at coordinate 12,586,739 of OZ012708.1, forward strand.
CTGGCATCTTTGACAATCAAAACTCACGCGAAGTGTGACGCACATCCGCGCTCTTGACGGTCTGCCCCGTGGTCGACGGATGTAGCCATTGTTAATATCTCGGACCGTTCGCTTAAGTAAGCACGCGTCACCTCACATTTTCTTTTCAATTGGTCTCACTCAGTTCGACCAAATCAGTATTACAGTGTATTAAACTCATTGTCACATCACGTGCAGTTCAACTCAGTGCAAGTGCAAACCACGTACATTCACCACAAACTCAGCAACACTCACAAAACTGTTAACGATTTTACGCATCGTTGGCAGCATAGACGCCACTTAGCCTCGCATCCACACGAATCAACAAGCCAGCTCACCAGCCTGAGAACCCACTCAACACCAGTACATCACCATACAGGCCAGACCAAATCAGTTACATTTTTGTGTATTGATCAGGTATTCTTTTAATCATTATTAAATAATCCAATGAACATTGACTTATTATTGTTAAAAATGAAGTGCATTTAATTTCGTATATTTGTCACCAGGCTCCTTAATATTCAGCCAGTCTCACATGCCTACTCGACGTATTCCGTGCTCACGCACTGTTCACTTTGCTCTCCGGTCACTGAATTGAGGTAATCATTCAACATATTATTATTATTAATCAGTTATTATTAGATAACTGCGCAAAGTATTACGACTCTTCGACTTTAGTTATCTTGAATTAGGCTGACCAGTCGACCACTCGACGCACTCATTAACTTATTTTCAATTTTGTTGATTATTCATCCATCAATAATCATATATTTTTTGGTCCTTCAAACCGGATCCTGGTCAAGTATATAAATTTATGCTACGATACGCACTGAAATTAACAATCAGCACACGTAATACACTACAGACTGAGCAACTCAACGTGTGTCGAGACAAGACAATACTAAATAATAGTAAAATACTCATCCAAGTGCGCTAATCATTTATTATAAATTATTCATCAGGCTCAGCCAGTATAAATCATGGCTGACGATAAGAAATCGCTGTCCGATAAAAGTAAATCCTCGGAGGAAGGCGTCTCAAGCGATGGCAAGGTGGACGTAACCGACGGTGCAGCGGAGATCATCAACACACTCAATATACCAGCCACGGTACAACAATCACGCTTAAGGTCACCGTCACCATGTACCAATCAAGCGAACCTAATGGACTACAAGTTCGCATCGCAACACGCAAGGATTGCAATGACCAATCAACTGCACGATCACCTATAAAACTCAGCAGGCTGCACTATGGATGAACTCAACGGCCATTTTGATATTTTAAACCGCACATAGCAGTGGTTTTGTAATGAGCATGATCAAATGGGTACAACATGCAAACGTGCATTCCTTACTCACCCTTATGTTACAGGTAACGTCTACAAGGCAGGCTTCGAAATATACCTCAAGTCCCTCACAGTCATCTTCAGAGAAAAGGCAATCGCAAAAGCTCAAGAGAACACATCAACCAGAGCTGATCAACAGAGTCAACCAAGTCAACACAGATCAACACTGCCAAAAATCAAGTTGCCGGAATTCGACGGCGACTTTACAAAGTGGTCAGCATTCAGAGATTTGTTTGCCACTTTGGTGGTCGATAACGAGCAAATCAGTGACGTCGAGAAGCTCCACTACTTGAAAACCATCCTCAAGGGATCCGCAGCTCAGCTGATATCAAACGTGCCCATCAACAGCGATTCGTTCACCTCATACTGCCAAATCATCAAAGACAGGTTCAAGGACAAAGAAAAACTCATCCAATCATACGTCGAGAAACTCTTCGGTAACACCCGACCATTGGCGAAGACGGCAGCAGCACTCAACACTTAAATCAGTTCAACCAAGGAAATATTCAATGCCCTCAATGTCTTCGCAGTCAACATAGAATCATGGAATTATGTACTCATTTTCGTAGTCACTCAGCGCCTCGACACTTCCATGCGTAAAGCGCTCACAAGCAACCAACTTCGTTTCAAGACTTGATGGGATATATCGAGTCGAGAACCAGAGCACTCGAGGTTCACTCAACCAACCCAGATCAATTAGCTGACAGAGCCAGCACCACCTCAATATAATTATCTCGATCCATATCTCTGCCAGCAAGAACGGCTTACCACGCAACCACTCAACCGAGGCCCCATCAGTATCCGTGCGACCACTGTCGTGGATCGCATTACATAGTAAGTTGCGCCAAATTCAGAGACCTTCAACCGGCTGATCGCCACAAGGTTGTGACTGAGCATTGACTATGCTTCAATTGCTTTAGTCATCACAACCTCCATTCGTGCCAGTCTACGATCAACTGCAAAACGTGCGGTGCAAAGCACCACACGATGATTCATTTGCGTCCACGACTAGGACAGCAATACAGTCAACTCAACCAGGCACGTCAACCAGATCTGCCACGGCTCATTCAAGCGCCAGCTCACGTCAATAAGAAATTGACGTGCCATTTTGCCGATTCACCAACTCACACGGTAGAACAGCAGTACTACTAGCAACGTGTCAAGCACTACTCATCACATCTTTCAGCACTCACCGAGTCAGATTACTCATTGATCCAGGATCAGAGCTCACCTTAGTCTCAGAACACCTCGTATCAGATCATGGGCTTACTCGTCAACACTCATCAATTCCAGTCATCAGCATTGGAAACACGAGATCAACGCAAATAAGAGGTAACACCACATTAACATTACGATCAACTCGTTCATCACAAGGTGTTACCGTCGCAGCTCATATACTCACCAATTTGACGAGTACATTGTCATCAATACACACACAACCACAGGAGTGGCCACATATCTCATCATTGCAATTGGCAGACCCTGAATTCTTAACACCAAGCCCAGTAGATATCATCATCGGGGCTGACTCATATGGGCTAATCATCCAGCCTAGTATCAAAATACACTCAGACGTGTCTTACTGATTGCACAATCAACCATTTTTGGGTGGATTTTCTTGGTCCAATCCCAGAGAATTATTCAACACCGAGCAACTCATACCACATAGCAGTCGAATCATCAAACAAGGAACTCCAAGATCTTCTCACGCAGTTCTGAGTTTAAGAAGAAACACTATCGACCATAGATCACAAGTTCACCCCAGAAGAAGAAGCATGTGAAATGCATTTTAAAACGACTCACACACGAGACGAAGAAGGATGATACATCGTGCGAATCCCACTCAAATCATCACCATCGAGTCTAGGAGACTCAAAACTCAATTCAACTCAAAACAAATTTGTACAACTCATTCATGGAAGAGTATAAAGAATGTGGTCACATGATACGTGCAAAATCTTACCATCAGTCAAATCAAATAAGCGATTCCGTTCATGACTATCGTGGAACCGAGACGACCTTGGCACATGATGCTGTAGCATTAGGAGGATTGAGGGTCTCGAAAAATTGATTGTCAGAACAAACTCACGCTCATCCTCCATACTACCTTCCTCATTATCGTATACTGACAGAAGATCGAATCACTACAAAGTTGAGAGTTATCTTCAACGGATCCAGCCCAATGACGTCCAGCATGTTGGAGCAAAATGTCAACGTGACAATTCAGACGTGCTCATATGGATCCGACAGCACAAACTCATGTTTTCAACAGACATCACAAAGATGTACCAACAAGTCAAAGTCCATCAGGACGACTGAGATTTGCCACGAATCATGTGGCGAGATGACCAATTCAATATGGTGCCATATCACCTAACTACAGTGACATATGGAGCTCGCTCAGCATCATTCTTAGCACTCAGATCAATGCTTTAACTAGTTGAAGACGAAGGTCATCGCTTCCCGCTCGCAGTCGAACCACTCATCAAAAGCAGATATGTTCACGACATATTTGGAGAAGCAGATCAGCTTGGCACGCTCATTAAAGTCTCGAATCAAGTCACCCAGCCCTGCATGGCGGGCACGTTGCCTCTCGCAAAATGGCACAGCAACAACGAGCAATCCATCGAGCATATCGACCACCACTCACCATCAAACTCACACTCATGTTAAGATAGCAGCACCAAATTACTCGGCTTGTCATGGATACCTCAAGAAGACGTATTCAAGTTCAGCCTCCATGCTCAAGTTCCAAGCTCACGAAGCGAATCATCTTGTCTGAAACAGCACAACTCTACGATCCACTCGGGTTTCTCGCACCATTCATTATCAAGGCCAAATCCTTATTACAAGAATTGTGGCTTGAGAAACTCAGCTGGGACAATCAAGTTTCATATCAGATACACACCAAGTGGACATTGCTCAGACAAGAGCTCACTCAAGTCGTCCGAATCTCAATTCCACGATGGATTCAACTGACAAACTCAACACTTGTGGAGTTACATGGATTTTCCGACGCATCTCAAATAGCAATGGCTGCTGCTATCTATATCAAAACAACAACTCCAGGGGAAGAAGCCAAGGTCACACTCATTTGCGCTAAATCAAAAGTAGCACTACTCAAGCGACTCTTCATCCCTCGACTCGAGCTCACAGCAGCACTGATCTTAGCAAAGCTCATGAAATATGTGCAAACAACCTTGGAACTCACCACCACACAAACGTTCCTCTGGACTGACTCCTCAGTAACGCTCACCTGGATTAACTCACACCCATCAAGGTGGAAGAACTTTGTCAGGAACCGAGTGTCAGCAATTCAAGAACTAACTCCAAATAGCGTATGGAGATTTGTTCCTGGCAAAGACAATCCAGCCGATTGTGCTTCACGGGGCATCAGTATCTCGCAGCTCCACAAACCCTTCCTGTGGTGGACAGGACCACAGTGTCTCATAGGCGATCAATACTCATGGCCAACTCAACATTATCAACAAGACTCACAGACTCATCAGGAAGAGCGACCGGAGCTCGCACTCACAGTGACAACAACTCAAGCCGTATATCAATGGGAGATGATATACAGACGCTTCTTCCTTATTCGACTACTCAGAGTAACCGCAATATGCTTTCGAGTAAGTCAACTCATCACGAAATTGCCAAACTCAACACTCTTTAACCCTCTCTCGCCACAAGATATTGAGAGAGCAAGAGTATTTTGGATCAAAGCAACCTAAACAGCGTATTTTTCATCAGAACTCAAATTGATCACCACAGCTCGACTACCAACTTCTCATTTTTTCAATCGCCTGACTGCCTATATCAACACTCAAGGCATCATTCGGGTTGGAGGAAGATTGACCAACTCACAACTGGAACTTGAGGCAATTCACCCAGCAATACTCTCACGATATTCTCACTTCACCGGACTCATCATAGCAGATGCACATCACAGAACAATGCATGGAGGCACTCAACTCACCCTGAACTACACAAGGCAATCGTACTGGATTATCAGTGGTAGAGCTCCAGTACGATCACACATACTTAGCTGCATCAAATGTGCTCGACAACGTGGCGTTAGAGCACAACAACTCATGAGTTAATTGCCAACCAAGAGAGACACACCAGCACGACCATTCTTCTACTCAGGTGTGGATTACGCTGGTCCACTGCCTATCAAAACCTGGAAAGGTAGAGGCGTCAAACAACATAAGGGATGTTTGTGCATTTTCGTGTGCTTCGTCACCTCGGCTTTGCATCTAGAGGCCGTGAGTGACTACTCAATTGACTCGTTCATCGCTACATTCAGACGCTTCACTCGATGCAGAGGCATCTGCAATACTCTCTATAGTGATTGCGACACAAACTTCATGGGAGCAGATGCCACACTCACCAAACTCTTCACACAAGGTACGACTGACTCACTCTCGCTGCATTGCTCACTCTCCAACGACGGAACTACGTGAGAGTTTAACCCACCAGCAGCTCCACAAATGGGAGGACAATGGGAAGCAGCAGTCAAATCAGTAAAATATCACCTGAACCAAACAGTAGGTGAAATGGCACTCACGTTGAAGGAGTTAACGACTTTGCTCATCCAGATTGAAGCAACGTTCAACTCATGACCATGGGAACTACTCACAGAGGACCCTGAAAATTCCTCAGCACTCACACCAGCTCATTTTCTTATCCGAGAGCCGCTCACAGCCATACCAGAGCTATCACTCACAGATCTCAACATTACTAGACTATCACTATCATGGCAACTCATACAACAAAGGCTTTAATACTTTTGATCCAAATCGTCAACTCAATAAATCCAGCGCCAACTTTCTACATCGAAATAGCATCATCCATCGAACATCATCAAGGTCGGTTTATTAGTACTGATCACTGACGAGAGGTCCCCACTATCGAAATGGCCTCTCGCCAGAGTCACTCAACTCCATCCCGGAAAGGATGAACTGACCAGAGTAGCGTCGCTCAAACCTGTGACAACAACACTCGTCCGACCAATCACCAAGCTCGCCATCTTGCCAACTCAAACTAAATGAAGAGCCGATCACACTCAATCATCAACACCGTTGCTGATGGCGAGCGAAATGATCAGTTTTCGCACCTATCACGCACACACTCAACTCGTGCACGCGCTACGCTCACAGGACTACGTCGCCTAGCGTTATGTGGTATAGGTCACAGGCATACTCTATCGATGTATCGATGCAGCACAGTCAAGTGCGTCTTCTATCAGCTCGCGTCCTCGATCGAAGCTCACTCAAGCGGTCAAAGCTACTGGTGTGGCCCCAGCGGCAAGACCACTCACAGGACTTACATTCCATCGCTGGCATCTTTGACAATCAAAACTCATGCGAAGTGTGACGCACATCCGCGCTCTTGACGGTCTGCCTCGTGGTCGACGGATGTAGCCATTGTTAATATCTCGGACCGTTTGCTCAAGTAAGCACGCGTCACCTCACATTTTCTTTTCAATTAGTCTCACTCAGTTCGACCAAATCAGTATTACAGTGTATTAAACTCATTTTCAAATCACGTGTAGTTCAACTCAGTGCAAGTGCAAACCACGTACATTCACCACAAACTCAGCAACACTCACAAAACTGTTAACGATTTTACGCATCGTTGGCAGCATAGACGCCACTCAGCCTCGCATCCACACGAATCAACAAGCCAGCTCAACAGCCTGAGAATCCACTCAACACCAGTACATCACTACACAGGCCAGTCCAAATCAGTTACATTTTTGTTTATTCATCAAGTTTTCTTTTAATCATTGTTAAATAATTCAATAACCATTGACTTATTATTGTTAAAAATTGAGTGCATTTAATTTCGTATATTTGTCACCAGAATCCTTAATATCCGGCCGGTCTCACCTGTCAACTCGACGTATTCCATGCTCACGCACTGTTCACTTTGCTCTCCGTTCACTAAATTGAGATAATCATTCAACATATTATTATTAATCAATTATTATTAGATAACTGCTCAAAGTATTACGACTCATTGACTTTAGTTATTTCGAATCAGGCTGACCAGTCGACCACTCGACGCACTCATTAACTTATTTTCTATTTTGTTGATTATTCATCCTAGATAAATTCATCCATCAATAATCCATCATATACATTTTTTGGTTTTCGAGCCGGATATACGTTACGCATAGTCATAATCATACAGGTACTCATTGGTTTCATGGGCTTAGGCCCACGAACGCTGACCCGGAGAGCGTTGGCTTGCTGCTCCAATCCTGCCCTTACCTATACCTGCGCCGTGCATTAACGGGCACCCTTTTTATAATTATTGTTCTTACGTGTGCTACACAGATGGTGGAAAAAACAGCGGGTCGCTAAAAGATCTCCTTTTTTTTCAACGTCCACAATATCTTGGAAAAATGTTAACGACTTTGTCTAGAATAGTACAGTAGATTCAATTTAGAGTCGTATGTCAGATTCCATAGAAAACAATGTTTAAAAAACATGTGACAAGTGCAAGCGGTTTACATAAACGGTCTTCTCTAATTACAAAAAGTTGTGATAAAATCTGAAAACATCCAAAGCACATATTGTCAAGTACATGTTGTTTTCATTCCTTATAGAAGATGCTTTGTTTTTATAATGTGTTTTTTTTTCGATTTTCATTTCAGCATACTCAAAATTGTGTAAAACATCCCGAAAAGTGGCCTAGAAAAATGTATGGACATGCGTGTGTGTGCAGGCGTATACCAGTACGTACGTGCGCTGACTTCCGAATATTCGAACCGTTATCTCGAGAATGCCTCGTCCGACCGTGTTCAGTTTTGGCATACAAGTAGGGTATCACACTCTCTTTTTGGTGCAATATTCGTAAGAATTCCTCAACGATTTCAAATGTTATGGAATTTTGAATTTATTATTAAAGTGGCATGCAAACTTCAACTTTCATAGATCGTCATTTATCGAGTAAAATAATTCTTTATAATTGCAGATACGTTCTAGCCTACTTGGTAATGAATTTATTGAATTCATAAAAAAGGTTCACATTTTTCGAGCCTTTGAATTTTCCGAAAAACAAAATATATATATGCAATACAAGCAAAATAATATTCAACGATGTTTACTACATAGTTTTGTCAAATATTGTAAGGTGGTTAAGAACTCTGAAAATCTTGAGACAAAGAGCTAACATTTCGCCCATACCTAATAGCGTTAAGGAATCGTTGATATAAAAGTTGGTTAAAATTAATACAGAAGTTCAATTATTACTGAATTGAGACTGAATTTTTTATCCCCATATCGTTTGTTACTGCAAATATAAGGGACTTGTAGGTTGAGAATCGCTTCAGCAATAGAACTTAGATTTGGCACGCAAGTAGTGCTGTGCGAGTTGTTTACCAATTGCAATTCCTGTTAAAATATATCATAAATGATGAGATTTTTTTTTTTTTTTAATCTTTGGATTATAGTTTATCGAAAATATGGAAGAAACGATCTTTGTAATAAGAAAATGTTGAAAAGTCGAACCTTGCATGTTGCTTGCTCATTCGTTTGATCCGTCGTCCATAAATTTTCCTCTATGAGAAAGCCAAAATGTATCAGTGGACTTTGTTGCAGAGGATGACGTATAGTCGATGGACCAAAATAATGAAGAAGCAACATGTAATGTTCTACTTTACAACTTTTATTAATTACACTAGTTGGCCATTTATGTATACATTGATCCTATATATTATAAACTAAAATCATATTATTTAATGAATTTTATTGTAGTCTATAAATTCCACTATAGTAATTGGCGAGCTAATACGGTAACATGAATAATGTGAAAAACAAACGATAATTTATTATATTTCATAAGCTTGCCAAGTACTACAGTCCACATTTTTTTACAATGGAATTCATTCAATAATATAATGTTATGTGATAATTAAGTTTCTTAGCGTTGCTTCCTTATCTGATCTGCGTTTATTTACCTATCGCGATCGCCTTTTCCCTGTCAGTAAATTATCTCCTGGATTAAGGCGCGCGTTTATTTATTAGCTTCTTTTATTATTAGCAAATTATCCAATGTACAAATGACATATAATCTTCAGCGATTCAGCTGGAAGGTAGTATCTCACTTTTGCGGATAATTTTCATTAGTATAAAACCGTTGCTGTGCGTTATAAGCGAGGTAATCGACAATCACCAATGATTTTTTTTTAAAGACTGGTTTCTTTACGACATCCTGGACAGGAGGAAAACATATTTTACATTAACGAATTTGAAATTGGATTCGTTATGTCAGTGTAGCAAAATTTCGCTTCTTCGTTAAAGCAGTCAGGTTATTAAGTGAACGAGGGGAAAACAGAATTAAACAAACGTAGCGAAATTACGATCATCGATGCTACTACTGCTGCGAAAAGATAGGGAAAATAAAGAGAGGATGAGAGGAGCGCGTGAGTCTCACGGGAACGGAAGGGGGTATCATCGTGACGTTGGTAAGTAGCGACCATTACTGTGAGCCGTTCACTCGGTATATCGTCGTAAGTTCGCTTGTAAACGGCAGAATTATTCAAATTTGCGTACAAGCACGAGCTAACAGAGCTGAGCGCGCGTCGTTCAACTATGCACGTCAACAACGTGTGCGTTCGTGTGGCGAATTCATCGCGTCCTCTGACTCTGCGCTTCAAACCTCGATAAATTGACGCAGATATCGCTGCCAATTTTACAAGAAAACGTGTTTAAGATCTATAGCTTCGCGCCTGACTCCATTCTCTGCGCGTGAGGCCGATAATGTAGAAGGAAATAGTCGTGAATACGACTATACCATGAATATGGTATCCCCCGTGCTTGTGATAGTTGCGAAAATTGGCGAAAGCCCGGGAATAATGATCTCTATCGTCGGCTTACTTTGCAATGAGATACGAAAGCGAGTTTCAAGTATAAAAGCGTTGTATAACAAGATAGAGGACTCTTGGGGGATTCGAGGATTAACGTCAATTCAGGAATTATATAACATGAACTAATATTGGCGAACGGCAATATTAAAAGATAATATTAGTAAATCCCGATATGAATTTACATGGTTCAAGGATCATTCACTTATCGCAGAGAAACCTCGATAGCTTCATATGCGAATTAACATCTTGTATTCATTGACATCAATACCATAAATGTGGAAGCACGTAGCACATACAACAGAGATAAAACGTTTGAATTCATTTATCCCTTTTTTAAAAGGGTATTATGTGGACTTATACTTTAACAGGAATTGTACTTTTCGAAGATGGCTTCCGTTATGGAAGCCCTTATTATTCCATTGCAGTCGACCTCTCCATACTTTAAGTCCTCACTTTTTAATCATTCCCACATTTTGACTGGTTGCCATGGTTGCCTGCTCTTACATTTTAACTTTCTCCACAGGCGTCTTGCACCACTCGGGTTACTTGTGACTCGCATCGCGCCGTCCAAACAAACTGGGCATGCTCGGTCTCTATATACAGGCTGCCCGTGCATTGGCGTCGAAGCTGAATATACTGAAATATAATGTGGGGGTGTCGACTGTATACAGTGGGGGACTTAAAAATGAAAAATTTATACGCTTAAAGACTTTCATTGTCGGTTCAGGACTATTTAATTCAAGCGACCGAACTTGCTCTGAATGAACCATCTAATTCGAGGAATAATAAATTATTCTAAGCTATATAAATTCTTTACTAATATAATTTCTCATACCTATATCAACAATTCAATGTTTCAGCACTTTTATTAATATTTATGAAAATGTTTAGTATAAATAATTTGCCAATTTCAAAAACATTTACTTACTTTATCGAACAACGGCGAGACGTAACACTACTCTTCACTCCAGCCAACTCTAGCCAGGCCACATTTTGAGAAGTTAATATTGACATTATGGTATATTAGATTTAGAGCGCCTTGAATAAATATTGAGCTGCAGTCAAATGCATTAGCGAAAAATATTTGAAAAATGTAATATGTCCGTATCAGTAGGTGAACGAATAAACAATAGTATACCAAGAGGTGAAACAAGACGACTTCAGGCAAGCGTGAAGTCGGCTGCCCGAGCCGAAGGCGAGGGCTGACATCATACAAAGTCTGGAATCGCGTTTTATCCCTTGCCACACTATATTTTTCACATTACCTGTATTGAAACTAAATGTTTAAATGGTTGTAGCCAGTAGAACGCAACAACTGTCAGGTTGGTTGATGGGTAGAATGACTTAAGTATTCAGAGGCTTACAATAAACAAATGTGATTCTGACAAGGATGAAATGAAGTTAGACACTAATGTAGCGGACGGAAAGTAGCCACTTTCTGCCGGCTGAATCGCTTTGTTCTGAAATTGGCTCCTTTCGATTGGCTAAACAGGCATGGAGACTCGCTGTTTTAATGCTGGTAATATGAAAAGTATATATTCTATGCGTAGGAATTATCGATTAAAGAATGCATGACCACAGTGGTACCCCCTGCACGGTTCCCCAACGACTGTGAACTTTCTTGTTGTTCACCCGACCTCTCCCACTCTTCAGCATGTGATCAGCGCGAGCTGGGCCGAAGATAGCAGCGTGCGACCGAATCTAGGGGCCCTCACTCGGCAATTCCTACTCGTCTTCGGTCTGTGAAGAATAATATTTTAAGGGCTTCATGTAATATGCAGGCGACGTCGTCTGGTGTTCCCCATCTCCTTCTCGAATCATTTCATACTGATTTTGTCCATTGGACTGTGCAGCCTTGCCGGGCCTGAGATATGTAAACTTTATTTTTAGTCCAGGAGCGAATTGAGTTCAGTTGAAGAAGATGAGATCGCCTTCTCAATATTCGGTGCATTCCTTGCAATGTATGTATGTGCCTTCTTGTTTTCCGCATGAATGTAAACAAGTTAGCTCTCCAGGCTCGTCAGATCCTATTGTACTGTATCGAACAATGCGACGAGTTCTTTTTACGGCGCATCTTCATGCAAAATAGTATCTCGAACTATGACGTTTCTACCACGGCCTGTTTCATCCGAATCCCGTTCTCACAGAAGTAGTCTTTATACAGTTTGCTATTTAACATCTGGTTAATCAATCGTTGATGTTCTACTTTGTCCAGTTGCTACCTGATCGCGATAAAAATCTTGTTTTTAACCATCATTATCGGATAGCGACCGAAAGTATCAACATGCTTCAGGTGACTTGCATGGCCATGCTCAAAGTATGTTAGACATTTTTCCTGTCCACCTTCCTGCTCATATAACACGCCGGAGAAAAATCTTCGTGATCCGTATTTTTCTGGAGCAGTACAACACCGTGTCCCTTCTTACTTACGCGTGCGTGGACCTTGGTTATCGCGGTAGGTTTATACATTCAAAAACTCGTCTCGAAAATGCGGATTCTCTTTAGTTCTTAGAATGCTCGTTCGTGAGGTGGTCCGGAGTACAATCGTAAATTGCATTTTAAGACCTGGGACAACAGTCATGCGATCTTCGCAAAATCTCGAATGAGTTTTTGTAAATATCCAGTTACGAGAAATTTTGGATTTCGTTCTCCGTTGTGAGTGTTCGATACTTCTTCACGGCGGTGACCTTAGCTGACAGTGGACTGACGCAAACTCCCTCTATTACGTGCACAATGCATTCAACAAATCTTTGTAGGTACTTGCATGTCCTGCAGTAAATGATTAACTCTTTATCGGCGCGGCGGCACCTGACAGCGTCTCATCTAATAATATTTGGCGCATTACCGTAAAAGAATGCATGATCATGGTGTTGCTCGCTGCATATTTGCCCAGCGACTGTCTCGTTCGCTTAGCGTCTTCTCCTCTACAGCACGGGATGAGCTGCGCTGAGGCCAGCAGCGTGCGATCGAGCCTATGGGCCCGGTCTCTCATGTATGTACATCCCGAGTAGAAATTTCATCAGGTTAGAATCCGGCCCATACTTGGAGCGCCGGAGAATTAACTCCGGCCCGGATATGGCACATCGATATGGCCATGATCCGTGGTGTAACGCGCACGCAAATCCGGCCCGGATAAAGCGCCTGATGTGGGCCTGATGAATATGTTATCTTTTTTCCCTTATCTATGCCTTTTGCGTATAAATAAATAAATTAAATTAATTATTTATCACTTCGCTTAAATGCAACATGAATATTATAAAAATTGGGAAAGAGCTAGAAAAAAAAGCCTCCGCACGGGGAATCGAACCTACGACCATCGAATTGCGAGTCCGAGCTCTTACCACTACACCAACCGCTGCTTGGCATATTATAGTAACATAAATGGCTTTTACGGTGCCAGAGCTGCGTCAAAAATTTTATTTTCTAAACGCTTGGCCATCTGAAGTTTCCACTTTGGGTATTTTCATTTCTAGCCAAGCCCTACATATGCTATAAATTTGAGCGAAATCCGTGATGACGAGTAGGCGGCCTATCCTTATAAGAATCAAGAAAGTTAAATATAAATCGTTCATTATTTCAAGCAAAGCTCGCTAACAACGCGGTTCTTTTATGTGATGGAATGATTTTGGAGATAAACGAAATATGTAAATTACCAGAGTCAATCGCCGTCAAAGTAAATGGTAAAATTTTGCGCATAATCAAATCGATGTTCACATATCCTTGTGATTCGGAAACATTTGAAATGTGACAAGTAAAAAAAACGACGATTTTAAAAACGCGGTCGTTGTCATCGATCGATTTGAAGCTTGTGATGCTCAGTATCCACGAAACGACATAGAAGAAGAAATGTATGTTATTTCTCTTTGGCATTAAGAATTGCACACTTTCTTGAAATAGTACATCGAAAAACTATTACGAATACTGCTAGGATCTGTACAAAGTTGCAAATAAAAACTGTTCGAAAAATATATATCACAATATTATAGATATCCGATCCTTTCCTGATTTGGTCCTGAAGTGAAATGATACTAAGTTTTAGTGATCCGGTAAATCTAACGGACTTCTTCTCGGGGCCTAATCTGGCGGCATCAAAGATAATACATCTGGCGTGCTTTATTAAATCCGAAAGTAGCCCAGTTCCGGTGGAACTCCGGCAAATCTGATGTTGCCTGCCTTATTGGTACCTGAACTGGTACACATCAGGGAATAGTCCGGCGAGCCTGAACAGGCCGCCGGACTCATACCGGATGTTGGCCTGATAAAACATATGGCAGCCGGAACATTTTTCTACTCGAAATTTGAAAAAAAAATTTTTTTCGCACTACACAGCAGAACTTATCTTCGCCGAGAAACTGGAACCTGAAAATCAATTATATGTGGTCATGATCACCACTGTAGGTAACAGAATTGTTAGATATCCTAATGACAGTCATATTTTACATGAATACATAATTCGTATTTATGATAACAGTTATGCCTTCGATTCAAAAGTGATGTGGGGGCGGGTTCCATTACACCACTACTTGAATGCGTAAAGAAAGTTATACCTTTGTTGGACAAATGGATTAATTATTACTCAAACTCTCAAAGATACGGAAACTAAACTTGTAAGTACAGTTTTGTGTACGTTCGATGAAATATAATATTGTGGATTTATTTGAACAATTAACTGCAGTAGGGGATAAATAGTAAAAATACACTAGTAATATTACAGTGATAAGATCCGAATATGCAGTTTGTCTGTTCATATCCCATTATAATTATTCAGGTTCATTCCGCCCAACAAATTCTAGTGACACTTCGATGACATAATTGGTAACGTACCAGATTAGAATTCTGATTGGTCCAGGTTCAAACCAGGTTGTGGCGAAACATTTTTATAGTTCCGTCGTTAAAAAAACACTATTCGACGTTGATTGGGTAATCATTTCAATATGAATTTATTTACGAAATTAGAACCGATATTTATAAAAATTCGTATCTTGAGATTTGAATTAGGTTTCTCGTCCCCACGATGACATGCTCACATCTGAATTGTACTTCTTAAATTTTCCGTGTTTACTGATCAAAATTAGACGCAATTCTGTTCACAGACTTTCGCCAACATCCGGAATCTACCAAAGGAGGACCAGCTAACCAACCAAAGGAGGACCAGCTAATCGACCAAAGGAGGACGAGCCATCCAGCTAAAGAAGGACCACCTAGTCAACCCAAGAAGCACCTTCAACCGCACCACTCCAAGGACCAGGCCTGATACCTCTGGCCCAGGGAAAACGAACATCTTCCAAGGTCAACTACTGAGCCACCAGTCATTCAAGTAGCAGAGTATCCAAGCCGACAAGATCTCCCATCGAAAATAAACCAAGTGGTATGGATCAAAAATATTTTAAATCCATAGGGACTTAAAAAACAGCCTAAAAACTAGCTAGAGCCGCTCCTGTCGCATTTCCGATGCGCCGATGCACCGAGGATGCACCGCGCTGACGCCTCCACCGGAACAGCGGCGGGGCCAGCGAGTAGATCGCGTAGCCAGGAGAGCTCGAGAGAGAGCTCTGTCCCAACTACAGTCCACTCAATCAAGTCAACCCAAGAAGCACCTTCAACCGCACCACTCCAAGGACCAGGCCTGATACCTCTGGCCCAGGGAAAACGAACATCTTCCAAGGTCAACTACTGAGCCACCAGTCATTCAAGTAGCAGAGTATCCAAGCCGACAAGATCTCCCATCGAAAATAAACCAAGTGGTATGGATCAAAAATATTTTAAATCCATAGGGACTCAAAAAACAGCCTAAAAACTAGCTAGAGCCGCTCCTGTCGCATTTCCGATGCGCCGATGCACCGAGGATGCACCGCGCTGACGCCTCCACCGGAACAGCGGCGGGGCCAGCGAGTAGATCGCGTAGCCAGGAGAGCTCGAGAGAGAGCTCTGTCCCCACTACAGTCCACTCAATATAGGTATAGAATAGGCTACCTCCGAAGGCGAGGAATAATAACAGAACCGATATAGATATACTAACGATGGCAAGCCCAGCAGGCTCTTTCTATATGTAGAAACTATACTACCATATAACTACAGAAAATAATTCAGTAATTCAATATAAAATCTCCTACTTCTTGCGGACGCGATTATATAGGCATGCGTAAGCCCGGGACAAGTTCTTTTTGTAAGGTGCATAACCACTAAAATTAAGGAAAAAGGAGTACATTTAATTCTCACACAAATTATTTAACTTTTACCTGTATAATTTATTTAATGTGTCTAATAAACCATACTTCTACCCAATACTGAAGCCTATATTAATTTCCTCCCTGCTCGAGTCCGAACTAAAACCCTTTAAGGGTGATGATAACGTAAAATACCGTTACAATACATAGTTTGTCGAGTGAATTCGAGTGAAAAAAAAAATTTTATTCACAATCAATGTAAATTTGTTTGCCTCCACTGCATTCATCTTGATTAATTCATACTCATCATTATGCAGGGTGTCTGAAAAGACTGAAAAACGGTCGAATAACTCGAGAAATACACATCTGTACGAAAAAAAAAAATACGTGTTCAATATTTTTGTAAAAGTTATCCAGTAATACCAAGGTTAACCCCGCACCCCTTGGAGATGACGTGAGAAGTTACTTTAAAAGTTTTTGCGATTACAACGCCATGTATCACGAATCAAAAAAAAGTTTAAGATAAAACCAACGTACTGTAATAAAAAATCAGAGTTCCCATATGAGATTTTATAGTAATCCTCATATCCAAGTGTACCCTTCGACCGATGCGAGTGAAACTGTTGGAAGAGCTCTTCATTTTTCTCTAATAACAATTCAGACTGATTCTACAGAGCAAACAGTAAATTTCTTACTGAATAATCAATGTTCTCATTGCTCTGAAGCATCTACAAGTGTTGCAGATTTTGGGGTTTAAGTAAACAGTGGCGAATTCATGACAAAGTTTATGAAGTACTTGCAAACCGACTGCACTCAGCACTCTTTCACTCTCAATAAAATTCCTTTGAGCAAGATTCGTACCTGCCCAAAGACATATACTCTCCCGTTTTAATACTATAATACTTATAATACACTAAAATCACAATATATCACATGCATTCCCGTAGAACTTGCATCGGAGTCTGCGCTGTAACCGCTCGTTTGGCCGTTCCGTACGCCAAATGATAGTCATAAGTTTCGTGTAGATCAGATGATGGTATTTAGTTATAGTCGTACTTGAGTTACAGACAGCCGCGCGGATCACCCGCAGATCCCTCGGCCTTATATTCCCATGTTTCGTGCTGTCACGTCTAGTCGCGTTTAGATGAAGACTACTCTTCCCAGTCACTGAGTAGCCGTGTCCGTGGATTAACATGTAATATGTGCCATGCAACGACGTACATAATTGACTTGTTGATTTAAAAGTTATATTGGGTTGCACGAGGCTAAGCGCGTCATCCTGCACTCTATAAGGTATTTATAAATTGTATATATATTTGTAACATGTTTTAAATATTGTAAAATGTAACGCTGTAACAAATTGTCCTACCGAGAAGTCCTTATCACCCTGGACCTCGTCAGCAGTTCTCACCGGCGCGGTGCAGCTCCTAACGACGAGAGCCAGCTCGACTAGTACTCTCCAACATACTACTTGGTCACTCTGCTCGACCACGGTCAGCAGACTACATTTGTACTATCAACCCACAATTGCTTATCAAAGTGAATAAATCAGTGACGGACTGTCACGATAGTTCGTATTTGAAGTGAAAATCACGCTATAACATTTTCCCGCGTAACAAATTGGCGATCCTGCCGGGATGGACTCACGTGACGTTATTCCATCAAACCGTGGACCCTGAACGATCGAACGGAGCTATCTTCGATTACAGACCTTGGATCAACACTGAAGAGGGTGTACACACTGTCATCTAGAATACAGTCCCTGAGCTATACTACAAGGAATTCAGGATCCAACGATAAGGTAAATATCGTAAAAAAAAAAATAAAAAAATAAATAAAATAAAATAAAGTGTTTAAATTCGTGAGGCTGAGCCCGCGAGCCCAGATCACTCGTCAAAAAAAATCGAAACGCACTTTTGTATATCCAAATAAGCTGATTAGCAGCTTACGCGGATTGCATAGTTTAAAAATAAAGGCAGGAGGCAAGGCTATCACCAACCATTGTCCACCATTACTAAATAATAAATAAAAGAACTTATGAAAAAGAAGAACGAAGAAAAATATAAATAAAACTGGCATTCAAAAAATATCGCGTTACTCGAGACTATTCTACGGAAAGCCTTGACAGTTCAGACACTGACGTGATCGATAGAATCCAAAATCCATTTTTAACCGCAGAAACCATGTCTCGAGCCGCATCACCGACGGCATCCCACGTCAAAAACGATGAACCAATAATGGCAATTATGCGAAAACTAGAATCTTTGGAAGTATCCATACTCGCACTAGGCGAAGAAAATAAAAAACGATCGGATGAGAATAAAGATGTGTGGAAACCCTTGGGAATGGCATTTACCGAAGACGAAACAGAAGATCAAAAGAGAGTTCCGAAAACGCAGCGAGGTGTCAAACGCACGCCCGAGTCGACACCGGATCGCAGCCCCGATAGAGTCTCATGCAACCCGATCGGCAACGGAGACGGTAACAGAGATAAGGAGCTCGGCTCAGCGAAAGAAATTATTTGCGTTGTGCGAACGCGCAAAGGAAGTGATGACGGGGGAGTCAAAGAATTCATCTTATCAGTAAAGCGAGGTCGAATTCAATGCTCCGAACCTCAACGGCTTCTGAACTTTATCTTAAACGAAAAAATAAAGGACAATGCAGAACGAGCTATTCGCTTCACCCCCATATACTAGGTCTATAAATATGAAGCCGGAATTTACCCATAGATGGCCCTAGCTGTCAATGTACTTACCGTCAAACCGCGTCATTGGCGCCATTTCCTTGTTGACATCTCTGACAAAGATTTTCAACTCACAACAATACAAGTTTCATACAACAGCATAGTTTGTAATAGCGTTGAACATGTCGAATTTTGTGCCTGGAAACTACGATTTGCGGACAGCATTGATTTTCTGTTACCAATCGAAGAAAACTGCTGCAGAATCGCATCGAATGCTTGTCGAAGCTTACGGTGAGCATGCTCTTGATAAATCACAGTGCTTTGTGTGGTTTAAAAAATTCAAAAGTGGCGATTTTGACGTGAGAAACGAAGAACGTGGAAGACCACCGAAAATGTTTGAAGACAGCGAATTGCAAGCATTGTTGGATGAGGATGACGCTCAAACGCAACAACAACTCGCGGATCAATTAAATGTGACACAAGAAGCCGTCTCCATACGTTTGAAAGCCATGGGAAAGATCCAGAAGATGGGAAAATGGGTTCCACATGAACTGAATAAAAGACAGCAGGAAAACCGAAAAACCACTTGCGAAATGCTGCTCGCCAGGTACAAAAGAAAGTCAATTCTCCATCGAATTGTGACTGGCGATGAAAAGTGGATATATTTTAAGAATCCTAAGCGTAAAAGATCATGGGTAACTCCAGGCTAACCATCAACATCGACTGCAAGGCCAAATCGCTATGGACGGAAGCAATGCTCTGTGTTTGGTGGGATCAGAAGGGTGTGATCTATTATGAGCTGCTAAAACCTGGCGAAACCGTTAATACTGAACGCTACCGACAACAAATGATCGATTTGAATCAAGTTTTGCGTGAAAAACGACCAGAATATCAAAAAAGACAACACAAAGTGATTTTGCTTCATGATAATGCACCATCACACACAGCAAAACTGGTCAAGGAAACGATTGAGGCGTTCAGTTGGGAAATACTTTCGCATGCGGCTTACTCACCAGACTTGGCTCCGTCCGATTACTACTTATTTGCATCGATGGGACACGCACTTGCTGAGCAGCGCTTTACTTCTTACGAAAATGTACGAAAATGGCTCGATGACTGGTTTGCCTCAAAAGAGCAACAGTTTTTTTGGCGTGGCATCCACAAATTGTCAGACAGGTGGGAAACATGTATAGCTAGCGATGGGCAATACTACGAATAAAATATTTTTTATCATTTTCATACAATAAACGTGTATTTTCCATACAAAAATTCCGGTTTCATATTTATAGAACTGGTACACGTATGAAGAACTGTATCAAGCAATTCGACAGAATGTGGGCGATACAACATCATATGAATTAGCACGTGCAAAACTGGCACAGACAAAACAACTAAACACAGAGGGCGTACAGATGTACAGCCACCGCTTCAGACAAAAATTGAACGAACTTAAATACGCAATCCAGAATGAAGTACGATCGACCGAGCGGCGTGTAGCCATGAAAATGGAAGAACGATACGCAATAAAATCATACAACATGGGCTTACGCGACGATATAGGCACTCAAGTAAGAAGTCGAAGACCAAGTGACATAAACAAAGCGCAGACCGACGCCATGGAAACCGAAGTGTGGCTACGTGAAAAAGCAAGTCGCAGGCAATCGCCTGCGGTGCAGTCATCACGACCCAGCTTCAGTGGAAACAAAACGTATAACGAACGCCGTTCAAATAAACGAACACCCACCGAACGCAACGACAATCCACCAAACCATGACAAGCCACTGAGCGATCGCATGAAGCTCAATTGCAATTATTGCAAAAAAACCAGGCCACACAGAAGGTCAATGCTTCAGGAAGGCAAATTTTCGCAAGGATCGAAACCAGACACGACCACTTCAGCGGGTCAACGCTGCAGGATCAATGGAACGACGAAATGGACGACGAGCTAGTCGACCAGCTGCAGGAAATGTACCTGATAGAGTTACTGCAATCTCCGCCAGATTACAGTTTTGTCAATAGAGATTGGGAGGAACAGGAAAAACAGCAAGATACCTCGTCGACAGCGGATCCTCAATAAATATCATCAAAGAAACACTCGTACCATCCACCACAGCGCGACACGAAGAGGAAAAGGAATTTATGATGGGAAATGACAAGCACGTATCAGACGAGACCGTCAGCTTGAAGCTGCATATAAAAGAACATAAATTCCACATAGTATCTCCCGAGTTCCCAATACCGGAAGATGGAATCGTCGGACAAGCACTTCTACAATCCTTCAAGTACAATCTGAGCAACGATGTCCTCTCACTCGACGGAATTCATTATCGCTTGTATGATGACGGATACTTTATCCCGGGTCGTTCAACTCGCATACTGAGTATCCAGTGCAACATGAAGAAAGGACACGTCAGCATTTTCGACCATGACTCTATTTATCTCGTCAAAGACTACACGATACGAGTACTAATCAGCAACGACTCGACAGAAGGAATACATCTGGAACACCAAGAAATGTGCATCAAACCTGTCCACGTACGAAAATCTCGAATTACGACATTAACACTGACCGAGATAAGCCTCAGAATTCAACTCTTAATGGAGAACACCCGCTACAACCACATGGAAGATACCAACCGCGAAACGCTTTGGAAAATTATCTCGAATTGTCACGACATTTTCACGTTACCAGGAGATCCTCTACCTTCTTCAGAAACTACTGAGCACATCATCACTTTGAAGGATAATAAGGCAATTAACAAAGCTTCATATAAACCACCAGAATGTCATCGTCGTGAGATATCTCGACAAGTCGGCGAGATGTTAAACAAACGAATCATCAAACACTCAAAGTCACCATACAACTCACCCATATGGGTAGTACCTAAGAAAAGTGATGCATCTGGAGAAAAGAAATGGCAAATAGTAATCGACTTCAGAAAATTGAATGAAAAAACGGATCAAGATGCTTATCCTATTCCTGTGACTTACGACATTCTTGATCACCTGGGGAACGCGAAGTTCTTTTCAGCATTCGATCTCAGCTCTAGGTTTCACCAGATACGAATGGAAGAGAATTCAAAAAAATACACTGCGTTCTCAACACCAGAAGGACATTTTAAATACGAGCGCATGCCGTTTGGTCTCAAACACAACGAAAATCTCGTGCTATTGTTTGATCGATTACGACAAACCGGATTAAAACTACAACCCGACAAATGCGAATACCTTCGACCTGAACTGGAATACCTTGGTCATCTCATCACCAAGGATGGAATAAAACCGAATCGAGCAAAGTTATTAGGTGCGCAACTAAGATCCCGTTGTTTTTTTTTTTTTTTTATGAAAATGCAACTTCATTGTGAAAAAATGTTTACAAATGAATCATTCAAAATATTGCCCATCGCTAGTGATAACTTTTTCCCATCTTTCTGGCAGAGCTCGAATACCGTCACGGTAGAAGTGTTCGTCTTTTGAGGTTATCCACGAATCAAGCCATTTTGAGATGTCTTCATATGAGCTGAACTGCTGATTAACCAGACCATGTGCCATCGAACGGAACAAGTAATAATCGGACGGCGCAATATCTGGGGAATATTACGGGTGGGGTAGGACTTCCCATTTGAGCGTTTCTAAGTAGGTTTTAACGGGTTTGGCAACGTGAGGCTGAGCGTTGTCATGCTGTAGAATCACTTTTTCGTGCCTCTGCTCGTATTGTGGCCGCTTTTCGCGCAGTGCTCGGCTCAATCGCATCAATTGAGTTCGATACCGTTCCCCAGTGATGGTTTCGTTCAGTTTCAACAGCTCATAATAAATAACACCGCCCTGGTCCCACCAAATACACAGCAAAATCTTCGCAGCGTGAATATTCGGCCCAGCCGACGAAGTAGAAGCATGACCGGGCAGTCCCCATGATTTTGTTCTCTTTGGGTTGCTCTAATGAATCCATTTTTCATCACTCGTAACGATTCGATGAAGAAAACCCTTCTTTTTTTGCCGCTGGAGCAGTTGTTCACAGGCGAAAAAATGACGCTCAACGTCTCTTGCCTTCAAATCATAAGGAACCCAAGTTCCTTGTTTTTGAATCATTCCCAACGCATGCAATCGCTTGGAAATGGCTTGGCGGGTAACTCCTAATGCTGAAGCAAGCTCTTTTTGCGTTTGGCACGGATCCTTATCGAACAATGCCTCCAATTCAGCGTCTTCGAAGGTTTTTGGCCTTCCTTCACGCGAACGGTCGTCAACATCAAAATCACCGTCTTTGAAGCGACGGAACCAATCACGGCATGTTATTTCACTTAGAGCAGCATCTTCGTAAACTTTTTGGAGTTCTCGATGCGTTTCAGTCGCCGTTTTCTTCGAATGAAAGAAGAAAAGCAACAGTTCCCGCAAATGACGATTATTTGGCACAAAATCAGACATTTTCACACAACCAAAAGTATATGACGCAAAAACAAAATCACTAATGTGTCAAAGCGGTTTGTTTACCATATGTTTAAGCTTGGTTCATGACGTTTTGGTTATGTCCCAATCGACCAGCACTTACTACTGGAGCCATATCTTGAAAAACAGCGGGAATTTAGTTGCGCACCTAATAAAAGCCGTCAAGGAGTTTAAACAACCAAGAAACCCCAAGGAGGTGAAATCCTTCCTCGGGCTAGCTGGATACTACCGGAAATTTATTAGGAATTTTTCGACAATCGGAAAACCGCTCACCAATCTCACTAAGAAAGATCAAGATTTCATCTGGACTACGGCATGTCAAGCAGCGTTCGATACGTTGAAGGACAAGCTCTGCATGGCACCTATACTTTGTTATCCGGACTATGAGAAGGAGTTCACGCTGACAACCGACGCACAGTGGGGCCGATTCCCGAAAAGCTGGTCAAAAGTCGAAAACGTAGTTCATTCTGTTTGAGATATAGTATATAAGGGTTTTTGGGGTCGCTGATTACGAATCTGAAGTCAAAATTGTAAAAAAACAGAATGGCGCTACGGAACTACGCTACGGAACTATTCACGTTGCATAGCCAAGAAAAAACAAAATTAAAAATGGTGGTTTTATTTCGAAAATTATGTTCGCCGTATTGGATCCGCCATTTGAATTTTGTTTTTTGACACCGGATTCGTATTCAGCGACCCCCAAAACCTCCGAGTAACAAGTTTCAAGCGAATCCAATCAATTTCAAAAATTGCGTCCGCCATATTAGATCCGCCATTTTGAATTTAGTTTTTTTGACACCGGATTCGTATTCAGCGACCCCAAAAACCCCCGAGTAACAAGTGTCACAAAATATATTCATTTGAAAAAAACGTGCAACAAGTGGTTAATGTGAATTTGTAATTTTTTATATTCAAATGTGCACTAAAAACAAAGTTGCAGCTAGCTGCAGCTGATTTTTACTAATTTTGTTGCATAACAGTACAAACTTTAATTTAAAACTTGTTTCGTTGCGGAAAACTGCGGAACTTTTAACTTTTTCCCTGTTTTTCTAAAATGATTGCACATAATTTTTCATTTTTTTCTACTTTAGACATTGTTTAGCTATTAATTTATATGTACCTGTTATAATTTTCGACGCATATGATAATAAACTACTTTCTTCAACCTGAAACCTCCATTTTGCAGAATTAAGAAACACCAATTTTACGATTTTCTACGAATTTTTTAATATGACGCTTGAATATGAACTCGAACGATCGAGCTATTACTTGCGCGAAGGTCTCTTTTGTACTGGCTTATAAAGGGTGGTTAAATTGTAAGGGCCGATGTTGACTGTGAACCACACCTAAACGTCAAGTTTTTTTCTGCATTTCATTTGACATTTCTCAATTTCAGACTAACTCAATTTGAACCATGGAAAGATACACAATCGAGCAACGCGTTAAAGTTATTCAGGCTTATTATGAAAATGGGCGTTCAAATCAAAATGCATATCGTGCACTTCGTGATTTTTTCGGTCAATTTAATCGTCCAAATGTGCGTACAATCGGAAAAATCGTGCAAAAATTTGAGCAAACCGGGTCTGTAGGAGATATTAAAACACCAGTGCATGCTCGTACAGCTCGTACTGTAGAAAATATTGCTGCTGTTCGCGATAGTGTGGCTGAAGAGCCGTCCACCTCAACTCGTCGTCGTGCCCAACAATTGCACCTCTCACGCTCGTCGTTGATGAACATTATGCATAAAGACTTGCATTTACACGCTTATAAGGTGCAATTGACTCAAGAACTAAAGCCTCTTGACCATTCCAAACGTCGTCAATGGTCAGAATGGTGGCAAGAAATGGCAACAGTGGATGATCAATTTTCGAAGAAAATCATCTTCAGTGATGAGGCACATTTTCACCTCAGTGGATTCGTCAGTAAGCAGAATTGCCGCATTTGGACGAATCATAATCCAAGAGTGATTGTCGAAAAACCAATGCACCCACAAAGAGTGACTGTTTGGTGCGGTTTATGGGCTGGCGGCATCATCGGGCCGTATTTTTTCCAAAATGAGGCCGGTCAGGCAGTTACTGTGAATGGTGTTCGCTATCGTGAGATGATAACGAACTTTTTATGGCCCGAATTGGAAGATATGGATGTGGGCGATATGTAGTTTCAACAGGACGGTGCCACTTGCCACGCAGCTAACGAAACAATGGCTCTTTTGCGCGACAAATTCAATGGCCGTGTTATCTCACGTCGTGGCGATGTCAATTGGCAGCCAAGATCATGTGATTTGACACCGTTGGACTTCTTTCTTTGGGGTTATTTGAAAGAAAAGGTGTACGTCGATAAGTCAGCAACAATTCAAGAGCTAAAGGATGAGATAATTCGGCACATTAACGGCATAGAACCTCAATTATGCATAAGCGTCATCGAAAATTTGGACCATCGGATGGAGGTGTGCCGCCGAGGTCGCGGCGGCCATTTGGCCGATATTTTGTTCCATACATAATTGAACCATACCATATTATCATAATAAAAAGAATTGACAATAATTTCCTAAATAATTTGTGTTTTATTTAAAATCAACATCGGCCCTTAAAATTTAACCACCCTTTACTTGCCAGGTATACTTCACTAGCCCTTATAAAATGTTCCATTATATTCTTCAAACATTACTCTAACCACCTATGTACTCTAAATCCTATAAAATGAAACTTCATTTTTCGACTTTTGACCAGCTTTTCGGGAATCGGCCCCACTGTGCGACGCATCCAACGTGGGATTGGGAGCAGTGTTATCGCAAAATGGACATCCATGCTGTTACATTTCTCGAGCACTCAATGCACCAGAAATAAATTACAGCACAACGGAAAAAGAATTACTGGCTATAGTCTGGAGTGTGAAGAGGCTACGACAATATCTACTCGGAAGAAAATCCGAAATTCAAAGCGACCATAAGGCTCTTGTTTGGCTATTTAACGTCAAAGATCCATCATCAAGATTACTCCGCTGGAGACTCAAGCTTGAAGAATACGATTATACAATCGTGCATGTTGAAGGCAAAGAAAACCAAGCCGCCAACGCACTGCCCCAAGTATTACCAGCGAGAGACGTCCACGAAGAAACAACAGCATCCGAAGAAAATAGTTCACCTTAAGAAAACGAATCGCCCGCAACAACGACTAATTATTACGACGAATATACCGTGTGGAATGGTATCGTTCATCATGACGAGAAAATAAAAATTCTCCAGTCTATGAATAAAGGAGATTGGTTTCAAGTCACCAAGGACATCACTGAAGAAGATAACATCGCTTCACTTGGACCCTACAATGAAGAGAAATGGATAGTTGAGCTCGGATTAGCTGTAGAGTTCCTCCAGGAAAAGAGGAGCAAAACTTATCAGTTCAAGGTCAATGATCCCACAATTTCCAAATGAGAAAAGGAAGTCATCAAAGATATGTTTAATTTCCTCACAAACAAACATCAGACAACCATTAAAATCTGCTTCGCCTCCCAAGAAAAACTCACACGTGAACAGAAACAACAACTATTAGCGGAATGCTATGGGAAGCCAGCTACACAACACTTTGGAGAAAACCGGTCAATAAAACGACTAAAAGAAGCTCACGAATGGACGAACATGGATCAAGACATGGCCGATTTTATCAAGAACTGCGAAGAATGTTAAAAGGAAAAATTGGTACGCATCAGGCAGAAAGCACCAGCTATGATCTTTGACACGCCATCAACGCCAAACGACAAAATCGCACTTGACATCTTTGGACCGCTACCACTCTCGCAAAAGAAAAACCGCTACGTCCTTTCTATTCAAGATTCACTCACCAAGTACATCATGCTATGTCCACTAAAGGGCATCACGTCGGAAGAAGTATTCGCCGCACTACTAGAGCACTATATTTACATATTTTCAACACCGAAGAATGTGGTAACCGATCAAGGATCAAACTTCATCTCTGGAACTATGAAGGAATTTGAGAGAGTATTTCAAATTAAACACATCAAGACAACTGCCTACCATCCTCAAGGAAATGGAAGTCTCGAAAGAGCCCATACAGTGGTGAAAGATCTCATCAAAACCAATCTTGAAAGCACGGAGAGAAACCAATTCTGGGACGAAGTATTACAGGCGATAGCTTTCGCATATAACACCACGATTCGCGAGAGTCACGGTTTTACACCATTCGAACTCACCTTCGGAAGAAAAGCGAACTTACCATCAGCGCTATCTTCAACGCCGACGGTCTCGTACAACGCATTAATCGAGAAATGGGCGAGACGTCACGAGTTCAACGTACAGCAAGCTAGACAAAAACTCATAGCCGCAAAAAAAATCGAAAGAGCAACAAGATTCGAAAATCACGAGGACTCATCGGCTCTATGAACCAGGAGACCTAGTCCTGTTGCACAACGAACGCAGACTGAAGAAACTAGACTGCGAATGGCTTGGACCATTTCCTGTGATCGAAATGCATGACAATAATAACGCCACGATAGCTCATAATGACAACAAACGAGTTAGAGTTCATATTGACAGAATAAAACCATTCTACAAACCTGTTGCAGATGATGCTACTACCGCCACTCCTACTATTAATGGTCATACACCAACCAGCGGAAGGGAATCTCCGGTTGACGCCGCTGAATAAAACCACCATCTATTCAGAGCATCTCGGACAGGCCAAAGTTTTCCACGAAGAATGGAGACTAGTCATCGCCATTGATACCAGTGGATTAGACGGCATCGTAACTATTTCTAAAACTTTATTGGGGACACTAGACGCGAACGATTTGAGTTACATTAACACCGAGCTCGATAAGCTCTACGCCAATCAAGATACTATGGCAAGCAGCCTTACTAATCAAACTAAAATCATTAAAGTCATTTTGAACGCAGTACAACAAGATATATCATTATTGTTCAAAAAGGGACGAGATAATAAATTAAGAAACGAAGTAAATCAGAACACTCAGAACATTTTCATTTCGAATCACATCACGATATGCTCCATGACATTAAGCGAACTTAACGAAGATGTGAACACACTTCTAAACGCAATTGGCGAAGGAAAACATGGGATAATACATCCTCAAGTCTTATCTCCAGAAACCCTCATGGGAAGAATAAAATATTTTGAACAACATTTTTATGTCAAGTACTCGATTCCACTGGAGATTCACAACTATCAAAAAATACTCGACATTAGTGAAAAGTCGATTAATTTAATGAAAAACCAATTAGTTTATATTTTAAAAACTCCTTTGCTTGAACCCGACGAATATGAAATTCAGCGACATATCCCGATACCATTCAGACACGGATCAAATTTTATTGCTGTTATACCTGAATCCGAAATTTTGCTAATCAATGCACAGTACACCAATTACATAGCAGCAAACCAAAAATACATCAACGATTGTAGACAAACTCACGCAATACGTATATGCAAACACACTCAACCAACGCTACTTATGTCCGAAACCGATTCATGCGACAATCGAATTCTGCATCGACGAACCGATTTAATTTCTCATCCTAAATGTCAAACATCTTTGTTCAGAATTCGAGAAATTGCTTACCTCACGTTAACGAACGAAAAAGGTTCCATAGCTATTCCAGAGCACGAGATGACATTCACTACTGTCTGTTCCAACAAAGGAGGGCAAGTAACGATAAATTTAGCGACACTCATAGAGGCAGACACAGACTGCATTCTAAGCGGTGCAGGAGCCACCATAAAATTGAGTCGTTCAAGCAATCATTCTCTTGACGTTAAATATGGAAAAAACATCTCGTTGGAAATTCCGATAGAAGATCTCAATCTCATAACTGATAAATTAATAGCTTTGCAACAGAATATTAACCCTGAAGAATTACGTGGACTCGATCACGACCTTGACGATATCCAGCGAGCTATTAATAGTATCAAAAATGTACACAGAACACCTTCATAGTCCGAAAACACTGTTAGTATTCTAACCTATCAGGGTATGCATCCTTAGGCTTAATAACTCTATGGTCCTTTGAAAAATTGGAGTTTTCGACTGGATTGGAAAATGTATGCCGAAATTATGTTTCAAAATTTGCTGTAACAAACAAATCAATGTAACCGAAAACTTCAGCGAATCTCATCGTTGCGACCATCGAAGCAATATAATGGAATTGACAACGCCGGAATCGATGATCCGACCGATAAAGCGCATCAACCCTCGTCTTCCAGGAGTAAGACCAGTCTAACCAGGGGGGTGTTACGCTGTAACAAATTGTCCTACCGAGAAGTCCTTATCACCCTGGACCTCGTCAGCAGTTCTCACTGGCGCGGTGCAGCTCCTAACGACGAGAGCCAGTTCGATTAGTACTCTCCAACATACTACTTGGTCACTCTGCTCGACCACGGTCAGCAGACTG
This sequence comes from Cylloceria caligata, assembly GCA_963942595.1. Classification (NCBI taxonomy): domain Eukaryota; kingdom Metazoa; phylum Arthropoda; class Insecta; order Hymenoptera; family Ichneumonidae; genus Cylloceria; species Cylloceria caligata. The sequence continues at coordinate 12,616,691 of OZ012708.1, forward strand.
CATTTGTACTATCAACCCACAATTGTTTATCAAAGTGAATAAATCAGTGACGGACTGTCACGACAGTTCGTATTTGAAGTGAAAATCGCGCTATAACATTTTTCCGCGTAACATACAATGATGCCAGAAGACTGAAATATCTCTATTATAAGGATTTCAGTGGCTGGGCCTTATTCACCACGCCTGTGCTAAAGATATGTGGTTATGATTTCTTATTATTGTCAAATGAAAATGATATGAGAAGAGATGATTACTAAAATCATCGCATCCTGATTTGTTGGATGGAGAGACCAAGGAGTATCGGAGCGGTTGCATATGATGTAATATATACGATACCAGCAACGGTCATCGGTTCGCCAGTAGGCGGCTTCGCCCTACCGTTGACGCTTTTAAACGAAGAGCGAGAATGTAAACCCGAGACTCCCAGATAAGTCGTACTTTCTTTTATATGGTCTGCGATATATGTAGTGGTATCTTCATGTTTTTGCGTTGGATTTATATTTGTGTATTTATACGTAATTACCTCGGTTCTTAACTGAAGAGTGTGTAAGCGAACTTTTAAATGTAAGGAGCTGAGTAAGTAGGATCCAGGATCGATGTGAGTAGGGGGGAGACGTGCGCCGTGCGAACGAAAGGAAGGCGCATGCTCGTAGATAAAATAAGTTAGGTAAGACGAGCCTAGAGGCTTTCGTTCTCTTTCTCTCTGGGGACGCCGAGCTCAATTGACCCAATCTTTATCCGACACTTTCTATATCGACGACGTTGAGCTCTTGGATCGACAAAAGTCATATGTGGACACCCTTGGCTGTATTCGATATTCTTACTATTTCTTGGATTATGAGAAACGAGGAATCCTGGACGGTTCAACAATCCCCAGAGTCGAAAAGAAAGAGCCATCGACTTGTCAACATCTAAATCTCAGATAAGTTTTAAAAAGTATTTATGTCAAGGAAAATAACCAGAAACCATGTATATTTATATAAGATAGACTTTGACATCATGTAAAGCAAGAGTAATTGCGGCGAGTCAATATTAATTACAACCCTTATGTGCGACTAAAGAAAAATTTGTTCAATTCAGATATGCTTAACTTGTACTTATAAATAATAACCACTTCTGAACATAATAATGTGAATATAAATCTTACAAATTGGCGCCCGAACAATAACTCGAATGAGAATAAGGTCGTTGTCTTGAATGGCGATTAAATGTATGATTGATTTATGTGTTAATTAATTATTGGTGAATAATACGAATTGTAATAAACTTTAGTAAGGATCGAGGTATATGGCTGATAGTGAAAATATTTATGTAACGAAATTTGGAAGGAGTGCGAAACAAATATTTACTAATTATAATTTTACAGAAAAGAATAATAAAATACGAAAAAGGAAAATGCCATTACTGCATCAGGATACGAGAGATGTGGAGAACGAGAATGTTCGTCGTTACGAAATGGAGCAAGAACGAGAGAATTTGGATAGACAGCGCAGAGAACTTGAACAGTTGCGTAGCGATTTCGAGACCCAACGAGCCGCATATCAACAACAACAGGGACAGTTGAGTGCGGGGGCATCGGGCAGTCAAGTCCAACAAATTCAACGAGGGGTAAATACTGACGAGATTTCTGCGATAATAAACAGCGTACAAAATTTTAATTTAGAAATTAAGTTGCCAAAATTTGGAGATGAATCAGAAATTAATCCGGTAGAATTCTTAGAAGAGGTGGAAAAGTTTTTTAGAACAAAAAACGTACCAGAAGAAAAAAAATTATTGATTGTAGAGCATTCATTGAAGGGTAGAGCTAGCTTGTGGAGGGAACTACAAGGTGATGTAGAAACATATGAAACGTTTAAAGAAAGATTTTTAGAGGAGTTTTACTCCATTCCGACGCGAGTCCAATTCAAAAATGCTTGGATGGACAGGACGTATAATTCAAACAGAGACACGTTGCAAACTTATTTTTATCGACAACTGAAAGAAGCAAAGTATTTTATTCCGGCATTGACGGAATATGAAGTAAATTATAACATCGTTCAACAATACCCCTTTTGGGTAAAAGAAACGTTAGCAACAATAAATTACGCGGACACCACGTTGATAGGCCAAACATTATCGAATCTCGACGGAATGAGAAGAGAGCGAGAGCGTCATGGTAGGCAAGACGTAAATAATAGTTACGCGCATTACACAAAGCCAAATATCAGAGAGGTAAACATGAGATATATGGTTCCCAATGAGCGTTACCGAGACAATAATCGCTATAATAATCATGAGGATAGGGATCGTTCTTATTATGATCGCGGAAATCAACAGTCCGGTTACCGAAATGAAAATAAATACTCAAGGCATAGAAACGAAAATCCAAATTCAAAGTATCACGATAATAGATCAAGTATAGGCACGCGATTTCAAGGGCCTGATACACGCTTTCCGCCTCCGGTCATACCGAACAGGGGGAATTATCAAAATAATCGAAACGATACGGCCGAAAATTACAGAACATATAAAGTAAATTGCAGTGCGTTGCAGAGTAAACCACCAACGTGTCGTCAAGACTTTGATTTTGTGAGCGATTTGGAGGTAGGAATTAATGAAAACCCGGAACGAAACGATGAAGTAGAGTTAGCCAAATGTCCGCACGTACGTATGATTATAGGAAAAAATCAGATAGTTGCCTTGCTCGATACGGGTAGCCAGGTTACGGCAATATCGGAACAATTTTTCAAAGAATTATCTAAACATAAAAATATGAGCGAATTGCCAGTCACGAATTTATATATTTCAACTGCGATAGGAAAAAAATCCACAACGATAAAGCGTCAAACGTTTATTGAATCGGTTATCGACGAAGTGAAAACAAGTCACACATTCCTCATAGTACCGTTCTTGACATCTGAAATCATTCTTGGACATGACTGGTTATCGAGAAACCAAGTAGTGCTGAATTATAAATCAAATACCATTGAAATACTTGGAAGGCTTATCTCAGCATCATCGATGATGTTCGAGCGAAGTGCCTCGGAGAGACTAATTTGTTCTCGGAAAGAGAATACCACTTGTATTTTTGTCATTAATCTGCGATATGTACCTCCGGAAGAAAATAATACGGTGATCATTAATGAAATAACTAACACTGATAAGGAGGTAACAGATGAAAAAAACAAACAAATCGATCTCATGCACGACGGTAACTTAAGTATAGCGGGTATAAAGAAAATATCTTTAACAGAGATAAAATATAATAAAAGCCACGAGGTTCGCGTTTCACGTGAAATTGTAGAAAAAAAAGATAGGGAGGAAAATTTGACGAATAAACAAGTGGATCCGAATAGCGAAGGAGGATTTTCCGAGGAGCTTTGCTCGGTCGCGTGGAAACTAACATCACTCGATGAGTCTAAAAGAGAGAAGGTTAACGAGCTACTACAAGAATTCCGCGCGCTGTTTTCGGATAAACCGGGTTGTGCTCGAGGATATGAACACGAACTTAAATTAAAAACAAATCGTCCTAGTATTAGACATACGTACCCGATACCCTTTCAGTTACGCGAAGCCACGGGAAGTGCGATAGAGAAGATGATAGAAAACGGGGTAATCGAGAGGGCTGCGAGTCCCTATTGCAACCCTCTGAGGATAATAAAAAAGGACGACGGTACAGTGCGTGTTTGTTTAGATGCAAGGTATTTAAACGAAATGATCGAAGATGACCATGAGTCGCCTCCTCTTATCAACGAATTATTGCAAAAATATTATGGTGCTCGATTTTTCTCAAAGTTAGATCTAACGCATGGATATTGGCAAGTGTCTTTACAGAAAGATTCGAGACCGTTTACCGCATTTCTTTTTGGTTCAAGTATGTATCAATTTCGTAGAATACCTTTTGGGTTGAAAACCGCTGGCAGCGGATTTATTCGCACATTGAGTTTAGCACTGAAAAATGATTTTGAAGAGAAAGTGTCATGTTATATCGATGACCTATTAATCGGAACAGCGACATTCGAGGAGCACGTTCAAGTACTGAAAGGGATATTTCGGCGACTTACCGAGTATAACTTTACAATTAAACTCTCGAAATGTATATTTTTTCAAGGAACGGTTCCATTTTTAGGGTTTATTGTTTCGAATAGTGGAGTTGTCCCTGATCCTTTGAAATTGGAAACGATAAGTAAATTTTCGGAGCCAAAAAATAAAAAACAGCTCCAACAGTTTTTAGGTATATGCAATTATTATCGTCAATTTAATATCAACCACAGTAACTCAATAGATCCGCTTCGAGAATTGTTGACAAAGGATAAGGTTTGGGAATGGACTTTGAGACATGCAGAAGCGTTTAAGATCTTAAAAAGGGACTTTCAGAAAGCCGTAGAATTGAAGCATATCATTCCAGATAAGGAATTTAGAGTTCAAACCGATGCTAGTGACAGAGGAATAAGCGGAATCCTGTATCAAATTAATTCCGAAGGAAATCATAATGTGATTTCGATTGTGAGTCGATGCTTAGCGCGGGCAGAAATTAATTACACGGTGACGGAAAAAGAACTTTTAGCGATTGTTTACTCGGTAGAGAAATTTCGAGTGTACTTGATAGGACGATGTTTTGAAATTATTACGGATCATAAGAGTCTCACGTTTTTGAGAAGCGCTAACTTCCTCAACCCACGTATTATGCGTTGGAGTCTCTTATTACAACAATTTTCTTTCAAGATTAGCTATTGTAGAGGCACTGACAACATAGTGGCCGATTTTTTTAGCAGAAATCCCGAAAATCAATTCATAGAAGACAATATGGAAGGGGTAATAGTCTCATCACTGCATCAATGTTTTCCTCCGTACAATGGTGAAGAAGAAACATCATTAATTGTGATAGCCATGCTCAATTATGATGCAAATCTCACGAGGAGCTTCAAAAAATTAAGCGAATGGCAGCGTAATGACGAGAAGTTAAGGAAGATCATTGATGTCAGCGATTCGAGGGGGGAAAATAGCAACTATCAAGTTCATAACAATATATTATTCCATCGTGAAAAAGACTCGAATAATTGGAGGATAATGATTCCGGAATATCTAACAAAATTATTAATCGAGGCTATACACACGAAACTGGGTCATCCAGGCGTATATAAAACATTAGAACACTTAAAAAAATTCTATTACTGGAAAGGGATGCAGGCACAAGTAAAAAAATTCGTCCTTTTTTGTGATACGTGTCAGCGAGTGAAATATCTGACAATTTCCATGGAAGGCGAATATAATTTTGTTGCATCGAAAGGACCAAACGATTTGGTAACCGTTGATTTCTACGGCCCGTTGCCAATGGCTCGCGGTGGTACACAATATATTTTTGTAATGTTGGATGCGTTCTCTAAACACGTCAGCTTATATCCAATGAAAAAGGCAACGACTAGAATGTGTCTGAAAAAGATTATGGATGTATTCATAAAAAAATTTGGAAAACCCCAGCGTATACTGTCGGATCACGGGTCTCAATTTACGTCAGCGGTGTGGAAAACTGAATTAGAAGCCGCGGGTATTAAAGTCATATATAGCTCAATCAGGCATCCGCAATCAAACCCTACGGAACGCGTAATGCGCGAGCTAGGACGTCTCTTTAGAACATTATGTGCCGAGAAACACACTAAGTGGGTCGAATTCGTGCCCCGTATTGAAGAAATATTAAACGTCACTGTCCATCAGAGTACAGGTATATCTCCATATCAGCTTCACTTTGGAAAACCGGTGCAAGATCAAATTCACAAGCTGGTTAAATTTCCCGACAGTAATTTGCCTTCCCATGAGTATTTAATCACATGGGCGCAAGATAATTTACGAAGAAGTTTTGACAACCGAAAAAAGGGTCAAACGAAAGTGTCGAAAGTGCCTTTAGAAGTCGGTGATTTAGTATTACTCAGGGTGAGACATTTATCAAATGCTATTGATCGAGTGATAAAAAAATTTTTCCATCTCTTCGAAGGTCCATATAGAATCACCCGACAAATGGGCGAGAATGCATTTGTCCTATCCAATCCAGAGGAGGAAAGCATGATAGTCGGAACGTACAATCGCACAAATCTTCGAAAGTATTATGTCGAAGTAGAAGATCGGAATTAACTTTTAGTTGTCTATCCAAATTGCCTCGGCCAAACCCCACGAAGTAAATGAAATATGAAAGAAATCGAATGTTGTATTAAAGAGGGATAAGGATTAGGGACATAGTAATTAAGGAGTATGACCGATTTATGACACAACAACATGAGCAGACGATGAAAGAGAAATAAAAATAAGACAACGAAAGAGTTAGGTAGAAATAAGAGATAAGTGATACAAGTAAGTAGGTTGTATAAGACTAACGAATAAGGAATCGAAATAGATATCTAGATGTGCGAAGTTTAAAGGAAGATGCGTAGGCAAATAAGAAACATGTATAGATGACGCAAATACTGATGAGTGACAAGGTATGGACGACTGAAGAAAGAGTGTTTTATGCTATCCTCTTTTAAAGAGTCTAGTATAAAAGGGGGGATAATGTAAGCGAACTTTTAAATGTAAGGAGCTGAGTAAGTAGGATCCAGGATCGATGTGAGTAGGGGGGAGACGTGCGCCGTGCGAACGAAAGGAAGGCGCATGCTCGTAGATAAAATAAGTTAGGTAAGACGAGCCTAGAGGCTTTCGTTCTCTTTCTCTCTGGGGACGCCGAGCTCAATTGACCCAATCTTTATCCGACACTTTCTATATCGACGACGTTGAGCTCTTGGATCGACAAAAGTCATATGTGGACACCCTTGGCTGTATTCGATATTCTTACTATTTCTTGGATTATGAGAAACGAGGAATCCTGGACGGTTCAACAATCCCCAGAGTCGAAAAGAAAGAGCCATCGACTTGTCAACATCTAAATCTCAGATAAGTTTTAAAAAGTATTTATGTCAAGGAAAATAACCAGAAACCATGTATATTTATATAAGATAGACTTTGACATCATGTAAAGCAAGAGTAATTGCGGCGAGTCAATATTAATTACAACCCTTATGTGCGACTAAAGAAAAATTTGTTCAATTCAGATATGCTTAACTTGTACTTATAAATAATAACCACTTCTGAACATAATAATGTGAATATAAATCTTACAAGTGTTCGTCTTTGAAATTTGTTAATTATCTAATTGTGATTAATAGAAATATTTTATTTCATGCAATCTTTGCCGTGATGACGAGAATTAATTCTTTTGCAATTATGTATGGAATAGTAATGATTTATTACAATTTTCGTAGTTCTTAAGTTAATCCGAATTTATATATCTTGTTACCAAAGCGTGTGTGGGTTGTTGAGTAAAATTGTATTGAATGCAACTTGTACTTCTCGACTTCATTAAAACGAATTCGTCCGATTGATATTGTTGTTGATACAAGAGTATGCTATTAATGGAATCTAGAGTGACGTTTTTCCCTCTGTCGAGCCTGAGATAGATCAACTATCAAATATCTGAGAGACGATAATATTGTTTTTAAAAAAGGAATATTCATATTAAAGAATTACACCAGTATATGAGATATAACTTATATATCTTTGAACCCATATATATATAAAACCTGATCAATGTAAACCAATTGTTATATCACCTTCTGGACATACAATATAAGCGTTACAGCGCCATGTAGCATTTTTTAAATTAAGGCCCGCCTCGAGGTTAGATCCTAATATACGCAGTAGTATTTGTTCGAAAACTTCCTATTTAGTACGTCTTCAATTGTAGCAAATTGTATCTTTGACATGGTCTTTCACAAAGAAGTGACAGAATTCATATAAATGTATTGGTGTAAGTGTATTCAATCTAGTAGAAGGACAAAGAAAAATAGTTACTGAAATTGCGACGCAAAATAATTCCAAAACAGAACCTCCGATAAAAACACAAAAATAACGGGAAAAGAATAACGTAGAGTAAAAGCGCAAATAATAACTCAACTAATAGCGCGCAAACAGTAGATTGAAAATATAAGGCAAGATATACGTTCAAATAATAACGCACAGTAATAGAAAGAAAGTATAATGGAGAGTACAAACTCAAAGGATGACACGAAATAATAAAAAGAAAATATAATGCAAAATACAAGCTCGAAGTATAACGCAATATTATAAGAAGAAAATGTAATGCAAAATATAGGCTCGGATACTGAGCACTAGCTACGTAACGGTATAGCTTCGTTAAGGGGTTATACGCAGTTATGAGGCAAAAAAAAGACGGTTTTTCAAGGATTTATCCTGAAGAGACTTTTGAATTTATTAATTTGAAAATTTTTTATTTATAAAAATATTGATTATAGAGGGCGCTGCAGGCGATTTCGGAACCTCCTCTAAAAAAAGACGATTTACGGTGTACATCGTAACTCAAGATTGGATTATCTGAAATCAAAAAACCAAACAAATTTCGTTAATATATTAGATTATCTAGTAATTAATCGTTCGGCTAATCAAAATATTGAATTTTCACAAAATGGCGGCTTCTCAAAAAAATGGTTTCGATTTTTTATGTAAAATTTGGCCTTAAATTGTTCATAAAATGGAAAATAAGTATCGGATTGACAAAAGGAACGATTAATTACTAGAAAATGTATCTAAGAAGATTGTGTTAAAATTTTAGACCGATCGAACAAGCCGTTTTTGAGATATCGTGTACACCGACTTGAAAAGTGCTGTTTTGAGAAAAACGCGTTTAAAGTTTCAAAACCGGTTCACACATAGAAAAAAAAATTTTTTTCAACTTACATGGTGTCGTCTATTCCAGGGCCATATAATAAACCCTCCATTCCTTCAGCAGCCTCCAGCAATTCAATTTGGTGCTGTCTTCGAGCCATCCTTCCCTCTCGTGTCGCTTCGTGCGCTCTGCACTCGGATAGCGTAACGCGCTCTTTGTCCTCCTCTTATACATATGCATGCGCATTGGGCCCCAAAGACAGTCCCATTGCATTCATATGGTACAAAAGTGAAATTGAACCTTCATTAAACATACCGGCGGCGATATTTGCGGCCATTTCAACAATTTTTGAGCCACTCGGAATGATTTTCGGCGTAATTTTCCAGATGATTTAGTTGTAACTCTCGTTATTATTTTGTGTAAAGCCGCATACACATCGTTCCAATAATGTCTCGCTGCTGAGGTCTTCGTAAATTGGACGCACAGCTTCAGCAACATCCGTGGGTAATGGCTGGTAATCGTGCTCAAATTCGGTCAGTTTGTCTGCTGCTGCTGCTCGCTGCCAAGAACACCATGACTCCGGCCCAACCGGGCACTTCTCGTGTTTTGGATTTTCGTCAGTGGAACAGTAATGGAAATACGTTGCCCATATGGCATTGCGCATATCTTCAACAGATTCGCAATTTCTCCGAATTGCTAAACCGTAATAAACTGTAAGTTTATTAAGAGAACTTTTTTTTTCAATTTTTTTCCGGCTTTGTTGACGGTTTCAACAGTTTTTTTTACAAGTTCTCGAAGCCGCGTGCCCATTCTCTTTTGTACATGTCTAATACACTCTTTTTTTATAACTTCATTATTACCATACGGTAAAGCTTTTAAAATCCCCGAGTAAGTTTCCGAATCACCGTCGCCAATGTAATTTTTGTACATAACTCCGTATTTTTCTATCGAACGCTTGAACATCTCAATGACTGAATCGGCCTTCATTTTTCCTGAGGAACCGGAATGATTTGCACAGCAACTTTCTTTATGGCTTTCGTACCACTCATTATATTCTTCAGTGTTCATATTTTTTCTCCATACTTCACACTGTTTGCAGTATGCACTTTTCACCATAATGTCAATAATTTTTCCAGTGTAATAACCAATCAATGATGATACGCCATATAAAGAGGTATATCCTCGTTTTTTCCACGTCCCATCACCAGATACAGTTAATTCTGTAGCATGGGCTTCGCCTTGATTATCAGACGTAAGCTGTTTCTCTTGAGCACAAGCTTGCTGAAAAAGTTTCTCGGTGACTGTTTGTATGCATCCGTGCATATTATTTCTAAGCAAGTCATAAGTATTTTGAGTTATAGAAGCTGGCATGTCCATCAAACCACAAAACTTTTTAGCACCTTTTAATGCTAATCCAAGCACTCTCATTACAAACAAAAAACGTCTGTTTATTGCGTAGGAATGATTGGCAAACGGACTAGAATTTACAGTACGCGGAGCACAGTCATCACACAGCAAAATAATTTTAAAACCAAGTCCTCTTTCGCTACTAGTTTTAAACTTTATATCTTTATTACAAGTTTTGCACTTCACATACTCGGAAATTGCTGCAAACACTGTAATAAAGTTCAAAATTCTATATTCTATCGAAGTGTCACGAGGCACAATAATAAAAGGAGCAACGGTCCAGGTAAACAGCTGCCGCTTGAGTCTCTGCCCCACCTACTTTCAAACGCGCCGAGGCGTCTCTACATATATAGGTATAACTCCGAAAGTATTGCTCGGATCGACTTGAAATTTTGTGTGTATACTTTTGAATATATGTACATTACAAAAATGCAATAAAAAATCGATTTTTTGAAAAACATAACTGCGTATAACCCCTTAATGCAAAATGACCTAATTTATACGTTGACGGGTTGGAGTAGCTAGCGAGGTGGCGCAAGGGGTATCTCGGATTCGTGAATTCTCGACCTCGACAGCTACTTAATTGTTACCTCGGTATGGTAAAATCTCTCTAAGACTTGGGGGGGGGAGGTTGACATTTTATGTCAAGTTAATCTACAATTAATTTCGATATATTTTTTATATATAAGATGCTATACTCGCTGCAAATTACTGAAACGTTTTCAATGCTATACTATGGAACCAGAGATATCTGTAATGGTGGCTATACAGTAGCACGTGGTCGAACGCAAAAATTCGTAAAAATAGCTTACGCATTCATGGGTTTGGGCCTCATTCTAATTTCTCAGACCCTCTACTAATTCCCAATTTTCTTCTTGATTTCTTTTGGCGTAATTACTGCTCTTCCACTCAACGGTACTATGATTTTACATCGTGCGTCTCTCGATGGTTGACTGGAAATACCTGGTCAGGAATCCGATGTCGCCTTTAATTACTTGGTTTCCGTTTTCGTTCATCAGCACGGTCACCTCTTGTCGCAAGCGCTGTAGCCGCGGTTTGGTGGGTGGTGGGAGTACAGTGAGTGGCGGGGTGTGCGTCGACTTGACTAGCCCCGCTGAGTCTGTTTCTGTATTACGTGGTGACATGTCATTCGAAGGAAAGATGGTGGCCCTTTGTATAGTGACAGCCAGTGCGACAGAATGGTTTGTGTATCGTCGGTGCTTGGAGATAAAGATTGAGCCAGAAATCTAAAAGGAATATTCACGTCGTCCATCCTGGTTGAAGGTGGTTATAAAATGGTTTTATGTGGTGTCAGCCACTCAGCTTTTTGTTGTGTCTTTCAGATTAGTTGCGTGATGATATTGGCACCGGCGTAATTTTCCTCCAAGTATGCCAGGATGGGTCGATTGCCTGGAGAAATGGCCGTGCCTTTTCCACCTGCTCAGTCGCAGTCCGCCTCACCTTGACTGCAGGCTCTCTGGTGTGGACTGCACTACGTCCTGGGTCCTCGTTGGGGTCGTGGTGGCACGCTGGCCACTGGTTTCCTATTCATTCATACCAGAATGGGACAGCTTGAAGGGGTCGGTGGTAGGTATTATTAATGATTATATAAAAACATAAAATTAGTGCCTCCATTTTTTACATAGGGCACAGTGTGATATATTTTGTCACAATAACAACGCCGAATATATTTACGGCATAAGAGGTTCTCAATGAAATATTTTGTTGAATCAATTACATTTAATTGGGTCTGAACTGTAATTCAGTTGACTTAACAAATATTCTTCTCACATCGAAACAGTATATTGTTATTTCAATATAAATTTTACACTTTGAACTGACAAAGAAATTCTATATTATAAACTAATCTGAATATCGTAAATGCTATCGATGAAAATTGCATCTCGAAACTGACACCGGAGTTGATAATAGAAATTTTTCCAAAAGTTGGACTCCGCCTGGAATTTTCGGGAAAAATAGAACGGGCATATTGCCACCATGACAAAAAAAATTGCCTTAATTGTATTCAATGTACAATATTTCAATTCGAATCGGCATCGGTAGCACATAATTCAGTCGTGTTAAATGCTACTGAAATTCCTGAATGAAAAAAGTTAAATCCAAAGAACACCTATACTTTAACGAGACAAGACGCTTCTTCGGGTAAAACTATGTTCGCGATGAGAACAAAAAAATTCGACGTGAAGGCAATCCTCAACGAAACGATCCAGGGTTAAGCAATCATTGCCTCGTATTAAAAAAACGAAGAGTTTGTCGGGAAGAGGTCGAAACCGTATTGTTGACACTATACTGTCCGCAGTTCTGACGGAGGAACCTCGGCAATGTTTAGTCTATTAATTTGTCTTTTTTCCAATCCATAAATGCTTTAATGTATACGTTTAAAATTTTCACAATACAACAAAAAAGCGAACTCATAAATATTTTCTACATGATTCAATTAGTGCAATTTTAGCTTCATAAACGCGGATTTCGAGCAACTAGCAGATAGGATTCTATACACTTTCCCTGCATAGGTCACTACATTCCGCCTATTCTCAAGAAACATTCACGTATGCAGAAGTCAATAGTATCTAGGGAAAAGATTGTCGACAAATACCGAAATACAATCCGGGAGGTTAAAAACCTGACCAATTTCGCACCGTCATGGGACGTTTACTGCCGATGCCGCCTCCGACGAAAATAATACATTGTTCTGTATAAGGCTTGGTAACGGCATTATTGTATGCGTTTTGCTCATAGTACTGCAAAATAATGTCATGTCGACTTTCGATTGAGATTGGTAGTAGTTAAGAATCCGCTAAATTCCTATATACATACGTATTCATAGCAGAAACGGAAGCAGTCGTTAAAGCGGTATCGTAGCTCCGAAAGTACACAAAACCTTGAGAAGTCGTCATTGCTCATTGGAAGCTTACTGCTGATTTCCGGCGCAGAGATAATAAATCTTATGGTGATGCAAAAGTGTGCGGTATTTTGTACACTTGCCAATTTGGAAGCATGCAACCGAGTATCATCTTCTAGAAGACCAATACGCTTCGCTACCACTGTCCTCTACAGATTTGAATCAAGAACGTTGGCTTCTATACGAAACTTCTATACGAAACTACAACAAATTCGCCCGATCAAGAAAGATGATCACAATGGACACGCATTGAAGTTGTTCCTTGAGCAAGACGATTTAACCGATGACACATGGGATATGTAGATCACAGTTAGAAATGAGACTCTTACGAGACTTAGTTCATATAACTTTTTTATAGCAGATAGCATAACCGTACTGCAGTTGTTTATTGTACCACACATCTTTTCACCAAAAGGACGTGCGATAACTAAAGGGAAAAAACACTGGAAGCTGTGGATAAGTGAATGCAAAGACAGCATTATTATGCATGCATTGATACATTTATAGAGTATTAAACGTACCAGAAAAATTATTGGTCGCAAATGTGTACAAATATTTATTTGAAGCACTTATTTTAACTGTCGACTGATACGGTCACGATACAAGAGAGTCGACATCAATCCATGAAAGATCTCGCATTGACTTGGCAACTATTTATTATCGCAGTTGGATCGACTGTTTACGATGTCACAACCTTCTTTGTCTCCATTGTCAAAGTGCTGAACAAGATACCGTCGACCCTGAAAGCTTTGGACGTCTGCTTGAAATTTTTTCATGCATAAAGAAGGGTTCCCCAATCGATTGTGTTGGGGCCCAATACTCCATGAAAAGTTGAGTTATCGTCGCGATTTCGTTAACTTCTAAAACGTTCTGCCTACGCTCATTGACCACGATTGTATAAGTACACCTTAGGTCTAAATCAATGGTACAGCTTGTCACAAGAACATGGTTACAAATCAGACTCAAGCTACGATGACTTGACGTTTGGCAAGATTAGATACATAATTATTCATGAAATACGTAAAGTATATTTTTTGTATTGACGATTGCGCACACTAGGTGTTACTCGACATTATCATATTACTTTGAAGTATCCGAAGCCGATAAGTGGGGATTTATATGTATATCAAACAGATATAGTTAATTATTCCCATTGTAATTTATATAGAATGGTGGACGGTAAACTATACGTACCGTGCTCATAATTTTGACGACAAAAAAATTGAAAAAGTGTTTGTGAAGCTTCCGTTAAATACGCTTTTTGAGTTTAATTTTTTATATAGTATACGCAGTTTCTTTTTTTTATTTTCATATAGTATTCTGAAGGATATAAGTCCTAATCTCATTAAACGATTGAGTGATTTTTCCCATGTTTTGTCGCATTGCGTCTAAAAATACATCCATTTTCGCGAAAAATTTGTAGGCGCCACATATATTCATATTTTCGTTCCCTTTGCGACTGAAAAAAATCTCACAGAACGTTCTGGAAATTCTGATTTTGATTTTATAATATCTAGATGAGTAAGCATTCAAGACGGAATCCTAATCGATGTAATACATTATTTCCAGACACTTGTTAAATCAAAATATGATTGATATTATACATTTAACTTGTAATGTGTTATCGTTGCGAATTCGTACTAACTTTTATTTCTATTAGATGCTTAAAAACCATGATTCATGTTTATAAAAGAGCTTTTAACACTATTCAATAAAAACAGAATTCAACAATTAATATCTACAACATCGCACATATTTTATCCCAAAAGTCAAGAAAATAACGAAGGAAATGCTACAGTGCATACATATTTTGATACATAATATATATTATTCCTTATTAGAAGCGAACAGAACTAAAATATTTTATTAAGTCAAGGAAAAGGTAAAACTTCCAAATGCTAATGTCGTTCAGAAACTTCTCAATTTTTTATTGCTTTAAGATTATTGTAAATTCAGTCGGCTACTATTCAGGAATATGAACTATGGTACAACTAAACACATTTACATTGCAAACAAATATAAAGTTATTCGAATCAGACATTTTGTTGAAATGATTCCATCCATGCTTATAAGAAAAGAATGTTAGGTTCACTTAACAAAATATTCATTTCATATGAAATGATGTTCATTCTTTAAACCACAGAACATCTCAGTCAAGCAACGTATCGCTTCTCAACAATACTTGCCTCATTGATTTAAATAACTGCTTTTTAAGATAAAGTAAATAATTTGTTCAATGGAAAAATGCAAATACTAGCTGCAGCAGGTGAGAAGTTGACTGAGGAAATGATTTCATTATTTTAACTTGATTTCGAGTGAAATGAAGTATGTATTTTGTTGTCGTAAGTCAGTATTCGCCGGAATCAAATAATAATACAGCTTCAGTTACTTCATATTTTTTGTGATGGCCACGGCACCTGGTTACTTCAAGTGAACAATTGTTTCCTGCAACGTTAGATGTCTGTTTGAAATCCTAAGTTAAGTGAAGAAGCGACATTTTTTATCAAACGTATATTTCGTTCTTTTACGGACACATTTATTTCAGAAGCAGATGCTTTTATTGTTTCAAAAACTGATATACTTGAAGCATCACAATGCTAGTCAGATCAATGTCATATATTTCTCGGATCAAATAAATATTCGGCAACTACAGGCTTAATTCGTATGAAACTACTTATTATCACGTTGCTCGTAGCTTTTCTCATTTTGGTAAAATAACCAACTATTTTGTTCACGTTACCTTCACGTTTATTTGAACGTATTGACTCGTGGGGTATATTTGAGTGAAACGATTTTTTCACACAAATTTTCTTTCATTTACCGCATGATAATTATTTTTAAAAATCACGTTTGTGTTTTTTTTAACTTTATCATGACGTTCTTTAAGTTGAACGCTTTATTTCTGACGTGTGAACTCCTTGAGACTATTATTCCTCTCAGCATGCACAATTTTTTATGCCAATGAAAAAGAATTGTGCATGCTGAGAGGAAAAAGTTGGATTTTCTTTACAAGGACTTCTTTTCTTAGACTTATTTTCGGACGTTTGTCCGTTGGAAATTTTCTGGGGACTTTTATCCGATGCTCTTTTTCGTGGGACTTTTTTCCTCATGCCGTCGGAAATAGTTGTGGCCAATTTCATCGCGAACGAGCTCGCGACGGGTTTTAATGTTCCGCGCGTGATTTCCAAGCGCTCTCTGTGATGAGAACTCCTAATAACCAGTCGCACACACGTTCGCGTAGCTGATGCTTCCTGTGGCGTCGCCGGCGCGAGCGCGCTAGCGAGTGCGCGGCTTGTTCGCTATGGCTATACTGGCGTTACCGACCCCGGCGAACTGTGGCATGTCGGCTTCGCATCAATCTTGTTAAATTACCCGCCCAGCCAGGAGTCGTTCTCTCTCGCCAGTGGATTGATAAATTGCCCGATCCCCGTCTCCCACAGCAGACACGTAACGCTCGACATCGCTGTGCTCTGCTGCTGCTGCTGTCCTCGAAACCGAAACGCGCGTCGACGACAGCACCGAAGAAAATCAAATTAACGGGGCGCCGTATACTATACGTCCTTTCTACGAACGACCGGGACTGGCGTGTGAAGCTTGACGCTGTCAAGCTCTGATTGTAACGAGAGGTTTTCGAGCTTATATGTACCTACGATAGATATGTATATTTGCGTCGGTGGTGTGAAACACATTGTCGATATTCAACACGATACGGCATGGAAAAAGATGTAAAAACAATAGCCATCTATTCTATATTTCTCATAAATTAAATAAGTGTACTTCATAAACAATGTGCGAAAAAAATACTTGATCTAACGAAAAACATAAAGAATGCCTTGAAAACGTAAATTCCCACCTCCCTGTCATATTTATGTATTACACACAAACTAGTATACGTGCGTGCGCACGCGCTGCACGCACGGCAAAAACACATTAAGACGATAATAACTGATGTTTTTTTATTTACTATAATCAAAACGGAGCTACTACCAAGGACGTTTGTCGTTGAGTTTGGGAAGAATAAAGATATGTAGTGAATCAAATTATATAGAATTTTTTAATTTTTAACAAATTTACCATAGTAGCTTTAACTTGCACAAACGTCTACCTATCGAGCTAACACCTGCTCAATTGAGACACAAATAAGTGGAACTTTGATCAACATAAAAAACCAATGCATGGTATGAAATTTTTTATTCATTCGAAAAAACCCTAATCATTTTAAATTGTGCTCCAACAATATTTAACAAAGCATGCAAAGTAAAACCTTACAAATGGCTTCCTTATTATAGTACATCTTTTGCATGGCTTCCTTTATGAGAAAGCCAGATTTGTTCAAAATACTTTCTCATAGTGTATTTGTTTTTCAATAAGTGTAAAATAATGAGCAAGCCATCTGCACGGTTCCATTGTGCAGGATTTTGGTTCGAGTTATCATTTGATACTGGATTATGTCTTCCTAGCACTGGGACGAAAGCCTTATTACCTGTAGTGGATCACGCTTTCTATTCTCATATCGACAATGAAAAAATTCCATTATTGGGGGTAGTAACATACCTTAGGTTAGGCCTATATTCCTGTACTTTTAAATGATAATCATATATCAACTCAATTGGTTCAATATCAATCCTGTTGCGTTGTCTTCTTTGGCAGGTGGTTTTTACGGATGCTGATAGGTAAACTGGCTGTTGTTGCGCCAATTACTTTGACCATATACGGAGGTTGGGGGCAATGCTCGGCTGTAACTAACGTGCTTATTGATTGTGAGGTCAACTTCTCAATAATTCCTACATGGGTTGCCATACATTGTAACCTGTGCTAAGCACAGTACTGAAATGTAATTTAGGTATAAACTACCCACTTCTTGATGTACGCGATGTATAATACTTTTTGTACTTATGGTGTTCTTTTAAATACAATACTTGTTTCAATCACCTCGCTCGGTATTCATATAAAAGTTTCGTTTTTTGTTATTTTTCACTACTTTAAATACATTTACGAATGACTTAATTGTAAAGGGTATCTCAAAATTCAAGAAGTAATTTTGATAGAAAACACAGGTTTTTTTATTAAAAATTGTGAATTTTTAATTGATTCATAGAGTAGACAGTATAGGTTTATGTATGGAATGACATATCGGGTAAATGGCCTCCACGGCTTTGCTGGCACATATGCACTCTTCTGTCGAAATTTCCCATGACCGTTTTGCATAAATGTGGCTGAATATGGTTGATACAGCGCTCAATTTCCTCCTTCGAGGCGTGGGTGGTCGTGGGCTTGTTGGCATAAACCTTAGACTTCAAAAAACCCCAAAGAAAAAAGTCTAACGGCGTTAAATCGCTTGATCTGGGCGGCCAATTCTGGTCACCAAAACAGGAAATTACACGACCTGGAAATGATTCATGCAGTAATTGAATTGTTTCTCGGGCTTTATGGCATGTGGCACCGTCTTGTTGAAACCACATGTCGTCCACATCCATATCTTGCAATTTAGGTACAAAAAACTGGATTATCATGTCGCGATAGTGAACACCATTAAGTGTTACTGCCTAATCTGCCGCATTTTCGAAGAAGAATGGTCCGATGATGCCTCCAGCCCAAAATTTGCACCAAACAGTAACGTACGTTGTGGATGCATTTATTTCTCAATAATCAGTCGTGGATTTTCTCAACCCTAAATGCGATAATTTTGACGATTAACGTAGCCATCAAGATGAAAATAAGCCTCATCGCTGAAAATAATTTTGTTCGAACAATCAGCATTCACTTGTTGTTGTTCCACAATCCATTGAACGAACGCCCTTCATTGTGCATGGTCAGTAGGCTTCAGTCCTTGACTCAATTGAACTTTGTAAGCATGAAGATGCAATTCTTTCATGAGAATACGCTGTAGAGAGCTTCTGGAAATGTTCAATTCTTGACCGCGGTGCCGAATTTATGTTCCTGGACTCTCAGCAACACTCTCACGAACTGCTTCGATATTTTGTGTTGAACGACTTGTTAAAGGATGGCCAGAATGGCAAAGATCACTAATTGATCCAGTCTTCCTGAATTATTTAATTAATCTCTTCACAGTTGATGAAGTTAAATCACTATTCCGACCATATTTTGTACAACAATTGCGAACTGTAGCTACCAAACCTTCATTATTTAAAAAATATTGCTCAACGATGAAAACGCGTTGTTCTTTCGTGCAGGGCTCCATTTTTAATAACCCTGAACTATCAGCTGTCACGCTGTCTTTTTTTTTTGTTAGCAACACTTTACCGCACAAATGGCGCAAAATTCAAACCATGCGTGAATTTCGGGACACCCTTTATATGGTGCAAACAAGTATACGTTAATCACTCCGTTAGTTTCTAACGAATAGATTAATAGGTTGTTAAAACTTCTTGCTGCACTGTAAAAGGAGGAAGCATTTTGGAGAAGTCATGCGGTAACTTGTTACTCCAGTATATATTAGTTAATAATGGGAAGACCCTTGTCTTACGAGACATCACATACGGATCAATTATTTTATCAACATTTTTCGAAATCTCGAATAATGAAATTCTATGAACATTATACTGCAAATTGAATACTGTATATTCTTAATAGTATCAATATTCTTATCAAACGACACGCATTGGTCCAAGATTGCCCAGAAATTCTAACAACTACACTTATAATGTAACAAAAAAAAATTTTTCTTAGCAAATAATGAAAACTTCTAGGGACTTCTAAAAATTTTTTTACTGGCTGAAGTAGTCGCAAAGTAAGTTTTATAACAACAAAGGATAGAGTTTTGAAGTAAGACTAAAAATAAAAACAAACCGTCCAAAATTGTCATCGTATTGTGCACCGATATAATTATTAAACCGAAGACATAACTTTGAGAACACAGTCAATAGTGTATTGTGTGACAAGGGCCGGAAGTTGGCGATTGCGACGAGTGCCAAGGAACGAAAGTGAAGCTATTGTGGACGGCGCATGCGCGAACCTATATTTTCAATATTGCCATGAAATTGGTCACTTTCGTCCCGCAAAACTGTCATACAAAATACGACTCTTCAAGTATGTATTACAACAATTATTTATTATTGAAGAGTACCTACAACATCCATTTGGCAGTAAAAAAGTGTTATAAGCTATAATTTTGATCGTGAAGACCTGAATAACTGTTTTTCTAATCTAATAGGCCTTCGCTTCTCAGAATCAGGTAAGCATACTTTTTTACGGCTACGCATGAAGAAAATTACCACCTGGTCCCGAAGATGTTGTTTGAAGCTACAAACTATTCCTAAACAGCAGCGTTAGAACTAAAAGATAAATGTTGCCATTTTAAATCACAACGCCGCTGCTTTTGATGTTCTGGAGCGTCAAGCAGTATCGTCAGGACCAGTAAGATAAGTATACTTACCTGATTTTTAGTGACGACATCCGTCTGCTAGTCTAGCGTTTCATTTTCATCGTGAACATAAGTATTTATTTTTCTATGAAAATACGCATATAAACCATTATCTAAGCTTGTAGCATGTTAAGTATAAACATAGAAAGAATCGAGATAGACAGTCGCACAGTTTCCTGAGTAGAAAAATGTTCCGGCTGCATTATGTTTTATCAGGCCAACATCCGGTATGAGCCCGGCGGCCTGTTCAGGCTCGCCGGGCTATTGCCTGATGTGCACCAGTTCGGGTACCAATAAGGCAGGCAACATCACATTTGCCGGAGTTCCACCGGAACTAGGCCACTTTCGGATTTAATAAAGCACGCCAGATGCATTATCTTTGATGCCGCCGAATCAGGCCCCGAGAAGAAGTCCATTAGATTTACCGGATCACTAAAACTTGTATCATTTCAGTTCAGGGCCAAATCAGGAAAGGATCGGGTATCTATAATATTGTGATATATATTTTTCGAACAGTTTTTATTTGCAACTTTGTACAGATACTAGCAGTATTCGTAACAGTTTTTCGACGTACCATTTCAAGAAAGTGTGCAATCCTTAATGCAAAAGAGAAATAACATACATTTTTTCTTCTATGTCGTTTCGTGGATACTCAGCATCACAAGCTTCAAATCGATCGATGACAATGACCGCGTTTTTAAAATCGTCGTTTTTTTACTTGCCACATTTTTAATGTTTCCGAATCACAAGGTATATATGAACATCGATTTGATTACGCGCAAAATTTTACCATTCACTTTGACGGCGTTTGACTCTGGTAATTTATATATTTCGTTTATCTCCAAAATCATTCCATCACGTAAAAGAACCGCGTTGTTAGGAGCTCTGCTTGAAATAGTGAACGATTTATATTTAACTTTCTTGATTCTTACAAGGAGAGGCTGCCTATTCGTCATCACGGATTTCGCTTAATTTATAGCATATGTAGGGCTTGGCTAGAAATGAAAGTACCCAAAGTGGAAACTCCAGATAACCAAGCGTTTTCAAAAATAAAATTTTTAACGCGACTCTGGCACCGTAAAAGCCATTTATGTTAGTATGATTACCGAGCAGCGGTTGGTGTAGTGGTAGAGCTCGGACTCGTAAAGTGATGGTCGCAGGTTCGATTCCCCGTGCGGAGACTTTTTTTTTCTAGCTCTTTTCCAATTTTTATAATATTCATGTTGCAATTAAGCGAAGTGATAAATAATTTATTTTATTTATTTATTTATTTATTTATACGCAAAAGGCATAGATAAGGAAAAAAAGATAACATATTCATCAGGCCCACATCAAGCGCTTTATCCGGGCCGGATTTGCGTGCGCGTTACACCACGGATCATGGCCATATCGATGTGCCATATCCGGGCCGGAGTTAATTCTCCGGCGCTCCAAGTATGGGCCGGTTTCTGACCTGATTAAATTTCTACTCGGGTTAATGTAAATTTATTTGTGTAAACATAAACTCGTATCTACCGTCGCGTAAGTGTGCAATAGTCATAGGCTGTCGTAAGAAGAAACCTAGCAATCTGGAGATTCAGAAATGTGAACGTAGCGTTACGATTTTTTTCGCCATTTTTAGATATGTACACGCGGGTATTGAAGCACTTTTGGTCTAAGTATTATATGGACTATATATGGAATATATTATATGGAATATATTGCCACAACCACTGTCTATCATTCGCAAAATCGTAATCCCCACCTAGGTCAATACGTATTTAGTGGAAAAACATGGGCAAAATCAAAAACAAGTGATGTCACAATGTCATAGTGAAACGCATTCTTCGATCGTTTTGCTCAGCTGGCATTCGGGAGTAATAAGGCTGCAAATGAATATGCATTGGTCTCTCTTCAATTCTATTATTCCTGAAGCTTCCTTTATGCGGAAGCAAAAATAATTGAACATACTTTCTAATTTATGATATTTTGTGAATAATAGAAAAAGAACACGCAATAGGTCAATTTTATTTGCAGCCTTCTGCTTTCTAATAGAGGAAGCTTTGTTTTAATGACAAAGAATTCATTTAACATCAGTGTTGAGAATGGCCAACCAGACATAAATCACATTTTATCAAAATGTATTACGAATGTGTGTATAAAACTAGCCTTAGCCTTAGCTTTGTAAACCTAAAACCTTCTTAACTTAAGAACGCTTGCAACTAAATAGTTGAAATTTAACATACAAGTTATGAAGTACGTCTCCGCTTTATTTGGCTTGCTATTCGTCAAATTGCAAACAGATGATAAAATCTTAAAAGGTTTGGATTTTTGTTAAAAGATTCTGTTAACGTTCTCACTTCTGTAATTTTTAAGCTATTATACTAAATCGCTCCAAACAAATAAACTAATATTAAATAATCATTAGTGTTGAATATCCCGAGAATCGGTCGAGACATTTAAATGTTATCAGATTTTGATTTTTCAGAATTAAAAAAAAATACTATTAAGTCTAACGAGTATTGAATCAGCAGTTTGTATTTTTATACAAATGTACAACCACATGGAACGAAGTGAATATAGTGTCGATATAGGCTTACAAATTCTATACGATTTTTAATTTTAGACAAAATAGCTTTAATAATTACTTTAAATAAGCCAGTTCGTTTATTAGATGATTTTTTCTATCATTCATAAAGCTTCCTGTATCAGGTAGAAAAATTACAAGTATATAACTTTCTCGTCGAGATGCGTACACGAAGGACCTCGATACTTGATACGACAAAAAAGTACTTAAAGTACAGGAAAGATGCTTTATACATTACACACTGTGCTTCAAGTACATCTCAACTACTGTCAAACTCTAATACTTATAATTTTTATTTCGATTCCATCAAATAAGCCTCCTATACACGCAAGTATTTATGGCTTGTACAGGGATTTCTTCCCGCAAAACACGGACCGTAGATGTTGGTAACGAATATCTGAGCGTCTACTGGGCATTTGCAATTCCTGAATTCTGTTCTCCGTAAGCCATTTCATACTATTGCAAATTCTCAATACCGCGTGGCTAACCCGTATACCTGACATCGCTGGCGACCATCGCGACTACTGCGAGCAATAGCAACGTTCGGTGTCGGTATATACTATATCGTGTCTCGCGTGTCTCCCCGATGAAGATAACTATCGGCTCGTTACACTTGGCGCGCGAGGTGGACGCGAGAATGCGCGAGGCTACGAGCGGCAATCTGACCGCAAGAAGAGCAAAATGGATCCGAAGCCAATGTACATACATACATGGTATAGCAGCGAAGGAAGAAAGAACAAATAGAAGAGAAAAGTGTGCCTTGCGTCATCACCAACTAGTTAGATCGCAGGACAAGATAGAAGAAAGAATATGTGGTGGGAACGCGGCTTTAGAGAAAGAAGACGCACCGTAGAAGCCGAGCTCAAGGGAAGCTGAGACCGAGCGCCGAAGCTAAGCTGACGCAGATAATGTCTCTAAGCTTGCGTCGACCTACACATGCGCCGAAGTATACCATCATCGTCGTCGGCGACGCTGTCGTCATAGTTGTGTTGAGGCTAATGGCTAGCTCGTGGCTTTAGCCTCCGGGGCGTACGAAGGCAAGAGGAGACAATCCAGAAAGAGAACAAGTCCAGGAGGAAGAGAATAGACCGTCGCTACGTCGACTATCGGACCTTCACGTAAGCCTTACGAACGGCAGAGAGATTCTCGCGGATTAGGAACGCACTCGCGCCAGAGAAATCCTGGAATAAGCGGCAGTGTGCTCTCTACAGGTTTGTTCGTGAGGATATCCCTTTGCCATGTAACTGCTGGAATAGCGCAAACTCGAGCAAAAAGCTTTAGGCTGCGTTTCGCTCCCGGAATATTCATTTGCTAGAATGTTGTTCAACGTCATCGACGCCACCGCGAGTATAGTTTCAAGATCGGTGTGGAGGGCCACCCCTTCCGCTGAACGTGTACACAGTTAGTACATGTGCAGTTTATCCGTAAAATGAAACCCCTCAATGACCCTCCCTATCCTGACGATCTCAGTCCGGTTTCAATAACAATGAATCAAGGAACGCGCGAGGGAACGTCGTCGCGAGGAATGAGGTAAATTAGCAATTCGAGGGATTTCGCAAAGCACAAGCAGTCAGGGTAGTGACGAGAAGCGGCGAGACTTGACTATCAATCGATCTTTCGATCTCGCTTACTCTGTTCTCATAGTATAAAATCGTCGAGATTTTATTATTATCGAGATGCCGAGAATAGTCCTGATCCCACAACAACACAATGTATGAAAAACTTGAGACAAATATATTCTCGTAAGCGATTTCCTATACTGTGTTGTGAAATAAACTGAAAATATCCGAAGTACATAGTGTCAAGTTCAAGCTGCTTTAGTAATGACACTTGATGAACATTTATGTACATATATATTGGCTCTATTGGGAATCAACACAAGAGAAAAATGGCCACTTCAGCCCAGTCGGTCGAAAGTTTGAAATCCTCAAATATGACCAATATTACAGTATTAATATATATTTGTTAGGGAAAGTATTTGTCGAATTTGAACAGTAACTGAAATAATGTAGCATTTGATATTTTCCACAAAATTATAGGTTATGACTGTTGGGATGGAGTAGTTAAAGTATATTCACTAGATACTACCTAACAATAAGTAGTATACTGGACTAAAATTCAAATCTAATAACTACATTAACAATAAACAAGAACGCAAAATAGAACTTTACATAGTACTTCCGCATTATTTACCACCTTTGACAAGGTCACCTCTATAAAGAAGTATGTTAATCGAATTAAGTTTCCTCATAGAGAAAGCTTTGTTCAAGATGGGAAATAATTTTTTAAAATGAAGTAGAAAATGTAGTAAATACAATTTAAACCCCTTCGATCGATTCTCACCAAATTCAAAACCAATTATTCTTATCCCCTAGCGAATTTGTATGACAAGTTTCGGTTTGAACCACTGGAAATTTACGAAAAATAGAACGAAAAGAGCGACGTTTTAGAACATTTTAAGTACTCTGACATAAAAATCTCGAGAAACATTTTTTTCACGACAAGAAAGCTTCTTCTATGAGGAAGCAAAATAAATAAATAAAATTTTTATGAAAAAATTCGACTGTAGTACTTGGCAAGTTCGTATGGTAACCTAAATATTGTGCAAAGAAACGATGGTTTATTATATTTCATGTACTTCAAACTGCAACAGGCAACATTTTTTTACAATTTTATTTAATACTTAAGATATTTTTTTTTATATACAGTGCTTTTACTTTACTTTATTAATAAAGTAAAAATACAGTGCTTTTACTTTACTTTATTAATAAAGTATAGTATAGTAAAGTATAGTAAAGTATAGTAAAGTATAGTATACATGATTGTCCACCAAGTGTAATTAATAAGTAGCATATACTTGATAATACGTACTTCGAATATGTTCAGTTCATTTCACAAACTTATGTGAGCATAGGAGACCGCTCAAGTAAATGTAAAAGCCAGAAATAAACTACGTAATAAATAAAAAAAGACTACATGAAAGACTATGATATGACTTCAACGTATGACAATTTAGAGTAGAAATTATTTCTGCTCCTCATCAACTGTGATACTACTATTGAAAGATTAAATAAGTGCGATACCTTCTACACCAAATTGTTCAGTATCATCAGCGCAAACTACCAAACTCAAGTAATGATATAGTGTTACCATACTTAAAATGAATATGGAGCAGAAAACATAAGCTCTCATTTCATCCAGATGATAAAATTGGTCGAGTCTTATGTGACATACCATTTAATCGTTATCAATTGCAAATCATAATAATAACATATTCAAAAATGTGTATCAAAACATGTGAGATGCACTTTTATATTTTGATAAACTGCGGAAATATAAAGAATGTGAGTTTTTATTATAATTTCAGTTATTGTCATTTGAACACTTATTGTCTCAGAGGCGATATGAATATCCACTTTGTTCCAGTAGGATGAGAATTTAAGAACGACTTTGTCGATTTCTCTCGAATTTCCAGAAATTCGGTACATAATAACGAATACAGAGTGAGAGGTATGAACAATTATAACAAAAAACGATTCTTATGTTAGCAAATAATGAAAGCGTGTAAGGCCTTGAGCAACCTCTGAACATTTTTTGGCCGGATAGAGATTTCGTGAAGCCTTTGAGGCTTGAAGCTGCAAACCATGACAGCCAGCTGCATTAAGGCTAGGAGATGGCTTTCTGAGTGCAAAGAATCTAAAAAACATAATTGACACAGTAGCAAAATTCATTTCCTGATTCTTACGCAGCTGCTTATGCCACTGAAAGCTCTCAATTATTCTAAGCATCTGGGTTAGGAGCAACAAATCACCACTATATATGATGTAAGTATATTTTTCTTACAGCTTCAAGCAGCGTCGTCAGGATGAGGATATGATCCATCACACAACTGTATGAAAAGTATCCTTACCTGATTCTTAGTAGCAAAAGTCATTTGCTGGTCTTAACGTTTATCATAAGCTATTATTTTCATCGTGAACACATAATTGTTTTTCACATATAATGTTAAGTATAACAATAGAGATACTAGAGATATACAGTCGCACAGTTCAATGTAAATTTATTTATTAAAGCGGAACCAGGAACACTTATAAACTTTATTTGGAACGTTTGAAGGTTAAGTAAACTACAAGAAAATTATAAAACCCAGCTGAAATAACAAAAATGTAGTATTCAGCGAATAAAAGAAGGGAAATAGTCATTTAACTTATAATAAATACTGTAGACACTGTGTTCATAACCGCATTTATATGATATTCTGTCCGTTCTCTAATTTCTCTAATTCAATCATTTTGTATTTCAATAGATTTCCACGTATATATTATTTAATCCTTTATATATATTGTCTTTTATTTCTTAGACAGACTGAATAGAGAAAAGGTGATCGGAGCCCTGGCGTAGTGGATGGCTGATGCGATAATCTTGCTTGGTGCGGTTTGCCTGATGTGTTGGCATAAACGTGAGAAAAAATCGTCGTTCTGAAATATCTAAACGGACGTATCGTCGATATGCCAACAGCTGCAACATTTTAGTTTGGTCCCAAACGAAATATGTTGAGCTACGCATTTAACTGTAGTACCAAATTTACTCAGACCACTCTGAATTTATTAATATGACCATGTTACCCTCTTCAAAAATTACTAAAACGAAGGTCCTGCAAAAAAGCCTTGGGCGTCTGTCTACCTCGCCGGTAAGGTGAAGTAAAATTACTTGTCAAAAGACGTTTCCGCATTTTTTAACATATTTCTTTTCTCACACACTATATGGTCATATCTATATGGTCATAAGTCAGTGCATGCAGTATAAAATTAACAAAGTACGGACAAATCCCCAAAAAAATAAAAACTGGTGTATAAAAATCGGAGACAAGTTTATTTACAAAAGTATCATATATACATTATGTCAAAAAAGTACCCGGCATTTTTTAATAAAACGCAAACTATTTATTTAATCATCAAAAATTATTTTAGCGCCTTTAAAATAGGCACCATCTGATGCAATACACATATGCCAACGCTTATTCCAGTCCTCATAGGCTGAGGAAGTTATGGCTTTCAGCTCTTTCAGCGAATTTTCCATTAGCCACAATTGACTCAAAACGTTTTCCTCGAAGTGGTAATTTCAGTTTCGGGAACAGGAAAAATCGCATAGGGCCTGGTGAGTGCGCTGCTTGATCGATGAGATTTGTTGAGATTTTGGCCAAAAAATTCCATACCAAGAATAATGTCAGCGACGTTGCATTATTGTGGTGCAAAATTCAAGAATTGTCTTTCCATAAATATGGCCGCTTACGAAGAATACTCTCACGCAAACGCTTTATTTGTCAAGTATCATTGTTGTCAAGTATCGAGAAGAAGACAGGCAAATTAAAGAGTACTTATTACTTTTAATTATTGTAAAATCACATATATCTTTATGATTTTTTTTTGCTTCAAATTTAGTCGTAAACGGGGCAGCTTCGGTTTCACTGCCTCCGATCGCGTTGCAAATTTAGAACGCACTTGCGGAAACCGACGTTAAGATGCGGATCTTTAGCGCGATGTAATCAATAAACGACATAAAAGTTATATGAGCGCTTTCAGAATGAATGACATAATTAATCAGATAAGTAATAGTTGATCTTTAGGTTAGTTTTTCTCTTCAATTCAGGAAGTTGATAAGTGCACCACGTACTTAAAGGTATATCTCAGTTACTGATACTGAATTTGTAACCTATGCATCTTGAATTTTACTGGATTCTAAACTGCCGTGGATTTAGAAACGCAGACTTTGAGAAACTGATATTTTAAACTGTGACTATGATCGACCTGTAGACACACTTGTTAATCACAAAACTGCGAGTGGATATTTTTGAGGTTATTCACATATTCTGCATTTATAACATTATACTACAAGAATTTTTTTATCATCATTGATAACGAAATATTATACTTAACGACGAGACCTCTCTTATTCGTGAAATCATTGTTTAAAATATTTGGAACGTCAATATACCTGTATAACAAGCATTTAGGAATGAACCAGTATATTGTATTTATTATACAATTATAAAACAAGATTAAAGTACTTATATATTAAACACGTCCCTTTTAACGTGTCTAGTACATTGTTCATTAATTTTAAATCATACTTGTATATTCCATTTTATATACAAGTTTGAACATAAATCCTACATTGTATACAAGTCCAATTGTTACGTTCGGACCCATTATTCATTCATGTTACAATATATTGTGATATTCCATCTTTAACTTGTAACGATGTTATTATAATATATTGAGATGTTAATTATGCGTTGAAACTTCTTGTGCGCACAATTTATTTATTCAAACTCCACATCACCAAACCGTTCTCCGATCCCTAGCCAGCGCATTCTGGCTTAAAACGGCAAATAATGTATTTTTTTTCGTTGCGTTCGCCTTTATCCGAAAATAGTAATAACCAGGATGTAACACTAATCATTTTCAGAAAGAACATTCCGATAGTAATACACGCATACAATTACTCCCTTTTCATTAGTGTCAGAATGTGGGTTAAAGTGTCAGGAACTGGGTACTCGTTGATGTCAGAAAGTGCGGCATGAGTGCTTCGACAGTGTCATAAATCTCAGCAGTAGGCAAGCATTATTAAAACAATAATATAATTATTAAACCTGAACTTAAAAAATACGTGAATCTTATCCAGAAAGGTTCTATACACGTGTAAAAACAATTAGTTTTTGGCAAGACAATATATTGCGTTTGTAACCAATATTAGCCGATATCACCGGTCTAAAGAGTTCAGAATGTGGGACGTTTAACTACCTTAAAAGCATAACCGAGTCAAAATTTCGTACCTTCTATCGAACCCGAAACGCTTGCGATAATTGCGTGGAGTTTGACAGTGTATCGGAAGGGGAAGGGGGGTCAGTGTTGGTCAGTGAGATGAGTATCGCGCATTGAAACTAAATACAAATATGTGTCTATCAGACTTCCAACATGGAAAAGACAAGACACTCGGTGTATATTCGGAGGATCACGTAGCGAAGAAAACCTCATTCACCCGCCGTAGAATCTCCAACAGAACCTCAACACCCTCCGTGAATTTATGTAAAAATTCCCAATTAATTTCAGGACGTATCTTTTATAACGTGTTGATACACAGTAATATTTTAGAATATTATTTTATTAATAATAAAAAAAAGAAATTCGTTCATAGATACGATTTTTTCATAACACTCGGCGAGAGATGATATTTGCGGGATTTAAAGCTAAGATTTGCACAAACTATCGACCTACCTGACTTTATAACTCTATAACGACGAGTACGTTACCGACTTAACCGACGACATAAATTCCGGTTACTTTTTATTATTCATAATTACTGCATAAACGATAACCGTCGCAGGCATAACAAACGGAGCCATGAGAGCACCGAAGTCATAATAAGTTTTTGGGATAGCTCAAACTGATTGCAAAGTTAACGATTTCGAAATTCAAAATGGCAAAAGTAAGACATCTCTCTAATTTGCATGAAAAATAATTTTCGGGAACTTTTAGTATGAATTTATTTAGAATCTAAAGTTCAACTAAAACTGGAAAAACTTTGGATTTGAATGAAAATTGAACACGGAGCTTATTAAGGTTATTAATTGCGAATTTTCAGTAAAGATTTTTTTATTGAAAAATGGCAAACTTAAAATGGTGGCTCGTGAAATAAAAACTGAACACGATCTACATGTAAATTAGTACAAGCCGTTTTTGATGTACGTGCTGGTTGTTAATTGAAAGTAAAAATAAAACAATTGCAAATTCCAAACAGCCGACTTGAAATCACAATTTTTACTCTTAGATTTGTAAACACCAATGTCCAGAACTTGACATTTATTCCGGGGCATTTATTTAATTTATACATGAGCAGCTGCAGTATTGATATGTGGCCCCTGTGGTTAACGAAGTCAAGTGTCGCCTCGGTTGAGAGCAGCACTCGGTTAAGTCACACCTAGATTTTATAGGTTCAACTGTACATCATATACAGGATCAGTAGATTTGGGTCTATACAGATAGGGTATAGTAGGTTGTATGAGGTTCTGCGGATAAGATGAGTAAGTCATTGGAGGGTCACGAACGTTTTATGGAGCGTCGAAAATGATGGTGACTCTCTAAGTAGGGACCCTGAAGGTTAAACGGCGAATGAAGCCGGCATCGGCATCCGCATGCACAAAGGATTTGCGGGTCACGGAGGGCAAAGTGAGGGTTAAATTTTTTATTTGAGTACTGACGAATGGAAAATGACTAAATTTTATTTCATCTGATTTCGAAGATTCAATAAACTGAAAACCCTGTCAGGGGGCTCCGGAATTTGCCGTACATACTAGGTTTACCGGTTAATAATGCAGATTTTGTAATCGAAGAAAACACGATAATTTCAAGAGAAACATCAAAAGTGCTTTATTCAGAATAATGTCCATCGCTAGCTATGCATCTCCCCTGTGTTTCAAGTAATTTATGTATACCGTTCCAATAGAACATTTTTTGTTTTGAAGCAAACCATTCAGAGACCCAATTTTCCACTTCTTCGTACGTTTTGAACTGCTTCTTAGAAAGTGCGTGTGACATCGAATGGAACAAGTGATAATCCGAAGGAACAAGGTCTGGTAAATACAGCGGATGGGGTAAGACTTCCCAAGCAAGATATATTAACGTATGTTTAACTGCTTTTGAAGTGTGCGATGGTGCGTTATCATGAAGCAAAATTACTTTGCCGTGTCTTCTGGCCCATTCTGGTCATTTTTCGATCAAAGCGTGCTTCAAATTGGTTATTTGTTGTCGGTAGCGATCAATGTTAACAGTTTCACTTGATTTTAGAAAGTCATAATACAGCACACCTTCCTGATCCTACCAAATGGTTGACCCGGATCAACCCATGATTTTGTGCGTTTAGAATTCTCAAAGTAAATCCGTTAAAGCAACGTTTTACCGATGACTTTTCGGTTTTCCCTTTGTTTTCCGTTCAGTTCATGTGGCACCAATTTCCTTCCCTTAAAATGTTTCCCATTGCTTGTAAAGGATCGGAAATAGATTGCTGAGCAATGTTAAATCTATCTGCAAAATAAAGTAACGAATAAAAACTTTCCGCAAATGCTCTCTTTTGGCACGAATTTCGATATTTTTAAGGGTTAAATTATCTATGATGTTAACACCTGCAGAAAATGTCACATATGAATTTTTGAAACTTGTTGTCAATACAACAAAATAGCATTCATATCAAATCGCATATATATAAACATACGTGTAACTCCATCTGTTGAAAAATATCCTCATTATTAACCAGTACACCTAGTAAATTTTCTAGAACTGGAATGATTTTAGGTTTCTGAAACTTACGAAAATTTAAAATTGTATCACAAAAGTATAATGCATATTTTGGTGCAATTTACGTTACTGGTTCAGAGAGATGAAAGCTCACTATACTTTTATCAGTTGACGTAGGACAATTTTGTAAATTTCACTTTTTCACGGAATATCCAGATTTAGTCGATAAACCGAATTGTATTCATTTTATGGTAAAAATTGTCAAATAAAGTTTTTAGCATAGGCACAAAAATTACATTTTTCATTCATAGTTTTTGCAATTTCGAGACGATATTTCGGAATTTCGAATTAAACACGACCTATTCAAACTGTTAATTATACTCTTCAATGAACTCATTGTTTTGTGCACAGTAAAGATATTTTTATTCAAATATTCGGATGCAATATAAACAAAGATATTTCCCAGCCCCTCTTCCAAAAGCGCAAGAAAAATCTCGTGCTGGTAGCCCATTCAACCCTGTTTGCTCTCACTATTTAGGAGGTCAATCTTCAGTACGACCCTTGCACATAGCATGGCGGTCGACCGAGGCCTCATTCCTCGTGACACTCAGTTCTCTCAATTTCTCGCAAGTTTCCTCCATTACATAATTAGGACTCTCGCCCTCAGAAGAAGCATACTTGTCGAGCTTAGATGCCCCTAGCGCCGTTTTACTTTCAGTGCAGAAGCTCTTCTTCTTTTGGAATTCACTTGCTCCAGCTCTTCTTTTTTCGGAATTCAAAAGCCAACTTGTATTTATTTATGTTTTTTTTATGTTGGTTATGTTGGTCCTGTCGCAGAGTTTCTACCATATGCCGTAGTTGAAAGTCCCTGCAGATGATCGTTTCACCAAGAAGTTCCCTCCACCAGCCCCGGCAGTGTCCAATGGACAACTATTCTCATGTAAACAGATGACCATTGCAGAGACTTCACCAACAGTCACCGTGAGTACAGGGACTGATTGGATTCAACACCTGCCACCATTTATCATTCGGAAGGTGCGTTCGTTTCGCCGATCCACTATTTCTAGATCGGGTGTAACTATATTTTGTAATAGCGAGTTTTATCTCTTATTGATATCAGTGCTACCCTAAACCTCGTGTTGTAGTTAGCATCGCACCCCGGAAGCAGGGTTTGATTCCTTTCACAGATGTAAACCAGATGGTCACTTCCGCAGGCGGTGGTGAGTCATACGTGAATTAGATTGAAGCCTCAACGCTTGCACGTCTTGTTTTATACTGAATTCTAATCCTAAGCCTAATAACGGCCAGGTCACGCTTGCAAAACTCCGGTAAAAGTTTGGCATCTAATCCTTTCGCTAAGATAGCCGACCTTGGTATCATCACTGCAGGGTGCGCATATAGCATGCCGCTTGCTGTGAGTCCCCTAATAACACCGCGATACATTCAAGGTTCTTTCATTAGAGAAACTTCTGTTTGCATCCAAGTCATGCACTTCGCTAAAACCGCTAAAGCGTCTTTACTGTGATACAAATTGATACCAATGAATTGTACTCCTGACTTCGCCACTGGGCTAGCCTTACATTCCCCACCCCCCTGTACCTTGTTTACCCTGAAGGTGATCCTATTAAGCATCAAGTAAGGTTTTAAGTCCAAGGCCTGAAGGGCCCATACGGTCGGGACATACACACCACTGCCCTATCTTCAGACTGAGATTCAATCGCTCTAGAGTTGCTAGGACCGCGTCCGAATCCTCGGGTACAATCGGTATCTACACTGGGGTCCTGTGAAGCTTTGTACGAGTTTCAGACTCCCAACCTTCACATGAGCGCGTTATTATGGACGGCCGATTCTCGAGACACCTCTTTGACTTCTCGTCCGCGCACTTGACTCCCACCGCCCAGTTTTTGATGCAGGAGTCATCAAAGTGGCGTGCAAACACCCCCGGCTGACTCCAATCGATCTCCCGAGAGCCGCTGCCACTACAGCAGCTCCCTCTCCGAGTACATCAGGCTGCCAGTTGTCTTTCGTCCAATGTGGATGCTGTGATTAACACATTAGGGCTCCGACAAGAGCCCTTGGCCTGTCTCCAGTTCTTTTTCCTGCTTGACGAGTGTCTTTTGAGCCCTGCTAGCGTTTGGTGCCTCCAGTTCTCTCCAGAAACGATGTGCCCCATTCGGAGCCCCTTTGTTAGCTGCCTGAAATTTTTGGCCTAAAATCTCGAAGAAATTTTTTTCACGTAAACAAAGCTTTTTACAGAATTTTCAGATTAATTTTACAGATTCTTTTTAGTAGAATTTTCGTTTCTTTCTATATTATAAATCGAGAAGAGATAAAAAGGGGGTAATATGGGTTAGGGTAGGTCATGCAGGTCAGTGAGTGTAATGCGGGTCAGGGATGTAGCCTAAGTTTTTCTAATAGGAAGGTTAGTGCGCAAAGCGCGCAGGGGGATAAAGCCCCACTAGTCATTTATATATTTTTTTATACTTTGGAATTTTACTTAGGGTATGCAACATGTATAAAAAGAATGTATATATTTATAATATCTTATAAATGTAATATAAATATAAAATGTGTATTATAATTTTATAACATTTATTTCCAAAATATATTTTACCGTCGAGAACTTTCTTCTACAAATATTTTGAATTCGAAATTAATATTCAACATATATCACCATATATCCGACATCTATGAATAATATACAAGTATACGAATTATACATCTTTTTAGCGACATTTATTTTACCCGTTTACCCGTCTGGATTATGACAACTGTTGTTTTTGGTGGCTTTGTCGTTTTCAAATCTATTTTGCTGTGTCTGCCTGGTGGAGTGCGCGGCATAGGATCTATGTTTGACGTGGTGCTGCTTCTGCTCTGTTATGAAGTG
The DNA here is from genome assembly GCA_963942595.1 of Cylloceria caligata. Taxonomy (NCBI): domain Eukaryota; kingdom Metazoa; phylum Arthropoda; class Insecta; order Hymenoptera; family Ichneumonidae; genus Cylloceria; species Cylloceria caligata. Next base: position 12,651,840 of record OZ012708.1, read on the forward strand.
AAATAGCTTCAATATTTGGGCACTTTCCTTATCTGTGTGAGGCTCTCTGCGCTAGTTGTGGCTGTGTCGGTGCGTGCTATGTGCGCGTGCGCACTGAGCTGATAGATCATCAACGATTTGCTAGATTGTGCGATACCACCTGCAGGAGTGGGAGCGACACCTGTCATCGCTGTTGCGTAGTATCAGCGTGGGACTAGCGGTATCTCTGTCGATAAGCCGATATCAGTACCCAAGGAGCACCAGAGTATACGTCGGGAGAGGCGGTCACGCTCGGGCAGTGCTTTGGAGTATTAAGAATCGGATGCGGAGTCAGCGACGCTTTGGAGGGGCGAGGTAGTGTGCAGGGGCGCTTCCGAGATGCCCCTCCCTCGCGTGAAGACATTGGCTTATCGCACACACTAGCGGAATAAAAATTGGCTGTCTCATCTGCGTTTCTAACGAATGATGAAACTGTTGAGAGAAGCAGCAGCGTAGAAAAGGCGCTTATGGCTTATCATGATACGGTTAATTGCGTAGCTTCGTCTTACTTGCAGCTGCTGGCAAAACTGGAGGCAATAGATGCGTGTCGCTCGTTATTTGAAGCAAATTTGCAACGTTCAGCTGCTGGACGGATTCGTCTGAGTAGCTCTGGTGATTCTGCTAGCCGAACGTATGCTGGCGTTTTTAGTGGGGATGATGGCGGGCGTGTACAATACCATCGGGGGCCGACGGTTATTGTGCCAATTTCAGCAGCAAATCAAGTGAGAATAGAACCGCATGCCTCGAAGGCTGAGCGCCTTAACTCGGCGAGCGTTACTAAGGAGGTACTCTACGGTGCTGTAAACCCGACAGAGTTTGGTATAAAGATAGCTCACGTCTCTCATGTTGGTAACAACGGGGCGCATATCTAGGCGAGCGAGGGCGACCTACAGAAGTAGAAGTTGTAGAGTCTGAAGGATGTGGGTCTGCACGTTAAAAATGACAATGTTAGGTTAAATCCTAGGCTGATATTGCATACTGTAACATCTGCGACGTCTCGGGAAGCTGTACTTGCGAATTTGTTGTCGCTAAACCTGCCTGGCTGTAATTTTAAGGATGCTAGGATCATATCTATATGTATACCCTTCTCGCAGGCGCCGTTTCTCACCTTATGTCTTTGAAACTACGTGAAATAATAGAAGGCGTCTGGTAGGGTTACCGGAAGTATCCCTTCGATGAAACTCCTGTTCTTTTGCAGATCACTTTAAAGTTCTGCAGTGCTCCAATTGTCAGAATTGGAAGCGGTCATGCGGCTACTACCGAATTTTCTTGATGCGTCGATTATGGGTGATTTCAACGGTGATCCTGGTTTGAATACGTTTGATTCCCTACGTTTGTCAGAGTTCATTACGCACAATGGGTTGCATCTTGCATCTCATGGTCCGTCGTATCATACCGACATTACTATTACAGGAATTATTATGTACGGACATACCAGATGTACGAGAATAAAATGCGGATTTTTTTTCTAAAAAAACATGTTTAATTCGGAAGAATGATAAAAAGTGCTTTATTCAAAGTATGCTCCATCGCTTGTCCACATCTTCGTACGAACCAAAGCGCTGCTCAGCAAGTGCGTGACCCATCGATGCAAACAAGTAGTAATCGGAAGGAGCCAAGTTTGGTGAGTAAGCCGCATGAGGTAGAACTCCCCAGCTGAGTGCTTCCAACGTGTCGCGGTTTTGCCGTATGTGATGGAGCATTGTCATGAAGAAAAATGACTGTGTTGCCTCTTTCGGTATTCTGGCCTTTTTTCAAGCAGCGAACGATTCAAATCGGTCAATTATTGTTGGTAACGTTTAGTATTAACTGTTTCCTCAGGTTTTAACAGCTCATTATAGACCACGCCCCTCTGGTCCCACCAAACACAGAACATCGTCTTTCAGCCGAAGCGATTCGGTTTTGCGGTCGATATAGATAGTGCGCCTGGGTCTACCCATAATTTCTTACGCTTGGAATTCTCAAAATAAATCCACTTTTCATCCCCTGTAACTATACAATGCAAAAACGACTTCATTTTGTACCGAGCGAGCAAAATGTCACATGTGTTTTTGCGCTTTTCCATTTGCCTGTCGTTCAACTCATGTGGTACCCATCTACCGGTCTTCTGAATCTTTCCCATCTCTCGTAGCCGATTGGAAACAGCTTGTTGACTAACGCCCAATTACTCGGCGAGTTTTTTTTGTGTTTGCGAATCATCTTCGTCCAACAATGCTTGCAATTCCACATCTTCGTATTTTTTTGGCGGCTTTCCACGTTCCTTGTGTGCAACATCGAAGTCACCAGTTTTGAAACACAGAAACCATCGTTCACACGTATCTTGCGATGGAGCATATTCACCATAAGCTTCTCGAAGTAATCGGTATGATTCAGCAGCAGTTTTCTTCAAATGAAAACAAAAAATTAATGCTGTCCGCGAATGCCCTTTGTTCGGTATAAATTTCGACATATTGAACACAACAACACATGCACACAGTTTTCCAATTTATCACTCGTGCGCGTCTGACAGTTGATGACACAACATCTGTTCACTGAAATCCGCATTTCATACTTGTACACCTGGTAGATTAGGACACTGAGACGAATAAGGAGATCCGGAACACTTCTATAAAGTGATACGAATAAGTGAATCTGATACGAGAAAGCTTCTTACTGCAGCGATCGATGTCCGACTAATGATCTTCACTCTGGACGTCTTAGGGACAGCAGGTAAAGATACGCTTTTGCAGTGACTCCATGACGGTTTTTGTCCTCGATTAAACGAGACTATCAGTGAACCACTTTCGTGTGAAACAGAATAAGAGAGATTCGTCACCTTACTAAACCTTAGTACTGGCATCATGGACCAGAATTGATAAATCCAGCTGATCTATCATCCCGAGTATGTAGTGAGGAGCAACTCTTTGAGTCGACACAAAAGGAGGTTTCAGGATGGCTCAGGAAACCACGAGATCAATTACTCAGCGAGAGTACTCAGCCGATTACATCGTAGATAAGCCAGAAGTGAGTAATGAGATTAAAATGTAAGCGATCAAAATAAGGTATTCCGAAGCGGCCATAAAGTAAGTACTTGCGACAAGTATCACCATCATCATAGTTTTTGAACGAGAATAATATTGGTATCTTCATAGATCTTTCAAGTATTCGAAAATTTTACGCATAACTGAGTGAGTGATGCGTTTTATCGCGAATCGCCAGAAACGTTGTTCTCATCAACTGTCCGGAGATTTAACATCAGACGAAATCGTTGAAGCTAAGTTCGAATCGTTCGAGGATGTCGATGTCTCAAAAATTAGTTGTGTAAATACGTTTAAGCGTAAATCGGGACTTGTTTGCTTGATGACCTTAATCTAAAGCGAAGACAACCAGTTTGAATTTCTCTGCCCGATTATCTTGAATTCGCAGCATTCTGTTTTTAGAAAGTTAATTCAGCACAGGTATGAAAAGCTCAAGCAATAAGTCATCTCACAGAACAAGTATGGATAATTTCCAGCCGACATGCTATTCGATCTGTCCTCACGACACGTGTGGTCTGCAAGCGATACGAAGCTACGAGAATAGGAGTTTCTCCATCAATCCTACCAGAAGAAAGAATCAGAGACGCAGCAACGTTCCAGGTGTCTTAAGCCGATTCGGCGGGACTGTCGTATGAGAAAGGTCGACAGAAAGCGTGGAATTGAATTTACCAGTGCGATGTATGAAACTGTTTATCTGGAGTTGGTCACTTTCCTGTCTACTAAAGTCTTAACATGAGCTTGTCGAAGATTCAGCGCGCGCAGAGGGCACCTTGCGATTGTATTCAGTAACAATGATACTAATTTAACGAGAGCAAATAATTAGTTGCGTGAAAGTAACTGGAAGAAAAATCGCGGAATTATAATACGGTGGAGAGAATCGAGTGGCGATTAAACCCATTAGCGGCGGCCTGGTGAATGGGGGGAGGGGGGTTGTGTCTCATGCGATTAGTAAAGTTTTCTTAAGGGGTCACATCTACTCAGCGGCCGAAAAAAAGGCGTGTTTTTGTGATTTTTTTTTCGAAAATGGTTGCAGGTTCCGAACTTTTTTTTTTCACAGTAAGAGGAATATCTTTGAGTATGTTTCATAATTTTTTTATTGGAAAAAATTCCTAAATGTAAGTGATATAGTGTATCCGTCCGGACCGCTGTTCAAAAAAGGCCTTCCGCGGTGACCACTGTAACTGCCCAACCAATCATCTGAAATAAAAAAACCAAATAAATTTAGTTTTTGTATAGTATTATCTAGTCTTTGATCGAAGGATTTGATAAAATATTAATTTTTGAAAAAATGGTCGCCGATCGAAAGTGATGCTCCAAATTTCGGTAAAAAAATCACTACATTTTTCCTCGATATTAAAAAAGTACGCATCGAAAAAAAAAATCCTTCGATTAAAGACTAGATAACACTATACAAAAACTACATCTATTTGGTGTTTTTATTTCAGATGATTGGTTGGGCAGTTACAGTAGTCACCGCGGAAGGCCTTTTTTGAACAGCGGTCGGACGGATACACTATATCATTTACATTTAGGAATTTTTTCCAATAAAAAAATTATGAAACGTACTCAAAGATATTCCTCTTACTGTGAAAAAAGAAGTTCGAAGCCTGCAACCATTTTCCAAAAAAAAATCACAAAAACACGCCTTTTTTGGCCGCTGAGTAGATGTGACCCCTTAAAAACATTTTTGGGTCGAGCTTGCTTAACGTTCGAAGAACTCAGTATGACCTTTCATTATCATCGAAGCGATGATAAATACGTACGCGTTCACGTACTTATCTGAAAATCCGGATGAGTTCGTTCCCGTGTCGGCTGCGATGTTTCTACAAGACATTACAGAGATAAGTGTACGCAATCTCGATCATATAGAAAAAAAACGGTTTGTCCAGAAGACGCCAGAAACTACAAACTGACTTGCGTCGTCGTTTCTGTTCGGAGTATTTGGGATAACTGTCCCAAGCGAGGCACTCGAAGAAAAACACCGGCACGATACGGAAAAGCGCTGTCATTCTCGTTGATTACGATAATCAAACGTGAATGGTCCGGCTTTTAGCCCAAATAATCGAGGTAATTTCGGGAATAAATGGAGAAGTACGCGTTGTGAGGCTAAAAACTGCTACCGAAGAATTAGTGCGTCTATTCAGCGATTGTATCTATGGAGGTAACATCGCCCGACAAAGTCGAGGCGTTGAACGAAACAATCGTCAAAATCAAGAGTTCTTTAAGGGAGATTTCGCCTCGAAGAATGAAATGCTCCGTGGCAGATGGAAGAGAGTGGATGTGTCGTTGAGCATAAGTCATTGATGGAAGAAGAGTCATAGGAACGCTGATAACGCGTTGATGACGGAAGGGCGCACCAGAAGCGGATGTCGAGTCAACGCGCCAAACAAATTGAACATTTGAACCAAATGAGCCTTTTAATTTGATTTCATTTTCATCTCCGAATATACCCTTGGTTACAACAAATTCTCAACTCGAGATAGGAGGATGTTATAATTTCACTCGTTCCCGACAGATCGAGCCACTTAAGCTCGTCTCCATAGATATTATATTCTTTGCTCCTTTCTCAAGTATGTTTTATCCAGGATGGCTGTGTGATGCACGCGTTGAGGCATTATCGGTTGTAATAAACGATGTTTTGTGCATTAAACCAGTCTATCATCCATACACACCCACCTGAACAGATTCCTAACAGAGCTACGCAACATGGATTGCACACTCTAGAGTGGCCTGTAGAGTCATTCACTGTAGGTGGAAAATTTTTTGTACTAATATTTCATCTTTATTTCATTACGGTAAATAATGCTTGCAGATATACTGTGGTTATTCATTTGAAATCGTGAAGCGATTCACAAAATACACAATATATTATATTTCACTTCGATGTACTTCTTTTGTATTGGTACATTTCTCTGTTTGAAATTTTTTGCTGATATAATTTCGAGACATGTTATGGCAAGACTACATATAGAGGAATATTCTATCGGCATGCACTGCCGATAGAATATATTTTATAGATATATTATAGAAATTAGAAGAATTAATAGACATGGAAGACAGTGATATCAAATATAACCCATTGGTATCAGGTATGCTTATGCGAATGATCTTCAAAATATTGTTGCGTCTAGAACGTATATGGTATGTTTATTATTTTTAATCACGATTGAGGTGATCGTGAATGAGGACACTTATATCATACATATAAGTGAAAACACACGCAGCACATTCCACGCCATGGAATGTGAACGCTGAACCAACACTACACGATGCGACAGGCTCTAATTAAGCGCAGCGCCTAAATTTTGAGGGTGCAAACTCATCAATCTTTAGACGATATATAATCGGTAATGAATTGATACCGAGTAGCCTACTTTTGAATCTGAAGCTGAACGGTTGGTCTCATCGTGTAGATTCGAACACCGGGGTAATATGTAAAATGCTGTATTATTCCTACGATAATTAATTGGACTTGTGTCAATTAATCATATCAAATCCGATTAATCTGTTTTATCTAAACCTACTATGTATTTACTACATTCACGCGAGTTCCTACTCCTGAAGTTTTACCGATATATTTCTCTATACTATTGTATTTCTTTAGACAGTAAAATAGAGAACGACAATGCTATTGCCTATAAAACAAACAATTTGAGACACCTAACACACCTAATTAGAGAAATTTATCGCTCTCAAGTGGAAGAACAGGGATACTATCCAAATCGTATATAATACATATTCATACCAATGCAACAGAACACTTTCATTTCATTTCAACAACAAAATTTTGCAAACTATAGTAATTGTAGACAACCGACTGTGTAAATTTTAACATTGATATAGATATAGCGTCCATGTTCGGTCAGTAGAATGAACATTTTGTGAAACACTACTCAGAACACGAGATACATGATCGGGATTCTAAGCGCGGGAAAGAGAGGCCTAATCCAGGGCTACGATGGCGTAATTGGTAACGCACCAAGCTAGAATTCTGGGTGTTCACGGTTCAAACCCGGGCCATGGCTGAATTTTTTTCACAGTTCCTTTGTTAAAGAATAGTGGAATCGGGTTACTTAATTACTTTAAATTAAATTTGTTCAATCAATGAGACCCGATATTTATAATGATTCGCAGATGCGGAATTTGAACTACGCCTCTCTATTCCGTGCTGAGAATCTACAATCGTGATCTCGTATCTCGTACCCTGAGTTGTGTTTTGCAAAATGTTCATCCGACTGACCGAACATAGATGCTATATCTACATAAATGATAAAATTTTGGACTTGTTACATACTATTGTTGTACGTATTTTATTAATTATAAGCGGAACTACACTAAATATGTTGAAAGCTTAATGATGCCAAATTGCAAAGCAGAGAGTTTATTGGAGACTAGTGTAAAATCGTAAACGTCCTATTGGGACATTTTACAGGGCACTCACAGGATTGATGAGGAAAACTTATACGACATGAATGAAAGGCAAATAATAAATAACGAAACAGGAAAAGAAAAACAGAAAGGAAAGGAAAAAAAATTAATACCGGTTACAATATAATGAAATTAAAAAAGCGTGCAAATTTGAAATTTGCATCTTGCTTCCTCGTGATTCTCGCCGACCCACAAATTTTCCTTTATAAGTAGTGGTTATCCTTATTCTGGCTTCCTCATGGAGGAAGTGGTATTAATATTTTCAATACAATTGAATCCTTAGTGCAATTGCAAATTTCGTAAAGTTTAAACCCCTCGATCAATTTCCACCAAACTCAAGACTAAGTATCCTAGTATCTTAGTCAATTTGTATGCCAAGTTTCGATTTGATTAATCAAAATTTACGAAAGTTAGAGCGAAAATAGTTTTTTTTCGAAAAATTACGAAAACTCATAATTCTATAAAATCTGAACGCCTTGATCGATTCTTGTCAATGGCGGCATCTCTAACTGTTTCAAAGAATATTAGACACCAAGAAAAGATACAAATTCGCATCATGCCAATAAAACGCATAACGTAAATGGCTAATCGAGGAAATACTTCTTTCGATGTTTTCTTTCCATTTCATTCTGTTTGAACTGGCTGTTCTGTAAACAAATTTTTCACTGCGAGTTCACATCTGGTCCTACCAAAATATTGTTACGAACCCAGTTCGTCGCATGCAGAACAGGATCCCAAAATTTAGTAATGTAATTATTAGTCTTTTTCAAAATATCGAAGGACCATGAGATTCCTCCCCCAATAGCTGATCACAGTCAAACGCATATACACCGTCTTGGCATTCGGGAGCTTAAAAATGACAGCAATCCTGAAACATGCAACTGGCTATGCCAAAACTGGTAAATTGCAGTTCACATCGCGTCACTGCTCTGCTTGGAAAATCTCATTGAAACCGATTAAACGGGAAAAAACCACATTGAAACCGATTAGTTTTCAATAGGACGTCCATTAACTAAGTTTTAATCGGTGCCATTGGAATTTTTTAAACAGAGTGGTGGCTTACGTACGCATAGAGAGTTTTCGATGAAGTCGGAGAAGGCACGTCGGCTGACGACAGATACTGGGGGAATTAACTTATTAGACGGAGACTACTCCCAGCATCGTGACTTATCGGGTCGTCTACTGTTTATCCACTGCTGTCGAGGATGCTTTACGTATTCTATATATCTTCAACGACTGTTGGACTGTAGCTAGGATACATATTCTATGCCACGAACGAGGCCAGACTAGCATTAGCAACTCTGTTCTCGCGATGCACCACCGTACCGTAAGGTTCTGAATGATAAATTAGCCCTTGGGTGAACTGGTTAATGAGTTGACTAGACATGGCCTCGTATGAGCACGCATCCAACGAACAGAGTGAACAGCTCGGCGAGTTGGCTGCTTCCAGTCGTCGGTTTCCCTGCCAGTAACGACGATTTTCCAACGGTGAAGTTGGCTCGTTCACCAGTGTCCGGACGGATGGTCTCTTCTCTACGACATTCTCTCTATACTCCTCGCATGTCGACGGCACACACACCATCGAGCGACCCGCCGCCAACCACACCATCATCCGCCGGTAGCCAACGGACCATCGTTACGTCCGCTCATTATTCAAACTTAGCGCGTGCAATTTATCTCGGTTTTACATCGTGGAAGATGTGAGCCGCGTGCTGACCATTCATATGCTACGGCTACGCCAACAGGACGAAAAACCACATCGCCACTAGCGACGTCGCAACGTCATGCGTTATCCACTCTTTCATTTTGAAATTTTATGAGACACGGCAGCGTAATGGCACACTCGCTACGAAATAAAAACGCATTATTCCAAGGGCCACTATATGACAAGGATCGTCGATTTACCTTCTCAAATGCACGTGGCAAAAAGTTCACTTTTTACTCTTAATTAAAATAAGTATACAATTTTTTCTTCACTCAGTGTAACGAAACGATATCGCTTTGCCTCCGTAGAAATCTAAGAGAGTTATGTTTACTCTCAAATGAAAGAAAGGGTTATGGTCTTTCTTTCTTTCTTTAAACTCAGAAAGAAAAAATAAAAGGGCAAGCCTTTATATTGACCTCTGTGGGTCAACCCTTTTTTCTGGAGACGCGGCGAGTGAGGTAAAATACCGGGGCAAGTCGGATCACACAACTAAACATTTGGGGCAGTATTAAAAGGAAATCGCATTAATTTTTTTAAATTGTAGTTCAACATAGATATACATAGAGTTTGAGGTAAATTATTTATATGCGCCACATTCGACAATCTCCGTATCGTCGGAAATACAAAGTCCACTGTTTGCATCTTAAATACTGTACCCACTCGTCACTCTTCCTCGTAATTGGTCCGGGATCATTGCATACAATGCAAGAAAACGCTTGCAGCTCGCCAGTACAAGCAGATATTAATTCCTCACAAATAAGGAAGCAAAAATATGAATGAAACATTTTTTTTCGAGATTTTTATGTCAGGATACTCCAAATGTTGTGAAGCGTTCAGAAAAGTGGTTAGAGAAATAAATGTCTAGATATGTTAGATGTGTGAGTTGTACGTTTGGCTACGAAAAATGCAAACTTTTCTATCTCAAAATATAGTCGACCGATCGAAGTGAATTTTGACAAAATATTAAGCAGAAACGTTATTTAGTTCGGTATGATTTTCATAAAAATTCATGCACGCATTGAGTTTTTGTGATATTTTGAATTTTTTCAAAAACGTTTTTAAGTATTGTAATTACAACCAACGTTTAGGTATCAAGCTGATTACTTCTTTACAAATCAATGAATGTTCATGGACGATTTTAATTTAATTTGATTCGAATATCTAAAAAAGTTCTGGCTTTATCGGTTTTTTACTTTTTCAAAAAATTATAATTATATTATACAAATAACTAACGTAAACGTTGATCAGTCAAACTTAAATTTTTTTTAGAAACGAACTAAATTCGGTAATACATATTCAATTTAGTGAGAATCGATAAAGGGGTTCGGTTTTAATTGCAATTGAATTTTGCAAGGATTGGAAGTTCCTGGATTCTCGGCCACAGATTCCGTTAATGCGGCTATATTTTTGAGTGACCGACACGGACGACGACGAACAATGATCTTCTGATCCATCAGCGTAAATTTGGTCTCAAATTTTGTAATTAAACGTCTCACTGTCGATTCATTTGGCGCATGGCGTCAAAAAAAATCACCGTACAACTCGTATTAACAAAATGGCGGCAAATTAAAATCCGGCGCTCTTGCAGGCACACCCTTTATTATTGTCTCCTTATACCGCAAATCTTTGATTCATTCGGTATAAGACTCAAGGGAAATCCCTACACAAATATTCTTGTCTTGTGAATAAATTAGTAGCACCAGAGTCGGTCAATTGCTTGTTACTTTCAAGGTTTCTATTTTTGCGGGGATCTTTATTTTGATTCGCTTAACTCATCTTTCTATATCCCGAATATCAATGAGCGATAAAGTTTCAATTCAGTACCCCGTGACTAATGCGAAAAATTTTAATAGTTTCATGGACAGATCTTCGAACGTCAATTTGTTATTTGGTGGCTACTGAATCAAGAAATCGAGAACAATTTGTAAATCCCAGGTCAACTTGTATTTAGGATTTGGTGGTCTTCGGTTCGCGGTACCCTCACCAAATCTGGTAAATTCATCCACCAAATTTTATTGGCAATAAAAGCACTATTTTTAAAGCGCTGTTTCGTATTGTCGGCGAGATGAATCCGTTATGGAAAATATCGTGATGTCCAGTGCTTTCTTTTTAGCATACGTTTCAGCACGAATGCCTGCCTGATAATGTTCTGCCCACCAGGGTAAGACGTCTCCATATCGGGTGCGGTTCCCTCCTTGACAAACGTATTAGATTAAGTCTCGGTTTGAAAACGATTGAGAAGGATTCGCACATGGAAACCAGGTTTGAGATGGCCATTGTAGGACGACTATTATACCTAATACGATATATTATGTGTAGTTGTATCTTTTGTAATGTTTTTAGTATTATAGAAAACGGACAGTATGCGTAGAAAAAATATGGTGACCAGTTGATTGTAAATGCGTCCACCGTGATTGAGCTTGGGTTTTTTTGACAAAACACATATTTTTTTACATTTTGCGTTTGATCGACTAGAAAATAAGTATGTTCCAGGAGCTCCCAAAGTGTTTACTAACTCGTTTAATGCAGATTTCGATGGCCCGAACTCAGCTTTGCATTCAAGTTTCCTTGACTCCGAATCCGCGACTGTATTATTCTACGACCGAATATACGAAAGGATAATCCAAACGTTTCATTATTCGCACCACTTCCAAACAGGTTTGGATAGCTTAATGAGCTTTTTTTCTGTATACCGCCCATGCGGTTGATGTACGAGATCGCTGTGGTGTTGTCGATCCTGAGCAATATGTCGCATTCTGTACGGTTCGTTACGATAAACTTTAATCCGAAGAAAGCCGAAAGGAGTTCTAAAGAATTTATATGGTTTTCGCTATCCTTAAAATCTTAGTACCGTGGGCTTTTTGCTTCTACATACGGTCCCCTAAAGCTCGGCGCACACCAGAGCGCCGCGCTGCGACTATCGGTAATGAGTATCGATCGCGAAATATTTTTTTTATTAAGGTGTCTTCATTCGTACGTTAAAATACTAGGTCTAATTATGCCTTCTTAGAGCCACTTATCAATTATTTTATTGACTACCGCACGTTGTCCAACCAGAGTATTATCGTTGAGAATTATTCGCATCTTTACGCCGCTACTTTTTGATTTCTCAGAACGATACTTGTCGACCAGTCGCTGTACTTCCATCTTGATTTCAGGGTCTTCTATGCGTTTTAACGGGAACTTTGTTTTTATCGTTTCTTCTTAATCAACCTTGATGCATAGCATTTCGAGCCATCCTGGGTCCGATGAAACAACGTTTACGGCTGGCTCGATCAACATACCTTACGTTAAAAAAGTACCCGGAATTTGTCAATAAAACGAAAACGGTTTAATTATTCATCGATATTTATTTTATTCCCTTTAAAGTAATCTCCATCGTAAGCAATACACATATTCCAACGCTTCTTCCAATCTTTAAAACATTTTTCATACGCCGATTTTGGAATCGCCTTCAGCTCCTTCTGCGAATTCTCCTTTATCGCGTCAATCGTCTCAAAACGCTTTCCGCGAAGTGCTAACTTGAGTCGTGAGAACAGGAAAGAGTCACACGGGGCCATGTCAGATGAATACGGAGCTTGCAGAATGGTATTAACGTTGTTTTTGGTCAAATTGTCGCGTACAAGATGAGATGTGTGAGCCGGTGCATTGTCCCGGTGAAGAAGCCACGAGTTGTTTCTCGCGCTTGAACTCGTCTCATGCACAAAACATCGTGCATAACGCTCTGCACCGATCCGAAAGAGACACTAAGAACGACACTCATGGCGACAATCTTCGAGCACAATTTTCCTAACTTTTTCGATGTTTTCGTCAGTCACAGATGTGGATGGACGACGGGAACTAGGCAAATCATCAACCACAGTACGGTCCACTTTAAACCCTTTGTATCATTCATATGCTTGTGTTTTCGACATCGTCGAGTCCCCGTAGGCTACCGTTAACATTTTCAACGCTTCCGCACATGATATTTTGTTAGACACAACATTTCAGGTACACTCTTTGCTCAACTAAATTCGACATAGCAAAATTCGCAGAGTACACCAAACAATGACTTGTTTACAAAGCTATTACGAACAAGCTATCTGATACATTGCGCTTAAAAGTGCCATGTAAACAACTGACAGCTGTACCAACATAGAAAAAAAAGATTTTGACAATATCTCAAGGGTGGCTCGTTTAAATGAGAAATTCCGGGTACTTTTCGATCCGAGAGTAATGAGCGACGCTAACGCTGCACGAGAGCCCGATCGTCGCCCCTTCGCAAGAATAGTGTGCCCGTGCGGTGCTGCCACCCGGCTGCCCGCACGGCTGCCGAGCGCAATAAAGTAGTAGCAGAGACGAGCTACCACGCAGCGACCATTGTCGCCGCATGCCAGCTGAATTCTCAACAATCGCAATTATGTATGTGTTGCAGTTGTAATGTAAGATTACAGACATATCTGTAAGATGTGTTACAGTTATGCAAAGGGATCGATCTTGAATCCGCTCCTCAAGAATCGTTTGGCTTAAAAATCGACTCCAATGAATCGATCTAGCATGAATCGATCTAGAAAAATCGTTAAAATAAAAAATTATAGATTATTTTTTAAAGATTTTTTTGTGTTACTATATGGTGCATTACATTTTTTAAATCAATACTGATCAGACCACGATTTAAAAAAAAAGTATTATCACTCTTACAAATATAAAACAGACGTTGTTTGGGGATTCTTTATGAAATTTTATATTATAATAATATGTAACAATACTTGACGACTATAGATAGTAATTTGGCGCACCCGTTCAATTTTTCAACGGCGATTCTTTGGCAGCCAAGGAATTCAAAAAACGTAATTGCTGGAAGTGATCTGGAGAAATTCGGTTTCTGTCCTCAGTTAAAACATTGCCAGCTTGTGAAAACAATTTTTTAGAAGGTACCGCGACGTTACGACCACGGCCAAGTACTTTCTTTGCAACTTCGCTGAGTGTTGGCTAAATCATTTTGTACTACTTACAATTAGACCAATAGCACATTGAATTTTCTTTCAGCTTTGCAATTGGTTGATTTAAATAATGGCTTAAATTGGTTGGCATTTCGTCTTTGTTTCTTCTATGTGCAGTTCCAATTTGTTCTTCACAGACGTTTCAGGACTCTCGGTGTTATCTTCAGTCACCGTCGCGCCCGCGTCAAAAATGTTCGCTTGGTCAATTTCTCTCATGCATTTAGCGATGTAATTGACTAATTGCGTAAATCCTGATAGATCCTGATCTATTAAAATTCGTGCGATTGGCGACTGCAGGCGTTTGCCTAGCGATTGGATTTTTTTCCAGGCAGTAGATCATTGGAATCATTTTGCTGATTGTCACATACTTTTCTCCACACATTTCTTTGGTCACTTGTTCGACCGGTCGCAATACTTCAATATTTCTTTCGCCTGTATCAATTCATTTGCGGTCAACATCGACGGTGAGCTCGGCATTTTCAATAAAATTGATCCAACTGTTTCAGCCAATAGAATGAAGCGTTCTAATACATAGTATAATATGTAGAGTTCCACGCGTATCATACGCGTATGTAAAGAATGTTTGAAGAAGGCTACAATCGTTTTCATTTTTGTCACCAAAGCTTTTCCATCATCGAAGTTCACAGAACATGTAGCGGCCAAATTAATGTATGAGCAAAGCACGGAAGATGTTTATTGGAACCCAATGTATCTTGAACTGCCTTCACAATGTTTGCTCTATTGTCAGTTACCATCACGACAATCTGGTCTTTATCGATGTGTCAATCCTCCATTATATTTTCTATCCAACTGCTTAAAACGTCAACTGTGTGTCGTTCCATAATTTTAGTTACACCTATCGTTGCGGGTCTCAGTTCGTCTTCAATTTCGTAATGTGATATCATTCCCAAGTAACTCACGGTGTTCAGTACATCGGTTCAGAGATCAGATGTGAGCGAGAAATGTCGGACAGTTTTAAGCTTATCTTTTGCGACAGATGATAGGTAGTCGTAATTCTGTTCCATGTATGAGTAATCGATTTTCTTCCAGGAACACTGTTGTTCGAGAATTCAGTATGATGAAGAGAAAGTGAACTGTAATATAGAAGGTTGAATTAAAAAGCAGTACACGGATGTAGTTTACAGTGGCATTTATTGCTCCACCTGTCAGATGCCGTGGACGAAAATATACACATAAAACAAGTAAAATATAGAAAATAATACATTAAAATGAGCACAGAAAAAGATAAAATAAAGTGAGATGAGCCTGTTACTACACACAATTAGAATTAATCGGGGTAAGCGATGAGATGTGCTGTCATGATCGGGCTACGTGGTGAAGCTGAAGCCGGTTGCACGACACGATGAGCCAATATGTTGGCGTACTGGTGCGCCGACGTCAATATATCAATGCTGATATGCTGGATGAATTTCATGGTGAGTGTAGGTCGGCAGAGTAGAATGATGAGAACTTTAATTATGCACAGAACACTGAGAAAACCACGCGCGGTTCTTGAGATGCCATCTGAGCGGAGCAAGAGTAAGATGCAAGACGTCTACCTTCTTCGAAATAGCCGTTGTCGCCTCAACGCTGTCGAAGTGCGCGTGCGCGCAGCGACCTGTTGCTTAGCACGCTGACCCAGTGAATTCTCACTCCGTAAGGTGCTGCCGCTAAGCAGCCACAGCAAACAGTAGTCTATTTTAGCCTGCAGTGTGAAGTCCAGCAACGAGCAGGAGAATACTCGAGCATTGATCTCAAACAACTGTACAGAGGACCTGTCGTCGTGATGAGGTACTTGAAACCTTCTTTCTCCACAATATTAAGGGACGTACTCGTATTATCTTTGGCGATCATGTATGGCTATGAACAGTATGGTATTCGTTATCTCTTCAGCCTTTGATGCTCGTTCTGAAAAAACAATTTTTTATAGATAACGTAAATAGCCTTATTAACATTAAAATAATATAGGAACGAAAGGACAAGACTTGAAAAAAAATTTATTTCACTTTCAAGAATCGCGATATTGATAATGATGATATTGTTTGAAAAAGAAATAATTGTTATTCATGAAAAACAATTTATGATATAAAAATATTGTTTATTTAACGAATTCAATTTGACTCCGAACTTTTTTTTCATATTGTCTCGTGCAAAATTTTTAAGAATGATCCGATTTTTATGAACGAGATCTCACATTGTCTGTGAAGAGATTGACTATGACTTCATCACATTCAATTTGAAAAATATAAAATAGTATTTGGTAAGAAGGGGATGTATGAACAAAATTGTATTAAAAATAAAATTGCTTACATCAGCAATATTTCTACATTCTCCATTGTTTTCATAAGCAAAAATCTTTCTTCTGTAAAACAATATAGAGGAATACGTTTAATAACTCATTGATTCTTGAAAGTATAACTAGTTTTATTTTTTCGAAAGGCCTGTCGATTCGTCCTTTTATACTTTGACAAACTATGTCACGTTGTGTCCCTCACTCGGTGGCTCGAGGCCACCATTAACTTACAACGAACAGTAAGCACACGTTAATTGTTTTCTTTATTATTAAAACTATGATATACATTATATTAGAGCATAAATCCCTACCCTGTCACCAATGATCCCATCACGTCCCATCCTAGAATGACTGAGTAGTCACCAAGAGCAAGAGGATCTCCCCAGGATGGAGCATAGCCAAACCGTAGAGCGTGCAGCCGTAGTTGGAGGACGGCGACAGCCCTGCGGAAAAATAAAGCCACCATCGAAACGCAACCAGCACTCTTCCTTCAATCGCCATATACCCAGTGAAGATTTCCGGCTTCAGGTCATATTACTCACCTTTCAAAACACACTGGGCGTGGCCATCTCCTTTTACGTGGCACACCACACACCCGTCGCAACAGTGCATCAAGCTGAATCGACGCTACCCCGCTATGCTCCGTACTCCCGCCATCGACAAACCGGCACTGCCACCCCCGCTACCGTCCACACTCCTTCCGTCGCCGAACTCGCAATGCTACCCCTCTATAACCCGCACTCCCGCCGTCACCAAACCCACACTGTTATCCCGCTACACTTCATACTCCCGCTACCGTCAAACTCGCACGCTACCCCGCTACATTGCGCGCTCCCACTGCCACGAACGCATCGGCAGCAACGCCGTTACGTCGGCCACGCACACTACTTTTCACGCCACATCGACGCTGCACAACGGCAACGTCGGTACATACCCGGCCACACACACCACGCTCCACGCTACAGCGACGTCCCGCTCAAATAACCTTGAGCCAGGCATCGAGCGAAACGCATCGTCAATCGGAAGAAAACGAATATTATCAAAAAATTACAAAGGAAGAATCCCTCGGAATTAATCGAGAGTCGAGTACGAGTGTTAAGGATTAAGTGCGCAACGGAGTGAGTAGAGTGCGGATCGTTTCCTTCCAACCCCATACCCCACCCTCAAATTAAGAGTACTTGATCAAATTAATTATATTTTGTTCCATTCGACCGCGTGTTGCGAACAGCCGCCATTAGAGCCGCCTCGTGTCTGTAACATAGCAAAAAATTAACGTGAGTGGATTATTTAGAATCGACATAGAGTATTGCGGAGTTCTGTTTTCTTCGAGGCCCCCATTCAATAGATTATTTGTTAAATTTAGAGTAAACCCCCTCCCCCTGCCCCTTGTAAGGAAATTCCCTTGCACCGAGGTAATTAATAAGTAAACGTCGTGTTCGAGAATTCACGCCTTGGAGATACTTCCTTGTACCACCCCGCTAGCTAGTCGACCGTTGCGAGGTCACGCAATCCGTTTGTTATTGTCGAGTATGCTGTTTTGAGTCTCCTCGGGTCTCGCGCGATTACTGTCATGGTGCTACACCGAAGAAGCTGCCGCCCGAAATTCTAGCTTCACGATTATTTTCCTTGTAATATAGTAGATCTTTAGTTTGTTTGATTTCACAATTATCCATCGAACTTTACTTCGAATTTTTTTGTTAATCGAGCTTTTATTTGGTGTTGCAATCCTTGATTTATTTTGTATTATTATTTGAGCCTGTGTCTAATATTATATTTTTGCCCGTCCGTTTTGCATTGCATTTTCAGCTTGTATTAGGTATTATATTTGTCGCCCGTCCCTTTCGCATTGCGTCTTGAACTTGTATTTAGTATTATATTTTCGCCCCTCCCCCTTGCATATATATTGAGTTCGCATCCTGTATTATCTTTTGTCCACACATTGTGGTATTTTATTGGAGATTTATTTGGCGACATTGTTCGATATAAATTTCAATTTTTATTTGAGTTTAATTTTTTTGTTATTTTATTTTTCAATTAAGTACATGAAATACACTAGCATTATTATTTTACCATTTTAGGTGCTGATGTCTAACTTTCTTTGTTGACCCGAACCCCTCCTTTAATTAAAAGAATCGGTCACAATACTTAAACGAAAATATCTTTCTAGATGGGAATAAGACAAATTAGACTTTCGTATATGAAAAATTATTAATATTGGTGAGTTTTCTGTTAAGACTTATTAAAAAATATTTTTTGGTGTTCTAAAAAACGAATCACTGTGATATTTATATGAAGCTATACATATAAAAACTCATACTTTCAGATGCGAAGTAGTAAAAATATTATTAGTTATGTTACCTTCAAAGGATTTCGTTTGCTTAAAAAAGCAATCAATTCTTAGCTGAAAACAAAATGTTCTACCCGAAGATGTTTATCTTCATTTTTCAAACATTTCTAACTCTAGGAATCTGAACTAGGAGTCCTTGAATTGATTCCATGAATGTCGATGCTGATAAAAGCATCGATATGAACTCTGGAAGACAGGATTAACGACGTTGATGGTCCTAAGATTAATCCCTCAGTTAGATTATTATCAATTGCACGATTCTGAGAAAAAAAAGATATTAGAAAAAAGTACGACAAAATAATTAATGAATATATGTATACATAAATATTGTAAGGTATTCATTTACCGAATTGTTTGTTTGTTTTGTTTTGTCAGATTCAGCAGTCGTACTTCTTATGACATTTTTTCTGATGTCAGGATGCTTACGAATCAAATGATTTTTCCAATTTGTCATATTGCCACCGAATCCACCAGATTTTAAGTCAATAGAGCAAATTTTACATATGCCACCAGTCGAATTTTTTATAAAAAAATGCCATACAGGACTTGGTTGTTTTATATTGGCGCCACTGTAAAGAAATATTGAAAAACATTTTTGTCTTTTTTTTTAAATTTCTGTGAATACGAAAGTAGAAATTGGGAGAAAATTGGTGATTGAAAAATTTACATACATTTTTTCTATACTTTTTCATTCGTCTAATGAAAATTCACACTCAATTCCACTTATCAAAACCAACTCACCACTCAAGCGACATATCGGGTCGGCATTATTCGACTCACAGCGTCATAACTTTCCTAATTTTTTCGGATGTTCACATTAGACTTACATTTATATTCATATTCTGAAGGGGGCCGAGTCACTGATAAAGTAAAAAATAATGTTAATCCCATAAAATTCGAACGCTTGTATCCATTGTTTCCCAATACAATACCAAACGTGAATGAACTCAGAACTATTAACCCTTTGCACTCCGTTGTCGCCGTATTTGCGACATCAAAGCCTCTATGCCCTACTGGGCTGGAGTGCAAAGGGTTAACTTATAAAGAAATAGGGTGTCGTACGGGCTACGTGCCCTTGCACCTATGTGGGCCTAACATACCTTGTCCCCATCATTGATCCCTTCTCGACCCTCCGCTCGCCCTTTCGATTATCGCCGATTCGATTCGATAGCCAACTTGGCATTGCTCGCTAGAAAATAAAAAATATAACTCTTGACATGGAATGTCCTATATATTTTTATATTTGACACAGAATACCTTAAATTTGTTGCCACTTGACATAGGATACCCTGCACATCCCTATTCTTGTAGAAAGTGGTTGTGGCTGCATCAACGGTCAGATCTTTTTGTAACATAGAGAAACTGTTTAGCTCGACAGCCGAAGATTCGCAAAAATATCATAAAATAATAATTCGTGCATCAATTTGATGGAAATTCTCGAGATACAGAGATTTGCATTTTTCGATGTCTTAATACACACATGCGTCCATTTAGAAAAATTTTCTAAACCACTATTCTCGACGTTGCAGACCATTTTGTCTATCCTGGCATGGAAATCGCGAAATGAAAAACCGGCTTAAAAAATGATTCCAACTCTCAAGTGCAGAAGAGTGTTCATACATATAAATCTAAAAAAAAATACAATTTCGGAAATCATTTTGGCTAACTAATTATTTTCATTCAAGTCATTCATTTACTGCCCTCACTATAGTCGGGTGACGTCTTTTTCCGCGTTTGCAATCGTCCTATCGCATTTACTTCTTTTTTCGATCATTATAGGCCAGCGCGTGTCTTGAATTGTAGAAGATCATTATGACGTTTTCTAAACGTCT
Source organism: Cylloceria caligata (assembly GCA_963942595.1). Taxonomy (NCBI): domain Eukaryota; kingdom Metazoa; phylum Arthropoda; class Insecta; order Hymenoptera; family Ichneumonidae; genus Cylloceria; species Cylloceria caligata. Next base: position 12,672,462 of record OZ012708.1, read on the forward strand.
TCCGACTGTAGTGAGGGCAGTAAGTGAATTATTCCAAATCAAATAACTACGTAGCTAAAATTGTTTTGGAAATTATTCCATTCTTTTAAGATTTATTTTTATAAATGAAAACTTATTTTATTCGCTATACACTGAAAATAATTATTTTCCCAGCACACTAAACAAAATATTTACTTCGCACTTACAAAAAAAAATGTTCTTCACTGCGCACTAAAAAATTAGTTTCTTGACAACATAATAAAAAATTATGTAAATTTGGAGAGTTATAATGAAAGAAGCAATAAAATTGAAACATATCCTTCCATTTTACTGTAATTAATTTTTTTTTTTACCACTATTAGTATGGGACGGTTACATCTCATTCCAATTTATCACTCGCAACAAATAGCAATCACTCAGAAATTCTCAGCGATATAAAACATAACTAAATATCCGTAGAAAAAAAACGTAGAAACGTAGAAGTAGATCTTAAACGATGATGACGTGATAGTTATATCGCGGTTATAACATTATTAGTTACGACGGGCTATTTTTATAAAATGTTTTTATCGCTACGAGAATACACCTGATTAATTATTTCTGTAAAAAGACACTGACCGTCGCACAGTGGGGCCGATTCCCGAAAAGCTGGTCAAAAGTCGAAAACGTAGTTCATTCTGTTTGAGATATAGTATATAAAGGTTTTTGGGGTCGCTGATTACGAATCTGAAGTCAAAATTGTAAAATAACAAAATGGCGGGTTAAAAATGGCGATAGTAAACCGAAAATACTCAGTTATAATACGGAATGTTTATCGAATTTGTATGAAACTTGGTTTCTGTAAGTTTTCGAGGTCGCTGAATACGAATCGGGTGTGAAAAAACAAAATTCAAAATAGCGGATCCAATAAGGCGGACGCAATTTTCGTAATCGGCCGGATTCGCTTGAAACTTGTTATTTGGGGGTTTTCGAGGTCGCTGAATACGAATCCGGTGTAAAAAAACAAAATTCAAAATGGCGGATCCAAAATGGCGGACGCAATTTTCGTAATCGGCCGGATTCGCTTGAAACTTGTTATTTGGGGGTTTTCGAGGTCGCTGAATACGAATCCGGTGTGAAACAAACAAAATTCAAAATGGTGGATCCAATATGGCGGACGCAATTTTCGAAATCAACCGGATTTGCTTGAAACTTATTACTCGGGGGTTTTTGAGGTCGCTGAACATGAATCCGATGTGAAAAAGACAACATTCAAAATGGCAGATCCAATATAGCGATTATAAAAATTTATTAACTTTTTATAAATCTGTAAGTAAATTATATATTTGATAAAAATCTACTTTTACATCTACAATTGTATTGATTAAAATCACTTTTGAAAGACTTATTTTATACTATTTACAAGTTACATTTCCTTTTTTTTATTGAAGTGAATGTACTTCAGTTACATGCAAGTAATTTTTTCTTTGAAGCACATATTTCTTAAAATGATTTTCTGAAACAAAATAGGTTTTGTGAAATAAAATTAACATGTTCAAACAGTTAATTTATAATTATTTTAGTTTAAGTAAACATTTTTTAAGATTACTGTATAATAATTTGATTTACAGTTTTAAAATAAATGTATTTGGATTACATTTTCTTGTTTAAAAGAAATATTTTGTACATATTTCAGATAAGTAATTACATTTTTAATCATTTATAAAAATATTGAAAAATGTATAATTCAAATATATAAGAAAGTGTAATAAGGAACACGATTTTTTAAATACTAACATATTTATTTGAGAAATACAGTACAAAGCCAAATTCAAAAAATAAATTCATATTAACAAGAATATTGTTGAATATTAACATAAAAATTAGTCTTCATCATCAGTCGAATTGTCTGTATAAAAATCTGAAGAATCTGACGACATCGAAAAAGAAGAGATAGAATCATCAGTAGACGCATAAACAGTTGGTGAAGTAAGCAAAGCAATTGTTTCGGGAAATAAGGATTTTTATTTCTTATGTGGCAATTTCTTTAAGCTTGATATATACGGATCTGATGCCACTAGCAAGCGCAAGAAAAGATCTTCCATCGATTTTGTTCTGCCGCATTTTCGTGCAAAATCTCCACGGTATCTTTTAATATATTTATTACAAGACTCCTGTGCATCTTCAGACATTTGTCCGATTAGCAATAAAGCAGATTGTATTATTTCAGAGCCGTGAATTAAAAGTTTGTGAACAGAAGTAGGCATGTAGAACCAGGGATATAAGTCGACGAATTTTCGAGCTGTTTCTATTGTGTATTCTTGGAAATGTGGTACATTAATTTCATGGCCACTTGAAATAGCTTGTAAAATAACATGGAACCTTTTAATAACATCTTCGTCAACGCCCGTTATAGTAGCGGAAATTGGTGCATTTTCGAAAAATCGTCGAGCAGTGTTCCCATCATTCGTACTACCATATCCAGGCTTTGGTTGATCCACAATAAGTCCTAACTGTTGGCGAAAACCTTTTTGAATTTTTTTTTTTCTATTTTCTGTCGCTTTCTTATCTTCACTTGTTCGCGCTTGCCATTTTTTAATATCCAATTTATACGAAACATGCAAACAACATTCAAATAATCGAATCCACATATGTATTGTAGATAAGCCAAAAGTTAAATTATCTCTATCTATCAATCGTAGTTAAAGCAAGTTCGTAAGTAACAATGATCTCTTTTCCATTTATTACAGTTTTAAAAGGCATAAGTTTGTCCACTTGTTCTTTCATATACTCTGTTTGTTTAACAGTGGCCTCAGTAGTTTCATGCAAAAATTCAATTTTTATTGGTCTACAAAAGCGTGGTGATGATGGTCTCGGATTTTTCCATACAATGATTTTTGCAGATGTATTTTTATCGATCGATATTAGTTGCACTGGAACAAGCGAAGTGAAAAAGATACTAGCATACTGTACATACTTTGGCCAGAACTGCCATCACAACCCCACTTACAAATTAAATTAAAATTAGAAAGTTGTTCATCCGGCAAACTTTTTACGACATCCATTTGAGTCGTCAACAGTCGGCTGATTGTATGGTCTAATAAAGCTTGTAGTTTAACTTCTGCGTTGGTTTCACATATACCAATACTACCTTTTTCAGGATAATATTTACACTTAGCTTTCTGTACAAATTTATAAGATGGATATAATATACACTTCTTTTTTTTACTTATACTCCTTAATCCCTGGTATTGACTTCGCGATAGTTTTTGCTCGATTACAGGTGAAACAGCTTCATCAGCAGAAAGAGTGACTTCAGGAATAAACTCCGAAGATTTTCTATACTTTCGAGCTTTAGATGGACTACTCGAAGTTATATCTTTAACAATTTTAGCAGCTTCCACGTTTCCTTCGATTCGTAAATTCATCTGTGTTGCGTTGGAGAGCTCTTCAGTACTTGATCCCGATCAAATGTCTTCGGTTCTCCTTCGCTTCGTTCTTTCACTGGATTGTGCAAATTGCTGTTTTGGGCGGCCCATATGTGTTTTATCTGACGTGGTTTGTGGTGGTGATCCATCTTCTTTCTTTTCATCGAAATAAACGATGCCATTTATCCATTGCTGATTCTTCTCCAGAAATTTTTGTTCCATCCGCCAAACTTCCTGCCACTTTGCTTTTAATTTATGTAATAGTATACGAACGACAGATTTCGCATTGTCTGATAACGTAAAAGATCGCTGTAATTTTGTAGACAAATTATTTTCAATTTTTTCAAAAGCTATTGTAGCACTGTCATTTAAGTTGTCTTTCAGTAATCTATAAATTTATTCCCTTGACAAACCAGAAATTTGTTTGGTACTATCAGCACCTGAAACAAAAAAGAAAGTTTTAAATTTATAACACGTTGAAGTGAAAGCAAAAACTTTTGCTAAAAATTTATATAAACTATAGTTTACAATAATTTTGTGAATAAAAGTTTACAAAACATGGCTTTTTTTGTATGTTAACTGAAACGTTTACACGTTATTTTTCACTTGTAATCTTTAAGCATTGTGTAAATATGAATGAAATAAATAATAACAATATATCTTTATTATTATTTGTTAAACATGTAAAAATAATACACTTACTTGCACTTGAAGCGTCCATTTTGCAAAACGATCCACTTCACGATGTTTGGCAAACTTTTGAATATTCTCTTACTTTGTACGATCCAACACAACAGCTGCTACTCAAAGAAAGATCACTTCGCCACTGCCTCGTAACAGTCGTAACTCGTAACCAGAGTTGCATCAAGCATATCCCCTTGCCAGATGCGTGCCCTTTTCAGGCATGCGCAGTGCATGCGAAAGAATTTCCAGGCATGTATATAGCAATAAGGAACCCATATATTTTCCAACAAATAACTACCCTTATAAAAATTTAACGCAACTTGTGATAAATTAAGCAGTAATAAATTATTGAGCGACAGTAATTTATTATTAGTTGATTTATCATAGCCGGTATTAAATTTCTAGAAAAATAACATCTCTCTTTCAAAATAAGGGCTATATATACCTCAAATTAAATAGTTCAACTAAGTACTTCACTGATGAACACGTGGATGCCAAACTGAATGGGCATGCGCGAAAAAGATACGTATCAGGCAACTCTGCTCGTAACTGCCACAGGCCCACAGGTAGGCCTATCGACCCTTTGTGACGTGATCGACCCTTTTCAAATATTTCATTACCCTCGCAAAGAGTCTATCTGTTCCACTATGTATAGGTAGACCTATATATTGCAGGTAGGTCTATGTATACAGTCGACTCTTTTCAAATGTTCCGTTATTCTCTATAAATGTTAGAATCCAACAATATATACTCTAAAACGAAGTAAGTTATTTATAACATTAAAATAATTATTAAAATTATTAAAAATTGCTGAATTAATTTAACTACAATTTTATTAAATAATTATTATGGAAAATAAAAAAAAATCACCTACACGAGATTTGAACCGAGAACAATAATGTACGACTCCAGCGTGTAAGCCACTACGCTACGGAACTATTCACGTTGCATAGCCAAGAAAAAACAAAATTAAAAATGGTGGTTTTATTTCGAAAATTATGTTCGCCGTATTGGATCCGCCATTTTGAATTTTGTTTTTTTGACACCGGATTCGTATTCAGCGATCCCAAAACCTCCCGAGTAACAAGTTAAAAGCGAATCCGACCGATTTCGAAAATTGCGTCCGCCATATTGGATCCGCCATTTTGAATTTTATTTTTTTGACACCGGATTCGTGTTCAGCGACCCCAAAAACCCCCGAGTAACAAGTTTCAAGCGAATCCGACCGATTTCGAAAATTGCGCCCGCCATATTGGATCCGCCATTTTGAATTTTGGTTTTTTGACACCGGATTCGTATTCAGCGACCCCCAAAACCCCCGAATAACAAGTTTCAAGCGAATCCAATCGATTTCGAAAATTGCGTCCGCCATATTGGATCCGCCATTGTGAATTTAGTTTTTTTGACACCGGATTCGTATTCAGCGACCCCAAAAATCCCCGAGCAACAAGTTTCACAAAATTATATTCATTTGAAAAAAACGTGCAACAAGTGCTTAATGTGAATTTGTAATTTTTTATATTCAAATGTGCACTAAAAACAAAGTTGCAGCTAGCTGCAGCTGATTTTTACTAATTTTGTTACATAACAGTACAAACTTTAATTTAAAACTTGTTTCGTTGCGGAACACTGCGGAACTTTTAACTTTTTCCCTGTTTTTCTAAAATGATTGCACATAATTTTTCATTTTTTTCTACTTTAGACATTGTTTAGCTATTAATTTATATGTATCTGTTATAATTTTCGACGCATATGATAATAAACTACTTTCTTCAACCTGAAACCTCCATTTTGCAGAATTAAGAAACACCAATTTTACGATTTTCTACGAATTTTTTAATATGACGCTTGAATATGAGCTCGAACGATCGAGCTATTACTTGCGCGAAGGTCTCTTTTGTACTGGCTTATACTTGCCAGGTATACTTCACTAGCCCTTATAAAATGTTCCATTATATTCTTTAAACATTACTCTATTCACCTATGTAGTCTAAATCCTATAAAATGAAACTTCATTTTTCGACTTTTGACCAGCTTTTCGGGAATCGGCCCCACTGTGCGTCGGCTATTGAATTTATGTGCCAAATTGTATCAAGTGATTTTTTGCCGTATTCGCGAACATATCGGACAAAGAAATCGCTCAGATCAACTGATATTCACTCAACATACAACATCTGTCCTGTTGCCCAGCAGGCAGTCTGGAGTTAAAGAATATTTCTATGAAAACAAAGCTTCTCTTACGTGAAAGCAAAAGACATCATAATGTATATGTAGAAATGATTTAAGAGAATATACATAGAAGCATTAAGTATCAGGTACATACTCCAAGCTATACATTGTTTTTGGACTTATGTTTACTGGAAAAACAGTGTGGCATTCTTGCTCAAAAGATTAGCATCCGGGCACTTGTGTGGTTCCGGATATCTGCTGAATCCCACGGTTAATATTTGCCTCCAAATCTTATTCAGACCCCTGTTTACTTCTCTGCAGGTCTCGGACGGTACCGGAAAATCAACGCGTATGCGACCCGTCTCGTGTATATTTCCGCCCGTGGGGCATTTCTCCCTTTTGCTCTTTCTCGCAACAAAAACAGCTGAGCGCTTTAAACGAGATTTTGAAAGTCCGTCGCCTGCGGGTATGCATATAGTATTTTGTTGAGTTCAAGGAAAGGCGAAACTTCCGCACACTCTGATGAACGGGTGTTCGCAGCTTTTGTCAGCTTCATGGCGTTTTATGTTGAGGTGTGTTCAGCTTTCTTCCACGCCGCCAGTTCTGTCCATCGAGATCTCTCTGAAACCGAAAGCGCACCATCTGAGGTCCATTCGATCGTAGAAGCGAGAGGATTACTCGTGCCCCGTCCACCGGTTTATCTGACTTTTCTACTACTAAATCGTCTGGACTTTAGGTATGTGCGAGGATCCGCCATCTCGTCCAGTCTATACTTGCTCCCTGATCGTGCTGACACATCGTTGTCGCACCTTTTCAACGTGCTGGCTGCAAGCCGTCCTCCTGGCACGTTCACGATGGCACACGATGATGACGGGGCCTCCGTTGTTAAGGTGTATCGCATATAATACGTAGTTCTATACTACAGTGCAATGTAGTGTATGCCCGGAATAATTCACGGGGAGGAACAATGACATGCGGTGATGTATGTGGGTTAAGGGTCGAGCAGCTGTTAGCCCCTCGACAACTGGTTCTCCTCACACTCCCGTGGTCGCTCACAATGTCACAATGACGTGTGAGCACTTGTGACAGGGTCGTGTGGATACTACACTACCTACTCTCACTCAATATATATGGCTCCCCTCTTCCTCTCTCTCTCTCTTTTTCTCTGGCTGCGGCCATTCAAGTTTGTATTACCAGCGCTTGGCTGCACGCAAGGGTGGTGATGGCTTTGCTGGTAATGGGAGTGCAACTCTTATCGCGCCTCGTGTAGAATGTTGATCACATGAGTACTGCCAAAATTGGTATTTAGGGAGTTGATTTGAAATGATAACATATCATACCTTAATTGTTCTGTCGATATTTATTCTATTCAGGAGCGGCTGAGTCAACAGAACCTCAACGTCTTTTATTTGTGTATTATTCTCTCTGATGGTTAGGATTTTTATCGAAACACACAGCTTTATGATTTGTAGTATTAATGAACTGGATTCGTGAAGCTCAGCTTTTGCGCAAGACCACTTGACTATCGGTGAAAATAATTGTCCACGAAAGCTAGAACTTTCTCTGCTGCATCGGTGCGGACTCGGTTGATGCTTTGGTTTGCCATTAGGTAATTACAATGCAATTTTCTAATCAAATTAAGCAATACGCGGACGCAAAAGTACCCTTCCGAATATCCGCCTACACTGCAGCACCATCATGTAGTGTGATATGGTTACCAGCTCTGCACCGCTCGTCTTCTTATTATATCAGATTTGACATTCAGATGAACTTGTTTACAATAACTTTACTAGCAACCAATTGCAGTAGAAATAAAAAATGGCTATACTTTGCCAAGTACACTGCAAGTTTTGTTAGGCGAGATCTCGTAACACATCCACTTTTTAGAGGAGGCATCGGCAATTCACGATTAACCTAAATTAATGAAGGGTGGCTCGAACTATAGAATGTGTTACTAATCGTGAACGGCATTACTATTTAATGATTGTTGGGGAAAAAACCTCGGCGTGAAAAATTTGTCGGTGACGAACATTTTATCGAAATATCGCTAACCATTGTTGCCTTTTCATGCGTGAGCTGATTCGTTGTCAGATAAATAATTATAAACAAGCTTAAATCACTAATAAATTACACATAGCTGCACATTATCAGCGAAAAACGAATCCGCGTGTCAACCGGCAGATCGGTCACTCTATATTAAAATTCGTCCTAAGAAAATTCTTCAAAGATATTGAAGAGTATTATTGCTACTTTTTATGCTGTTTGGCATCACACTAGGTTAAAGCCGTGACTGTTTAATGTGCAATGCAGTCGTCGTACGCGCTGCCTATTTATATATTTTTAACCAAATATAACCAAACACGCCGATGCTGATATTATAACAAAAAATATACCGATTTATACAAGCTTCTCAGGAGAGACACTTTCGATTTGTTTCCTTAAATGACCGAAAGTCTAATTTTCATATTTGAGAGTTTATTTTATTTTATTAATTGTTTAAAAAAATTATTGTTTTTTGAATAAAAATTATTAATCCAGCACGTTCATATTTCTATTTATTAACCGAAAAAATAAAAGCAAAAGTTAACCTGGTGACGTCGGAAAACATCACTCATACGCGTTGTAAGTGAGTTAAAATTAGGAACTATTCTTATTATTCATATACAAATCCGAACAAACCGCCGGAGCATAATATTTGCACTCCGGCATATATTATGCGGCAGTACAAAAATACATCACAGTTTTTGTGGTTGTTACTTTCTTCTGCGTGAAGTAAGCTGTGTTTATGATTTTTTCGAGATTTAAATGATAGAAATGTTCAAAATCGTCTAAAATATCCAGATAAGAGGCTTCCAAACTGTACGGATCAATGTGTACTTATGTGACACTTAAATATTGCGATCTGTATAATTCTGGAATTGGGTTAGCGGACTAAAACTTGAAATTTTTATACAATATGCATGTTTCGATGTTTACTTGTTACTTCAAGGGTACAGCATGCTTGTGGATAAAAGCAAATTAGGTTAATATTCGTAACGAATGAAGAAAGATAAACGTAATTTATGAAAAAGCCTAATATATAGACACAAGAACAATGATAATAAATAATCCCATAATAATAAACTAAATTTCCAAGGATCCATTCACTCAATTGACTCGAGTATTCCTGTGTAATGCGTACATATCTTTACTTTATAAGTCCTTAACAGTTTCCTCGAATATGTAACATGTGTCGTATATACTTCCCTATATACATGAGATTTAGGTCCTAGCGGTGGTGTTAGTGCGGCTGCTGTTGCTGCAGGCTCGTATTCGCCGATCCGGGCTATTGAGTGTGGATCACGTCACGTCACGTCGGATCGCGTTACGCTCTCGACACTGATCGCAGATTAGCTCACCGATTGCATTCAAATCACGCACAAAGAGCTTAACCGGAGAGCTGCTTCGGCGATTTCGCGTCTCTGTCTAGCCGAGGGCATGAACGTGGACAGGAACAACGTGTCCAAGAGGAAAAGAACCTCTCGTCTTATCTGACAGCCCTATCTAACGGATTTTTAACGACCTTTCGTTGGGCGAAAATATAAAGCCCCTGATTATGGGACGAAGTACGTGAAGGCAGAAGAAAAGAAGAGAAGGATATAACATAGACAGGATGTATATACGAGCAAGATATAGGACACTCCTGGACGAATAAGTATAACAGATCGGGGAGAGATGCATCAACATTGATTCAACGATTGTTATCAATTTTCGAAATAGCTTAGACGGAAGTGAAATTTAAATAAATTTATTTCTATGTGTTCTTTGTAATTGACAATAGAGTACAACACTGAAAGTCCACGAAAAAAAAATTGTAGTATATATATTTCACTTTTTGGTACGGACCGTATCATTATTTAAGTTTTATTAGAGTAGTATTTTTTGTTTCACAACTTATATCAATTCTATAGTAATTAAGGTGATATAGCAATGACAGCTCGGTTGTTTGCTCTATAGTTAATAATCTTCAAACATACGGATCATTGAAATTGACAACATTTTTATTTAGGAATGATCGCCAACGCATTTTTCAAATATCTTTATGTCCGCTATTTTGTCGATTTAACGGTGCCTCCGAATCCATTTTTTACCAACATAAATACTTCTCTATTGAAATTGTACGCAACAATAGGCGTCAATTTCTTCCTCATTAGGACAAGATTGATGAAAACCGCAAAACTGTAATTTAGGGAGATCAATGGTATTGAAAAGGGCGTATTGTAAAAGTGACTCCAAGGTTCCGATGCCCATTCTTAGGGTGAATACATTATACCTTTGTGCCTATCCAACTATTCAACCTACCGCACCAATAGTCAGTTAATATTGCCTCAAAAGCTTTTCAGTGACTCGAAAAATGTATTTATGACAGTTGCTAAAAAAGGATTTTCGTGAGCTATTGTTTGATAGGGAGCTCAACGTAGCAATAATTTGATTAAAAATAGTAAATCGTAAATAGCTAACGGCTCGGATTACCAAAGGGCCCTGCCCTTCGTTGATTTTCAAGGTAGCTTGTTCGCAGTTGCCCTTGTCCTTACCAAACATTCTTTGCCATAAACTGCATGCACCTTGTCCTGTAACACCGCTTAGTCCGGACTATAGACCTTGTATGGCTGGTCTTGCACACATAGCATATATTGAAATCAAGATTACCAATCGCACAGAGCTTCTTTTTATTTTTATATTTACAATCACATATCTCAAACGTTCCCTATGGTATTATCAAGGAAATGAAATATTCATTTCACAGACAGACGATCAATTTAGTACTCGCAGGCATTAATCATCCAACGTCGAGTTTGTTCGGTGTGTCATAAGTTAAGCCGAATTATTAGCAGCTGTTTATCTATACTTCCGCGTCGCTCCACCCACATCGTCAATTCTTAACTCTCGAGATGACGTCCGGGGTGAGACCGGGCGCGAGAAATTCACGTCATTATTATCTCCTCTATTCTGACTCTTGTCCTTGGTCGACGGGGCTCCTTCTTTGCTGGAGGATTACGTTCGTCGTCGTCACGAAGTTCTTCTCTATGGTATTCTCGAGAATTTCGAGCAACGACAAGGATGAAGAACACTCGGCCCTGATGTTCCACCGTGCGACGAGAGTCGTTAACGCCGCAGCCACGCCTCCATCGCGCACGAAACAGCAGGTTGTGAAGAAGGTGAAGCACTCGAGGCGAGACGACGAGGATGTGGCTAGGATGAGACATGCTCGAGCAAAATATCCAGGAAGAAATAATCACCCCGCTATCAACAGCTTAACGAGGCTCCGCTTATTATTGAGTGTCGTTTATCTCTCGGATGCTTCCCAATATATAGTGTAGGGCAGACCGGGGTTTTCTGAGTCAGGGGCAAGCTAGATCAACCCAGTTAGGAAGGATTATTCAAGAATTAACAATGCTTGAATAGGTTTTATAGGTGAATAGGCGTTTGACACTTTTTTGTTTTTCGTGTCTCAAAAATATTAAGTTGTCAAGACAACTATTGTTATGGCGGGTCCTATATCACACGAAAAAAATTTTCCTAACTAACAGCATACATTTTTGCAATCCAACTCAAAGACTTCAGTGGCTAAAGTGACTTTAAATGAATTAAAATAAGGAATTGCCATTTTTCGTCGCAATTAATTGGAATGATTCAAAAGTTGCAGTTTGACTAATTCGCCCGCCAACCCCCTCCTTACACTTGAGTATTTTTCAGACATTTGCGTATTCACCAAATAACTCTGGTAAGAAACTTATGTAAGATGGGATATTAAATTTAATGGAGCACTATTTAATGTATCGACACTGTAAAAATTGATAAGAAATATGGAAACAAAGTAGATTCAATAAGCCCCGGTTTCTCCTTCTATACGTTATACACACTTGATTTTTAGTACAAGTCTGCCTGAAGCTATGTTGGCAACGCCTTCGATTCTCGGGGAATAAAAAAAGAAAAATATATTACTGGAACGTCGAGTAGGAGCAGGAGGCGGAGACGGAGTATGCCTTCACCGCTTTTCCTTAATGGCCAAAGCTTAACGGTCTTAATTAAGGATTCACGAGGTGCGAGTTAAGTGGGATCAACGCTTTGAATCTCGACAGCGCAGTAGATATATCTACATCGAGGCTCTCGCAGGACACCGGACGACATCAGCAGAAGCTCTTGTACGAGTGTCACATCTCACCAAAAAGTCACCAGAAACCCCAGGAGACCCAAGAGACCGCGTGCGAAAACCAGCTTTATTACATCCTTTCCCCGATCTTATATTTCACATCATTCCCATGAAACGTTCATCTCCTAATTCACCTCGTAGGAGGTCTGGCAGAATTGTTTGAATAATTTTTAAACAAGGATTACGAACACCGTCTGTGAATGAAACTATATTTACATTGTACCGCGCGCGAAATTCTGTCATCATGCACTTCGTTCTTAAGTTGAATAGCTGTTTGGTATCAGAAATATTGTTTGGACTCCTATCGTGGCGACGTGTGTACGTGTGCTTTAACGTGCTGGCAAATTGTTGGACTGTCTTATTATATTAATATATTTATATATTTATATTTATATTTATATTTATATTTATATTTATATTTATATTTATATTTATATTTATATTTATATTTATATTATTGTTGTTGTTGTTGTTGTTGTTGTTGTTGTTGTTGTTGTTCTTGTTGTTGTTGTTGTTATTTAATAAGACAGCCAAACAATGTTAATCTTTTCTTGCCTTCACCGTCATCGTTTATATTATATTTTCTATTTCATGCCACGTATTGTCGACTGTTGCATAATGTTTCATCGTATTTCTCTACTCCTGTCATTAGAAAATCATCTGTTATTCGGTACACGTCAACCAAATCGATAAACCTGAAGAGAAGACACACGAGAACGATCGAAAAGTCTGTCAGTGAAGAAGCACAACGTCATTCGTCACTGTGAACAGAAAGTGAAAAATGAGTCCGAAGCTTCGCTCGATCTCAAAGACACGTCAGGTCCCGGAATATAGGAACACGCATATGGGTATATAGGTATATAGGATGGTGTATAGTAATACTTGGGGAATATAAACAGAGTGAAGGACGAGGATGAGGTGAAGGAGCTCGAGGATGGAGGTGTAGGCAGACAGCCGAGGTATAGGGGGATGATAGAGTGGCCTATGCGTTCGTCCGGTAAATAGCGTGATTGATCGATATTATATTCATAACAGCCAACGACTTGTCATCAATCATGTGAGACCGGGCGCAGGCATACCTGCGTGCTATGCTCTGCGTCTACTGTCGGGTCGTCGAGGTACCCCCACCTCGACTTCCCTCAGTAATATGCCTACCGTACCTCGGTGTGCAATACATTATGCCTCCGGTTCGCGTGTTATACACCGGGTGCTCGAGAAGCACGTGTCTATGTGAAACCGACAGAATTTAACGGATCTCAAACCATCAGCGTAGAAATTACGAGGGACCGTCTGAATTTAAGGTCGACCAATGATAATTCGACCCTATTATTTTCTTTCAATTTTTATTTAAATTCCCGCATTAATAAGTTTCAAATGCGAGCAGGCCCATGATATCAAATAAACTATCACAAAAATAGAATTGTACATTGTAAATCGGTTAGTTTGAACGAATTTACCGACATTGTACCAAAGAACTGCCGTCTCAAAGTTTGTCTTCAGACACGCGTATGCGCCGTACAACTTTTAATTCCAGGGGTTTTGCGATCAGGTCTATGAGGAGTTTAGTTAAGCATCTAGCGATAAACACTTTTACTTCCTACTTATTTAAAAATCCACTTCAACAAAAAATAAACCGGTAGATGTTTCTTAATAAAAATAAATAAATTTGTTTAAAACTGCCAACTACGAAAAAATAGAATAATTAAAAAATTGTCATTTATGAGAGTAAATCTGAAAATAATTAGTTGATTTTCAATTCCAGGTTACCGAACTAATCATTTGAATTATAGTCATTCATTCACTATATTTACCGTAGTCGGCAAATGCTTTTCTTCCTTTAGATGCATTCATAACATATCATAGTCTTCACGAATAAAGATGGTTTCAGACAAGCTGAGACGATTTTTCCAAATAACTGATATAACGAAATATACGAAACAACTTAAATATATGGTATGTTCATTGCAAGTAAATAAAAGAAAACATTTTAATCGAAAAAATTCGTAAACCCCAGTGAATGAGCGAATCAATGTAACCTATACTTTTAATCCAAATTAGATTTCGATGGCAAACTGAACAATGCAAATAGAAAAAAATGAGTGAATTTAACAGACTATGTTAATGCAAATCATCAGCATCTCTAATTAACCCTAAAATGCCTTCGTTAATTCACCACTGAATAGTCATTTGCTGTTAACTTAACCCTACAGTAACGCATTATCTTATTTCTTCAATCTTCGACCTGCGTATCTGTTTGTTTTCAGCATTTATTCCAAGTTCTCATATAAGATGACGAAATATACTTGCTGCTTTACAATAGATGACGCTTATTAAGAGATGGGGGATCGTGTCGAGACAATTGCATGTACCTTAACGACCAATCACGAGACGCAATAAGAATCCTTACTTAAAACAACACAATTTCGCCTTTCACAATAAATGTTTATATTATTACACATGGCTGCAAAGTTAAACCTCGCAAATTGTTTCCTCATTAATTTACACGTTTTGTAAAGCCACCATTATGAGGAAGTATTATGTCGACTTCTCCCTAACAGATCGACTGATCAATTGTGACAAAAAGAAAAGGTGAATTTCAGAACCCATGCTTGAAATTCACAACAGGTAAAATTTATTGATATTTACGAAAAATAAAAATTCTCATATAATTTAAACTTTATTTTCATTAAAATTTTACTTTATCAATTCTCGTCAAATTCTATATTAACGTAAGTTAATTTGCGTCGCATATTTCAGCCCGAATTCTTGAACTTTGCGTGAGATAGAGCGCAAATAGATATTTTCTAAAAAAATTCAAAATGTGACATAATTTGAACTTTACGACCGATTGGCGTCAAATTCATTCCCAAACTGTGTTTAATGGTAACCCACTTGTGTACCAAATTTGAGCAAGGTATATAAAAAATTGCGTCATCTAGCGTACAAACAAAAAAATAGGCGCACACATCCATCCAAACATTTTTTATGAACCGTTTTTATGAAAACGTCGAGAAATACGTTTTAGACAATTCTGAGTATCCTGACATAAAAATGTCAAAACTTTTTTTTCCCGAAACCAGCTTCCTCTACGACGAAGAAAAATATGACCGATTCAGCTTACGTTAGTTCCGCAAGTACCTTTAAGCGGAGAATTCTCTGGATACACACAACACGACACATAAAGAGCACTGTGTCCTTCATAAAATATTTTCGCGACTGTTACGCCCACGGTCTTTGCATCGGCGCGAGTATCCGTCATCCCTTGTACGTTTTTCTTTTTTCACTTTATTCTCCGTAGAAAAGAGGATATGCTTCATCGAGCGGAAGCACCTCTCCGCCGTTATGCTGGCGCAGGGTGAGCACACATATTTCTATGTGGAAATCATCCAGAGCATCGTTATGGGCCATACCTGTAGGTACTTTGTCGCGCCGATTTATGGGAGCTACGGTAAAATGTACACGACGTGTTCATGGGCTTGAATGTATAGGATGCTACACTATACCGAGGGAACAAATGATGCGGTCAAACGGGGTGAAATTTGTGTCTATTCGGAAATCGAGCCCTTGGGGGCAGACCATCGTCTATCCCTCATACGATTTGTACAATGAAAATCTCATTTTTACCACGAGACGCGTATTATTTCTATACCCGTCGTAACTTGGTAAAGTACCACGGGATCTTTGCCCACTGCGAGGACCTCCGACGTTGATTTATTCGTCACCTTACACGCTCGACGTTTGCCATTTACACACCGGCGCGCATGCATCACGAGAAGAGCGCCGTTTCTTCTTCTTCTTCCCTTGCACCAGTCCAACAAGCAGATATATGGACTTTTCCTAACTTCGCAGGAACGCGAGGATACTTTCTCGCGCAGATGTACCATCAATCTTCAAACTCTCAGCAGAGGTAAGATTCTCGTCGACGACTAGTCACCCGTCGGCCCGCTACTATCACCACTGGCGCTTCTATATATAGCACATCACTGATTTAGGTACACGAGCTTTTTTTGGCACAAGAGTCTCAGGTGAGGATATACTTACACAATTTTTTTACGCAAAATACTTCCTACAATATTCGTACTTTGTAAGATAACGTTAAGTGCGTTCATAAGTATCTCAGTAAATTAAGATTTGACGTAACTTAGGGAGAGATGACCACATTTCCTTCAAGAGTTCTTACAACTGGTTTAATAATTGAAAAGAGGTTTTGCGCAGATAATAATTGAATATCTACATGTAACTTTATAGTCATTTATGGAAAACGTCAAATAAATCAGTTGTATTATAGTTTTCACGATTTCACTGTAAGGACACTTCCTATTGGCCATCATTGGCAATAATGAAGAGGCATTATGTGACCATAACATTCCACGCGGCACATGTCTCGGGCGTACTAATTATCGTAAATTGCAAAAGTAACATCAAAAGATATTTGTGCAAATCATCTGACCTAGATATTCCATCACGGAAAATAGGCATCAGCTTCAGAAAGTATATTTATCTCAAAATAGTTATCTCATCCGAATTTCCGAGGAAGATGAAGCAATCAATAACCTTATTTAAAGACGTAATAGTTCAGGCATAGGTTACGTATATAGTTGAAGATTAAAAAAATTTATTAAAAATTGTTTATATTCGCATCAGTGTCGTGATTATTATCGACCAGCTTGGACAATTACGGTTTATTACATTTTTGAAAATTTACCATTGTGTCTTATCATAAATTTAATGGCATATGATAAACGACTTTAGTGTTGTCTTCATGCTGTCAATTCCATTATTATGTGGTTTACCGTTATTCGTGTTTGGCATTTTCACATTTCTCTGAGAGAAAGTTTTTGATTAGGTGAATATGAGACTATCATAACTACAGTTAAAAATGTTAGTTAATATATTATACAAAACTGCATGAAATATACAAACTAGGTGCATGAAATGACTATTAATATACTTTTTTTAAAACGTGCATGAAAAGTCGTGTTTTTATGACAGTTTTGCGGGATGAAAGTCGCCAATTTCATGGCAGGATTGAAAAAATAGATTCGCGCTTGTGCATTTCACAATTGCTTCACTTTCGTCACTTAACATATATTCTGTTCATGTTCGTCCATGTTTTGCGGGACGAAAACGATAACAGTGCCGACATCGCGAACTATATCGCGGCAAGCGGCTATGTTCAGTGCAGTTGAAGCAACAGCCATTTATGTTTACACTAAGATTTTATTAGGGTTATAAAAAGAGAGAAAAAATAAATGAATACGGTGGAAAGTAACGAGGGATGGGATACGATCCCTGAAATACAAGAAATCGCTGCGAATGTGATTCAGGAGCTGCTAGCGCAAAAATTATTGCTGTTTATTTGCAATGTTTTTTTATTCAATAAAAATAGATTTTTTATTCAATGAGGGGGCATCGCGACCCCAACACGCCACTGGGGATCCGCCCCTGGATCGCGAGCACCTTAAACCTTGACACTTTTTATAAAATAATCAATTTTTCTGCTCAGCGACTCATTTTTAAATTTAGGTAACAGCAACGATGCTTTGCGTGCACTTGTTACAAAAAGTATCGTGTGTGACGCGGGCCGAAATTGGCGATTGCAACTTTCGATCCCAGTGACACAATATATTATTGTTATAAATTTAACAATGATATATGCGATTTCCTAAACGGGGTTTGAAAATTACAAGACGTTGGTACTAATTCGATCACCGATTGATATGTGTATGAAAATCATTATTCTGTTTGGTCAATTCAATATCCGAATTGGAATTTAATAACTGAATATTAAATGTGTGAATCAAGTTATCGAAAATTTAGTTAGTGGAATTAAAAAATGGCAGTATTGTCTTTGAATTGTCTTTCGGACGGACGCGTTAAAATTCTAGATCAATTCGGGATTTTTAAACACTTGATTGGAAATTAATATACCGTCATTGAAAAATCATAATCTCATTTACTTATTTTAGGAACTATTACTTCAAAATAAAAATGCGCATATCAGATTTACTGCACGTGTATAAGTGTTCAATCATTAAGGAATCTGTTTATGAAAATCAATGCACAAGTTTATAATATTGAACACATTTATATTCGAGGTTCGAATGTTTATATCATCAAAAACTACAATGATTTTAAAGCATGGGTATATTGAATGTAGAGGATAAACGTCTCTGAAAATGAATATACCAGGTCAATAAATATGAAATCGGAATTTGCCCATAGATGGCCCTAGTTGACATTTCCTTGTTGACATCTCTGACAAAGATTTTCAACTCACAACAACACAAGTTTCATACAACAGCATAGTTTGTAATAGCGTTGAACATGTCGAATTTTGTGCCTGGAAACTACGATTTGCGGACAGCATTGATTTTCTGTTACCAATTGAAGAAAACTGCTGCAGAATCGCATCGAACACTTGTCGAAGCTTACGGTGAGCATGCTCTTGGTAAATCACAGTGCTTTGAGTGGTTTAAAAAATTCAAAAGTGGCGATTTTGACGTGAGAAACGAAGAACGTGGAAGACCACCGAAAAAGTTTGAAGACAGCGAATTGCAAGCATTGTTGGATGAGGATGACGCTCAAACACAACAACAACTCGCGGATCAATTAAATGTGACACAAGCAGCCGTCTCCGTACGTTTCAAAGCCATGGGAAAGATCCAGAAGATGGGAAAATGGGTTCCACATGAACTGAATGAAAGACAGCAGGAAAACCGAAAAACCACTTGCGAAATGCTGCTCGCCAGGTACAAAAGAAAGTCATTTCTCCATCGAATTGTGACTGGCGATGAAAAGTGGATATATTTTGAGAATCCTAAGCGTAAAAGATCATGGGTAACTCCAGGCGAACCATCGACATCGACTGCAAGGCCAAATCGCTATGAACGGAAGACAATGCTCTGTGTTTGGTAGGATCAGAAGGGTGTAATCTATTATGAGCTGCTAAAACCTGGCGAAACCTTTAATACTGAACGCTACCGACAACAAATGATCGATTTGAATCAAGTTTTGCGTGAAAAACGACCAGAATATCAAAAAAGGCAACACAAAGTGATTTTGCTTCATGATAATGCATCATCACACACAGCAAACTGGTCAAGGAAACTATTGAGGCGTTTAGTTGGGAAATACTTTCGCATGCGGCTTACTCACCAGACTTGGCTCCGTCCGATTACTACTTATTTGCATCGATGGGACACGCACTTGCTGAGCAGCGCTTTACTTCTTACGAAAATGTACGAAAATGGTTGGATGACTGGTTTGCCTCAAAAGAGCAACAGTTTTTTTGACGTGGCATCCACAAATTGTCAGACAGGTGGGAAAAATGTATAGCTAGCGATGGGCAATACTTCGACTAAAATATTTTTTATCATTTTCATATTTATAGACCTGGTATGTTATATGTATTCGAGCTCCCTAAAACCGCACGGAAAATAAAGGTCGTAGGGAAAACTAATTAATCGGTTCAGTCAGCCAATCGAAATAGTCGGTAAAGCGCAAACTACTCAGTTGGTTAAAGGAACAATAATGTCGTTCGTAGAATGTTGGTAGTGTCAGTTACCAACAATCATTATAACCTCAACTCACCAGTTGATTGGTTCAACCAATCAATGCGGTGAGGTTTTGGATGGGAAATTAGGTAAAATTGTATTTACAATGTGGAGGATCAGCCCCGTACTTGGTGTGATATTTCCATAATTGAAGGATTATCAATTCACAATATTTCACTATTTACTTACGATATATTCAATAAAAGCGACTATAATTCTACGTCCTTTCGAGCGTGCATATCCATTTGCATGTATTTATCGCGTCAACTATTGGCGTCCTTTTGCCTTTGTGAAAAGTTTACTAACAACAAAAATTAGTCGGTTAGCTATGGGAGAAAAGTTATTGGTAATGGGAACTAACTCGTAGGTTGCCGGTATTGCCAAATGTTAATCGTAAATACCGCCAACGTTGTTGCGTTATCTCACGCTTTGTGTTGAGGACAGAACTGCGATTGGTTGCAGGAACCAAATCGTTGGTTTACGTACTATTTTTCGTTATCCAATTGAAAATAGTTGAGAATACTTTTTCGATTTAATTTCTGTAACTTATTCGCGGCTCGGCATTTGTTGGAAATGTTTATCGCATTTACTGGTTTTTTTTTCCGTGCGGTAGATTCATTTTCATACAAAACTTTTAACAGTGTGTTACTGTAATCGAAAAAATACTTTTTATAAAACCAGTAGTATCTTCTATCATAATAAACATGAAATGTTTTGGTCTATCTCTTAGCATACCAAGCATCAGACTGAGTTTTAAAAAAATTATAACTAACGACTATTTTCGCCCGGAATGAACTAAAACGGAGCCCTTATTTTGTTGTACAGCATGAGTAATCCGCGTGCATCCCTTTTACATTGCGCGTTGAAATGGCACGGGTATTTGCGTATTAAACGAACGACTGTAATATGGCCTCTGGCGACCCTCGACTGCTCGACGATAGCTCTACATATATTTCTGCTTGACGAGAGGGAGCGACCAGAATATGCGAGAGAAAGAAAACGTCATATTAAACCTGTAGAGACGTCGACAGATGACAGGGGCACGAAGTAAAGGGAGGTTCGCACGAGGCGCGACCGATGGTTCCAGTTTCGCTTGGGGAGGATAACTGGATTTTAATTGGGACTGCTGGTTGCATAGAGTTCCGAGGTCCGATGACGATCTACTGCAGTAGGCTCGTACGACATACGATGTACGAGCTACTGGTTTTTCTGCTCTTGTTGATGGTGTGTGTGCTTTTGTGCTACGCGTTCTTCCACTCTCCTTCTTCTTTATATGCTCTTTCCGACGTTAGGTGCTCGGATCATGACAATGGGGATACACAGTGCGTCGACATGGTAGCCATCCTCGGTCATCTCTCGCTGCCACTCGAACAGTAGTAATGTATCCCCTCAGGTAACGCGATCCCGCGCAATGGCGGCAACCTAAATAAATAGAATAGAATAAATAAAAGCTATTTGAAACGTCATGCCAGTGTTTGCCTAGCTGTCACGGTGAAGGAACGAGTAACAGCATCGGTGAGTTTCTTTCAATCTCTATCTCAATTCGATCGTTTTTGCTTTATCTTACTCGGTCGATACTCCACTTCAGCGAAGAGCACACTGAATGGATATTAAATCGACCGCCTTCGGTCGGCTGCAGCCCACGCCAGGAGGCATTATCCCGCCATGGGCATATTAAAATAATAATGTTTTTATCGCTGCCGTATATTCCTGAGCTAATAGAAACAACAGCAGCAGCGTCAGCCCCCAGGGCTCTTTTGTATACAGACGACACACGCTCTTCCCCTTGCTTCTTGTTCAATATAGTGGTTTTAAAAAAAATACAGTAGTTTTGACGTTTTTTTTAACTACAGCCACTCTTACTGGGGAAATATAACACAATGGATGGAACAATATAAGAATTAGTTAATTGGCGCATCGTCAATAATGTATCATTTTATGCTATGTCCATGGAATAAAATATTGCTAAAAACTTTACATTCCTTAATGTCGGCGAACATTCTGTGGTCTGATGTTTAGCCAGATTAACGTAGCTATGAGATTCTTGAAACAGGTACGACGATGATGAACATGACGGATGAGGAACGTAAAGGATGAGGATAACTTTTTTCTTAGCAGTGATGTACTCAGTGAACAGCTCTTTTAGTTTTGTTCTCTATGTGAATTTAAAAAAGAGTTTCTAAAAGAAAGATATAGTTAAAGGCGAGTAGGGCTGCACGGGTCTGCGTGGGTAAACACGCTACACTCAGAAAAATGTATGGTTGCTTCCACTATGCTGAGGTAACAACTACCTGAGGTGAAACTGACTGATATTATTGTTGTGATTAGTGTAAAAACATAGTTATCACCTCAACATAGAAGATCCGACCTTACTTTTTTTTCGGTATACTCTAAAAATATAAAAAATTCCTCGACTTATTAGTAAACCAAGATTTTTTATTATATTGAAATTTGTTTAAATACAATTGTTACGTCCTGGCCGCAATATTTTCTCCATTTTGAGCCAGAATGCGCTGGCTCGGGACTTGAGCAGGGTTGGTGAGGAGCGGGTTTTATTAATAAATATTGAAGAACACTGATTCGCTAAAATGTCTGAATTATTAGGTACAAAAACAGTCGGATCACAATACATTAAATGTGTATTAAAACAGTAATGGTTTATATCAGGGGTCTCCAAACTACGGCCCGAGGGCCACATTCGGCCCGCGGACAGATTTTGTCCGGCCCGCGGAAAGCTAGCATACTTGAAAACTCCTTTTAGAGAACATATTTTTTATAGCAAATTAAATTTAGTTTACTGAAGTATTCTAATTTTATGTTGAATAATTATTAATATGACATCTACATTGATATGGTCATGGGCTAACTACTCATAACATTGTTGTAGGCTTATGGTTTTGGCCCTCGGAACTTACTGGAGTAATCAGTATGGCCCTAAGGCTGGAAAGTTTGGAGACCCCTGGTTTATATTAACACAATTTTGAATGGCACCGAATAAAGTTATTTGATATTAAAACAGTCAAATCACACAACATTAAATGCATATTAAAACAGTTAACACAATTGTAAATGAGTATATTATATTTAAGTGTCGGAATTATTAAACAAAGAAAAATCGTGAAAACTCGGGAGAGATTGTGGCGCGTAGCATTACAAATAAAATAATTAAATATGGGAACACAATTTTTATCGGTCGAACATATATATATTAAAACAGGCTTTAGCACCACTATATATATAATAAGATTCTTTAGCACCACTATATATATAATAAGAGTCTTTAGCACCACTATATATATTATAAAAGAAATGATTATAGGTAAGTACGGGCCCGTGCTGTTACGAGGACCGACCGTCGTGGTCGGCCCCCGGAGATGAACTGCCTAATTAAAAGAAGGAAAGTAGTGCTGAAGGCACGCGTAAGAACAAATGAAAAAATGAATAGCGGGACGCAGTGCGTCTTCCCGTTGCGCCGCGTCCCGTTGGTCAGCGTGTGAACGCTGACCTAAGCAAATTATTAACGGATGCCAACGCGTCTCACCGGTCAGCGTGAGAACGCTGACCAACGCAACAATGAATATATGTGTTAATATACGTATCGAATATATAATATAAAAGTTAAAATTTTACATATATGAACCCATGACGTAACAACAATAAAGTATAGTTTACATAGAAATCTTTTTTCGATTCTATTCTTACGGCATTTTTATTTTCAGGACTGGGATCAGGCTAATTATAAGTCGGTGACAAAACCCGAATGGAAAAGAAATATATCTAAGTATATACCCGACGTATAGAATTTTTCGTCTGTTTATATATCAGTAATATATTTTAAGTATATTTTGGATACATCTTAGATATATTTTCCCATTGCATATATTTCGTATATATTGTAAAATATATCCGAGATATACAATTTTTAGTCAAAATATACCTTATATATTATATATGAGATATATACTCCTCAACTCTTTGTTGACCATTTACTGCATGGCGCAACTCCTCGCCTACACCTATTTTTAATTGATTTCGTAATGATCAATGATACTTCAAGGTACTTGAATCGTTGTTTCGACATATTTGGACACAGAAGCTATGACCTGAATGTCGATAAAAAATTAACAATTATTTTATTTTTTAATGGCGGGTTTTGAGGCGAGAAAAATATTAAAACAAATGATCTTAGAGAATATATGCAACACAAACGCAATAGTTAGTAAAACGATTCCGGAGTGTTTTAGTCTCTAATCTCGATTCCTACGACATAAAATACAAAAATTCATCGAATTTACTCCATGTTTGTGTCTTATTGGTTGGTTTCATTACTGATTTTAAATCCAAAAATGAGAAAAACCTTAAACGTTTTTTTTTTAAACCATCAAGTATATGCCCAAGAAGATTCGATGAATTTTACTTCCATCTAGAACATGATTTGTTTTCATTTCTTTTTACATTCCTCAAGAAAATGTGAGGATACTCAAAATAGTCCGAAGTGTCTTAAGAAGTAGTTTGAAAGAATATGGTATAGGTATCCGTGCGTTAGTATGTTAAGAAGTCGAAAAATGCCAATATCTTTTTCTTAATGATTGCTTCGTCAATCGAGTTGAAATGTTTCGTAACCTTAGAACAGAGAGACCCATGTTTATTTAATATGCATTCGTTAAATAAATTGCTATTTGGTGACATTAAAAACGTTCAGCTATCGTGCTAAATCGTTTCTTACAAATAAAGTACAAGTTTCTTACAAATAAAGTAAAATAAAGTAAAGTCAGAGTACGTTTGGTTCTGCCTTTGTGATAAATGTATAAAAGGGTTGGGTTAGCTACAATATTAAAATAATTATGGTTATCTTCTTAATCTTACGGAATTCTAATGTGTGCATCAATTTTAATGAAACTCATATCATAGAAAGTGGCCTTCCTGCTTCACTTTTATAAAAAATGTAATCTCAATAAGGTAAGTAATTGTTGTGGTAAAGAGGTTTGACATTCTAAACCATTTACTTTGTCCGAAATAAACTTATTTCTCAAAGAATAAAGAACAATAATCCGAATAAGAATGAGAATATCGTATTTTAATATTCCATTGTGTAGTAATAAAAAATTAAAAACGTAAAAACTCTTAATTTCTAAATCTCATTTGTTTGAATTGTCAAGAAATACCTTGATGCAGCATAAATTGATTTAAACAAACGGTATTGCTTTTGGATATCCCTGTCGTTCTGTTTATCAAGAATAACATATATTATATTCGGCATATTTAAGTGCAAGATTACTTTTCGTTCCACCGCGTAATTCCGACCCTCAGCGAGAGAACACAGAGCGAAAGGACGAGTTGACGTTAAGAGAATCTGACGCATTCACGAGAGAACGACGAAGAAATGGGATGTCGAGAAATAGAGGCTCAAGCGGGAGAAGACGCGCGAGACGACCGCGAGCTCGATGAGGGGGCGAGAGAACGAAATTGACAGTCGACGTCTGTCCGTCCGCAAGGATCCGATGAGGAGGGCCGCTCGCTCACGGCACAGTCTGTCCGTTCTTCTGTCTGGCTGTCTGTCAGCATGACACCGTGCGACGCCCTCTTTATTATACATTCAATTATTAGGTGCTGCACGTGACAAGCGCTATTGCATATTTATATCTGCGTACGGGCTCGCGCAGGGCCAGCACTCACAATCAGCTGGATAAGGGAGTTCCTTCTGACAGGCCATCACGAGCATACGTTCACATTCTTAATAAAGCAAGCTTCTATAGGTGTACGTGTATATGAGTTTGCGCTGCGTGCTCCAGGTTCTTTTGGCGCTTACACAGCTATTATGCACCTATATAGCCAAGCTCGTATCATGCATTGGTATGGGCAGCGAGGAGGGTTGACGGACGATGCAGCAATTTCAATACAGCCTCCCTGTTCGCCATGCCGCGAGAAAGCCATCGGCCTTTATAAACCTGTTCATTACGATAATGTCGCGAATTTGCATCACGCCGTTACCATGCTGGCGCGCGGCAGCATCAGCGGCGTAATCGAGCTGACCGGAGGCACAAGACGGATGTCGTGTTTCGCCCGTCAGTAGTAGTTATGCACGCCACTCTGCTCTCCGGCACATACGGACTGCTGCAACTGCTGCATTCCGAGAATCGACTTAGTACGATCGCCCGTATATTACCGAGAAACGTTTCTCTTGTGGAGAGCTCTGTAGTAAATTGTTATCTGGCATATACCCTCGATTCTTATACTCTTCATCGTCAAGATAGGCGGCAGAGTGGAGTGAGCGGCAATCGCCTGACGTGATATATACTTATCCGTCATAAACACTTGGAAACGTGGCAAACAGAACTATTATTAATTGCAGCCCGGGAGCTGCGGTGAGCGACGTAAAACGATTTAAGAGTATGTTTTGAAATTGTTTACTCCGCTCCTCTGCGCTTATATTTCACTCTGTCGCGCGTGGGTATTACATACCTTGAGTTGCGCGTGAGCTCGCGATAGCATCTTTATGACACACGGATAGTTGCTTAGTATCGTTCCGTTCGCTGTCCCCGCGTCTTACCGTTACAATATATTTTTTTCTATTTTGACGTAAAATAAACTCTACGATCGCGGGGAAATAATATAATGATGCACCACGGCGAGAGTCGATAACGAACATGATTTCCAAATCACGTAAAGCAAGATCGGTGTAGAAACTAATTATGTAGTATAAATTATATGCAGGCGAAGGAATAAAGGTTGAAGTAACTCATTAGATAAGAAATTTTAATCGGGTAAATAAATTCAATAAACCAAAAGCATGATATATATCTTACGTCCTTGAGGAGCGAGATACTAACGAAGGGCAAACACATGAAGATCGATGGAACTTTCGGTCGCAAATGCTCGATCGTAAATGAGCGATTTCCCTCTTCAGTACGCAAGTAATTTAATGAATAGTCCCGAACTCGTGCGCTGCCACATTTGACTAATGAACTTTCCGGGCGCTGCGGTGTCCTCAACAATATCTAATGTTACATTAAAAAGACCGTGAGGAAAAAAAAATTCAGATTGTTTTTAATTACATACAATTTTCACTGGAATTATTGAAGCACTCTGCTCACTATCAGTTTTTGTCAAGATTCGCATTTTCGATTCCCTCTAAGGGCCGACTCTAATGACTTAAACAATTCATCAGAAATTAAACACTCAAGCAGATTCAACTATTTTTATTTGAAAAATTGTATTATACCATATACACACATACTCGTACCGATGAAAGGACACTGGATTAATAGTTGTCAGGCCAATGGTGCAGGGAGCTCGCGGACCCTTTGATATACGATACGTTTGTAGCGTGGTAAAGACCAAAGCGTTCGAAAGCCAATCCTTCCATAGCCCGACACCAGCATAACAGCCTATTTATGCTAAACCACTCGAGGGATCTTGGCAGCACGCTGACGAGCATCGACAGAATTCGGAAAATAGCTGACAGAAGGTACCGGGGTAGCGTCAGCTAGTGTAAATAGAGACTTAGAAGACTGCAGCATAGCAGATTCTTCTTTCCGCATTCGTGTCTCGACGACGCCCGCCGTGAAGGCAATCTTTCGCCTTCGAAACGCGGTTAGGTTATCCTCAATGTCTTTCTAGTCGTGTTCCATTTCTATTTTCATCTCTATAGGGAGCTGTAGTGCATGTTTAGGCCTTCCGTCATTCTTTTTTTTGTATCTGTCTTTCTCACAAAGCTCCAAAATTTCCCAGAGAAGTTGTTGAGAAGAGTACACACGCTATTATTTTTTGTATAGTTAACGACTGCGAGGACTTCATAGATAAGTACTACTTTCTGAACCATTATCCATTTTCGTGTCGGCCACGGAAGAAACAAAAATCCCTCGACTGCAAATCATAATAGAACATTTCAGTAGTTTTTAGTATATGTACAAAGGTTCAAAAGCGGAGTTCATTACTTAAATTATTTTCGTGGGGTAATTTATTTTACACAGCATACACAGATGAAAATATATGTAAAATGATACAATTTTTTGGTAAATAAACGAACACTATATTTTTTTGTTATTTTAACAACCATAAGTATGTTGCGTTTGTGGTACAAAAAATTCAATTGTAACGGTTTTGCGGTGATCAATTTTTTTACACATTCAGGTATTAAATAAAGGTGTCGGTGAGGATCGGGCAAAGTGTAACAACTTCTGATAAATGCAATCGCGGTATTAATTAGCAATGAAATTGAAAAAATATTTTTTTCGTCATGGCACATTTTTTTTGGGATGCTTTGATAAATTTCGGACGAAAAATGTACAGTAAAAGTGAAGTCTGCGATTAATAGTTGTGGTGCTAAATTTGTTAAAGTTTTCCATATCACTGAAACTGCAGACTTGCCAGAATCGAAATTTCTGGTGTAGAGTTTTCGTAAAAGTATAAGAAATTTCACAATCCGAATAAAAGTGTAATTTACGTCTTTAATATCGGTTATTGATAGGTACCATGTCCGGTATCATTTTGGATTTTCGTATTCGTATACCAGACAAAAGACGATTCGTAACGTTAATAAAATGGATGTAGAATATATAAAAGATATGTCTCTGATTTATAAGATATATTTTTACGGAAACTTCTATATCTCGGATATATTTTAAAACGCAGCCTTTTTTTTTACTATCGATGGTCAATCATCACAATATGACAATTACTCAAGCTCAGAAACAAATGCAAAGTGTTATACGACGAAATATTAATATTTCGTATTGCATCGGACAGTGCTCCAATGTTTCGATTATACGAAATATTGAACAAGAAACGATCAATCCATCAATCTATATTTACTATTATACATTTTTTTTATGTTGATAATTATTACGATAAAAACGTGCAATTCTACATTTATCCATAGACAGGAATTTTTATTAAAAGTGTAAGAAAGATTTCTTTTTATAACATTAGTTAGCCAGTCAGTAAAAAGTTATCTATTAATACGTCTATAATAAGTTTGTCGCATCCTCTTCTTTAATATTACTATTTTACTATATAGTCTCTATTTTCTATTACGTTGTGTTGTGTTGTTTGTTATGTTAGATTACTCACCCACGATCTAAACTGAGATAAACTTCGAATACGACATTGAAAGCCAATCAAAACAACGAGTAAGCGGCTTCATTTATGTATCGCACTAGGAGATTTCGTGTACGTCCCGGTTTAGTACGTCATTAAGGCTTTATACTCATTGATTCAGTCACGTCCAATGAATGTTATCTCCAGGACCTATTTTTTTTTGAGACGATTGATCTTTCGAGCATAAGCAAATTAAGTTTGTCTGCGTCTATCTATTCTATAGTTTAACCTTATTTCCATTTGTTTAAATATCAGCCATTTTTGGGTAAATAAGTACAAGAAAAGTCTGTGTCTGCTCCGTTGCTACGTATATCCTATCACCTTAAGGTGATATGGGACATAGCGTAGTCAGTAAAGCAAAACTGTCAAACTATTTTCAAATTAGGTACGACTTCACCGATCCACTCTGCAGTCGAACCGTATTTGCTTTGCCCTCAAAAACCAATCAACTCAGAGAAAATAGGTTTACAGTTTTGTCCCCCTACAGTTAACCCCTTGGGCGGCAAAATCGCGCCTAAGCCGCGAGACTAGGCGCTTCGACGCCACATGGCGTGAATATCACCCAAGATATTCACGGTGGAGCTATATGGTACACGTATCTGTCACATCACCTTAAGGCGATGTATGACGTCTATGGTTGCGAATTAGTTAAAATTAATGGCGCTTACGGCGGAGTGAGGGAGGCACACTCAGAATATGTGTCACAGCATCATAAATTAAAAACTGATTAGAATAACGTAAAACTGACATTTAAGGTAAGGCAAAACATGTAATGGGTGCGACAGAGATAGCACTAAAAAGGCGTGTCAGAGTGGGGTGAGAGAGAAACCGTTATTGTGCAAAAGTGTTGAGATTTCGCCTTGCCTTAACTGAAACTATATGTTTATGTACTTGTATGTAGGCAACTTCTTACCGATATCAGGTACTGGCGTGTAAACGAAAAGCTGTCGCACTTTAATAAATTAATAGAACTATCAATGTATTTCCATTATTCGATTTTGCTGTAAAACTATCGATCCGCCGTATTAATTGGCCGATAAGAATCAATACCAAAAATCGATATTTTCTGAGTAAAATGTCGATATCTTAAGAATCGATATTGCTACGGTCACCGTATGCATACGTACGTCTAATGAGATAAGTCAGAAATTGTCAGTAAGTGTTATGATGTTATTTATTTCTTACATAAATTGCGTACAACCTAGATTCCTACCCATTGTAACTAATTAACAGCATGTAATTAACAACACGTGCATCGGATATGTTTTCAGTTTATTTCACGCATTTTTGTAAGTACAAGAGAACGCTTTAGTAAATGTACTTTTTTTTAGCCTAGTGTTTAATGGTCCCCTAGTGGAGACCTGTGCCACTCCTTTCATGTAAATGTACTTGTCTTTTACACAGCGTGGTTTTCGGGGATCTTTAACTACGCTAATGATTATTTGCTACACGCATCTCCCACAGGTGCACGCCGGTGTATTCGAGACATAGTAATCAGAAGTCGCGACACATTTCTCCCGCGTCCAACAGAGTCACACATCTCGATTTAGGTCGCGATGAAGGTACGAGGTGTTTCCAAAATATACACGCGGAGTTGCCATCACGTCCACACAACTGCTGATGCTGAATTGCGTAAATGGCTAAACGAATACTACCTTCGTACCTTTGCGTAGAATCCTACGTTCTTCTAGTACACCTCGTCACGCCTCACAAAACTCTAGCCTTACCGGTATTCCTCGTAATTTACATTTCTTACGTAGAAACCACCTGCACGTCAGTACAGCTAAGAATAATTTTCGTTTCCCTATTGTTTCGCTGTTCGCCAGCAGGTTACCCTTCCCCGCCCTTCTGCCACCTCGCGTACGATCTTCAGCTACGGCCAGGCACTACAACCGAATAGAGCGAGAAACGAGTTCTCGCCTCCAGATATTATACGAGGGTTTAGCGGTAAAATACAGTACTCTAAAAAAATTAATATTGCGACAATAAGTAGCTAAGATATCCCTGAAAGCGGAAAGCGAAAGCGATAGCCCAAGTATCACGAGCCCCATGTTTCCATAGGAAAGAGTTCATTGGCGCGCTACTTTACTCGCCTGTCTGTAACCTCTGCTTGGTGACCTCCTGTGATTATGTTTACGTATTACCAAGTTTCGATGGATAGATTACTAACCGTAGCGGATGAATCTACACAGCTACGAAAGAAAGACCGCTGGCTGACGAGTTAACAGTTTACTTCGATGCGTGTAAGCGTAGTCAGTGATAAAGCTGCGAATGGACGAGCCGTCGAGTATCAGGCTGCTATGCTTCCGATGCTATGAGACCGATTCGCAGCTAAGCCTTGACGTATGATAATTCTCTCCTCCTGTTATAGTATAATCACGGTGGTGTCGATGTCGTGTGACATAAACAATAAAATAAAGGGTAAATATGGGGTTGAGGGGACCCACCTCCGATGACCTTCTAAATAAGTGCAATCGACGCGTTTTTGCACGGGCAACAACTTTTTCTTCTGACATAATCGGCGGTCTCGTCGGCGAACAAAGATATTCAACGTTAAAGACTGAAAAATCACACACGCTACGTACATATAATTGTACGCGGCAGTAGCCGACTACAGGACGAATCACTTGTTTCAAGACATTAGAGGTTGTTGTTGTTGATTTATTTCTCCTTCGAAGGTTTCGAAGGTCATCGGTGTATAGGCCCTAATTCTGCAGTTTTACCAACTTTATTTGTTAATAACTAATAATAATAATAATAACAATAATAAAATAAAAAGTTATTAACAAATAAAGTTGGTAAAACTGCAGAATTAGGCTCTTTAGGTTCTTTAGGTTCTTTTTATTTATTATTTATTTTTATTTATTAACTGCACAGTTGAACGGTTGGGGCCGCATAATTCGGGGACATTTTGACATCTTTAACATTGAATATCTTTGCACTTGCAAAAACAATGCACATGCACGTGCAAAAACGCGTCGATTGCACTTATTTAGAAGGTCGTCGGAGGTGGGTCCCTTCAACCCCATATTTACCGAATAAAGTCCTGAAATCAATTTCGCCTCTGCTGTGCTAGCGCCATATGGAATCGCCTGAGGAAATCTATGTCGAGTAGGGTGTTCGCACGAGCGAGTATAAGGCCACAACATTCGGTCCTAATTGTAACGACGTCTAAAAAGACCATTACAGTACGAAAATCCTGCGAACCAGACGTTCAGAACTTATGACTTACATAACTTTCATAGGCTTGTTTATTTCACACATAGTATAATGCAAGCATTATGCTAATATAACTGTAACCTACCGGAAATGGATAGATGGCGATTGTTCATATCTCGTCGTCTACGTTCTTCATATTGTAAGTCCCTGAACGCAGGAAGCATATACCAGTCAGCGAGTGTCGAGTTTCCCTTTCCATCTTCCACGTCTCTTTATCTCGCACTATTAAAGAATATATATAGCCTTTAATCTATATATATATATATACTACGTTATCTCTTGTGTATTCTGTTGTGCTATGGTACATATTCTAGTATATCTTCCTCGCCTACCTACTTCGTCGCTGAGTCTCCCGCTTGGCTACGGTGTTGCTCGTGGGTTTTCTGAGCTCCGCATCGTTATGGGCACGACGTTGACGGACGGCTCTCTTACGCACGGCTGACGGGAAACACAAATTGTGGGCGCAGCTGCGCCGATAGTAATCAAGAAACACGGTAGGTAGCGGCGTGGAGTGGCCGTATAATCATTTTACCCGGTGAATGCGTCTACCTTGCCTAGGTACTACCACGGGCATGCCCGAGAGTTGGGTATGTGGACGCGCTCCTTATAACCGATCAACATGGAGACAACGAGATAGAAGCATAGCGTCGTCACGACATCGAAGTCGACACAATGATACACTCGGCGAACGAGAAAAGAAATATGACTAACCTCGGATGAAGAACTCTTAGACTCCTTGAATATCTAACCTGAAGAGTGTCTTGACGAATTATATCTCGGTTGAATAGCACAGAGGAAAATTCTTTACCCTGCAGATTTACGCAGACGTACATATTTACGCAAAATTTAATAAAATAAACGTATTTAACTTTTAATCGGTAAATAAATAATTTCAGATTCAACATATGGACCCGTTGCTTACTTCGAATTTTCTATACGGAGTTGAAAATAAATGTAAAAGTACAGTTTTCGATAGCAAATAAAGCACTCTGAATTTTTAATCATCCAAATAGCCAACATATATTTCTACGTTAGAAAATTGTGGTAGCACGACAATCGATTCCAAGACTAAATATCCGAAACAAGAAACCGCGACAAAGTATCTTAGATATAAATATTGCCTTTGTAAAATTATGCTCGAATCAAGAGCTGATATTTAAGGTAGTCTATCAGTAACAGGCAGAATTCAAAAGAATAGCATTAATTGCTTTCAAGTTTATTTAATTTTGGCGAATTTCTTTACCGACCATTATCTTGCTGAAAAAGATGTAATCGTAGAAAAATAAAAATGATAAACCAACAGTAAACTAAAAGTAATGAAAATTTGTCAACGGTTGGGACCTTTTCAGCAAGATAACGTTCAATTTTATACGATTTCGCATGATTTACATTTTTGAACTACGAAATATCGATCGGTTTTTCTCTGGCCATTTTTTTAGAATCGACACTAATGTCTGACGATTCTGTAAATTTAACAGTGCAATGAACATAGCAAAAGTTTTCAGGTCTATGAATATATCATTAAACGCTGATACGAAAAAACACAACTTTTATGTCGAGGCGTTTATTTTCTGTGACCTATCACGTCTAAGATACGTTGATATGAAAAAATGGACCATTTCCTAAAATAATAGATCTGCAAATCTGAAAAAATGCACAGGAAATACTATCAAGTAGTATTAAAATCTGGCCGATCATGAAAAATATCTGAGGGTTGATAAAAAGTGGTTGAATTGGCAGAGAATTCCTCATATATTTCACATATGTTAAATATATAATGCATATGGAAAAATATGGAAGGGATACCAGTGTTGATAATTTAAGATCAACACGTATTGAAGCTAACCCAATGTTGATAATTTAAGACTGACTTTTTTCCTGTGTTCATTTACCTTTATTTTTACTGACTTTCTTGTTGTTAGTTCGAAAATATACTCGGTATTATTACGTTTAATCGAAATAAGACATTGCTACACGTTTACAATTGACACGTTCCCGGTGTCGATTGTAACAAGTTTGGTGTCATTGTGTCATTGTAATAAACAGGTTTTTAATATTACAATAACGTGAGCTGTATCCTATATTGCTATTTATATATTTATAATAAAATAAAACAATAATTATAATGAAATAAAACAATGAATCGTGCAATTGATCTGACAAACAGTTATTGCATACAAAGAAAGCACGACTATTAGTGTTGTAACGCTGCGATGAGACCCGTACCTTTGTAACGCTACGATAAGACCCGTACCTTGACCACTAGAACCTTGGACTTCAATAGATATCGCCGGCCTATATATACTCGCCTGCGGCTCTTACTATTCAGTCTACTACCATCAAGACTCCAGTACAGACCTCTCCAAGACCATCACGAGGATAAGTTAGCAATATTGTATTGAGAAATCATTTGTATAGTATCAATAAAAGAAGAGACAGTGACTCTATACTACGGTATAGAAATCACTCCTTTTTAAAAAGCTATTCTACCAATTATCCCCGTAACATTATGGCGATCCCGCCAGGATAGTAACGCGATTAGTTTCGAAAGTTAATCCATTTGTACGGACAGTTGAACAAGACTGTCACGACTTGGACCCTGAACTTTCAGTTAGAATCATACGTTGCTATCGCTGGAGACGAACCAGAATCTGCGATCCACCAACTTCTCCGGAAGTCTAAACCAAGGGACATCGCTTAAGGATAAACTTCCTGAATCTTCGGTAAGCTATTATTAAAGGCAGGAGGCAAGGCTATCACCAACCACTGTCCAACATAACAAAATACGCTACTACGAAACCGAATTTCTGGATGCGGCGATTCACCCAGACGTTCTGCAATAGATGGGAAATTTGAACCCATACGAATAATTTATCAAAATCTAAACTTACCGCGCTGGCATTTACGAGGTATCGCGATCAGGTTCTAGCTCTGACCGACGGACAAGCAAGCAGCAGCGGAACAGATATTATAGAAAGAATACAAAATCCATATTGAACAGTTCCGACCATGTCACGAGCAGTTTCTCCAGCACGATCACTCACGGAGGATCGTAGCGTAATACTAATCTTTGAAAAATTAGAAAACATTAGTATCAGACTCGAACGAGTCGAAGATGGAATTGTCACCCTAGGACGAGAAAACGAGAAAAGAACCAACGAAATAAAAGATGTTTGGAAACATCTACGGGTAGACTTGACAGAAGACGAGTCACCACTACTTCCATCTGCACCACCGGTACACAATACTACCAGACGCGACCCACGGGAAGAGAGACGGACATCCGAATCATCACCAGAACGAGAAGACTATCGTCTCCTGTCAGAGTCCACACGCAAGTGACGCCGAACCACCACGCGTAGCAATCAGGTATGTGTGCACACTCAAAGGCCACGACGACGTAGGGGTAGAAGAATTCATCCGCTCCTGCAAACGCTCAGCCGTCGCGTGTACACGACCCGAGAAACTACTCGACCTCATTATCAATGATAAAATAACTGATAACGCTGAAAGAAACATCCGTGGAATTGAGATAATCAGCTACTGTGAACTCTTCCAAGCACTCAGAGACAACGTATCAGTAGCCACCTCATACGAACTGGCACGCAGTCGACTCATGGGCACTCTGCAAGAGTATGGAGAAAGCGTCCGTTCCTATGACAAACGATTCTTGAAACTATACGAGGGCGATTTGAAAAGTCCGTGCAAAAATGAAAACTACTTAATTTTTTAGGATAGATCATTTTTATTTTTCAACATAATCTCCTTTTAGACTAACACACTTCGTCCAGCGATGCTTAAAGTCCTGCGGATTCCGATGCAACAGCTGCAAACCGTCCATGCAACACCTCACACGATTTCGTTTTTGATCAATCGTGAGCAATCGCGGCACCCATCTCGCGGATAACTTTTTCATGCCCAAATGTTGGTGCAAAATATTATGTACCCGTACATTCGAGATGCTCACAGCTCTAGCAATCTCACGCACCTTCACTCTTCTGTCATCCATCACCATATCATGGATTTTATCAATGATTTCTGGAGTAGTGGCCGAAACAGGGCGTCCCGTACGTTCAGCATCACTTGTGTCCATATGGCCACTCCGAAAATTTTGAAACCACTTATAAACTGTTCTAATTGAAGGTGCAGAGTCACCATAATGCTTATCAAGCTTCTCTTTAGTCTCCCGAGGCGATTTGCGTTTCATAAAGTAATGTTTAATCAACACGCGAAATTCTTTTTCTTCCATGTTTTGAAAACCTTTCGACTTCTTCGATTCAAACGAACGCCAAACACAAAGAAATAAACCGATCTGGCTGAAACTTGGTGTGTGTTCTTCCAAGAGATGCTACTAACTGAAAATAACTTCGATAGGCAGCAGTAGTGCCCTCTCTCTGACTTTGTACGGACTTTTCAAACCACCCTCGTACAACGAACTCAAATATATCATTCAAAACGAAGCCGACGAAGACACATCCCGAACCGAGACTCGACTGGCACTTAAAATTGAAGACCGCAACATCGTAAAAACATACATAAGCCGACTACGAAACGACATCTGCCTACGAGTTAGGAGCACCCGACCACGAACACTGAGGGACGCGCGTATGGAGGCTTTGAAAACCGAAACTTTCCTCGTTGAAAGACGTCATGCCATCCCGGCAACAAGACCTCCACCACCAACGGCGAACCGATTTCAACCAACCCGACCTCAGCAACAACCGCTTGATTACCAACCAAGGCCACAGCATGGACCTCCTCCACGCCTCACCGGGCCAACAATTGACAAAAATTTCGCTCGAACCGAGGCCAAGCCACTGTTCGACCGGATGAAACTCTTTTGCACAGAGTGCAAACAAAACGGACACTCAGCACAACGATGTTTCAAGAAGCAGGGCTTTCAACCCGGCAGCTTCCAAAAGAGACCACCTCAACGAATCAACAATATAATGGAACCCCAGGAATGGGAGAACAACGACCTAGAATACGAGGACGAGACAACCAAATCCTTACCTCAGGAGGAAGACTATGGAACTGCCTATGGAAACTGGGCGGAACAAGCCGACAAGGAAGATACCTCATCGAATTCCGAGCATCACTAAACCTCGTGAAATTCGGAATGATTCACCCAGCCAACGACGAACACATGCGCAAAGATACTCGAGCCTTTCATATGGGAAATGAAAAGCATGTCACTACAGACACAGTCCACCCAGTGCGACACGGACGATACATACCATTCGCCGTAGTACCCGACGACTTTCCACTAGAAGAAGAAGCACTGATTGGCAGACCATTCCTCGAGAGCTTCCAATTCTCACTTTCCAACACATCACTCCGACTTGACGACAAAGAATATCCGCTACACGACTCAGGTTACAACGTACCACCCCGAACACACGAAATCCTGACTATACCAACCAGCCAGAAGAAAGGATACGCAATTATTACCTTATTATCACCCAGTGATACAAGAAGGATTATACCGAGTCAAGAATCACGAAAAAAGGTACCAATTAAAAACACCTCGGATCGAATCTTAAACGTACCCGCCGAAAACGTACAGAGCGAACCAGTAAAGATACATAATGCTCGACACCAGCCGTCAATAGAAAGAATCAAATTACTAATGGAAAATACCCGGTTATCACACATCGAAGATAAGCTAATGGCCCCAATCGCACAAATAATATCACGATATGACGACATCTTCGCACTACCAGGCGAACCACTTGCCAGCTCCCCATCAACAGAACACGTGATCAAACTAAAAGATGACAAACCAATCAATCACGCGAGTTATCGACCACCGGAGGTACATAAACAAGAAATCAATAGACAAATGGCAGAAATGTTCGAGAAAAGAATCATTAAGGAATCTAAATCACCCTACAATTTACCAGTATGGGTAGTACCCAAGAAAGCCGACGCATCTGGCAACAAGAAATGGAGAATTGTAATCGACTTCCGCAAACTGAACGAAAAAACGGACCAAGACGCCTACCCACTGCCTCTGATCGATGACATACTCGACCATCTGGGAAAAGCAAGATTCTTCTCCGCATTCGACCTAAGTTCTGGCTTCCACCAGATACCAATGGAAGAAGAAAGCAAAAAATACACCGCCTTCTCAACGCCTGACGGACACTTCGAGTACAACCGAATGCCGTTTAGACTCAAGAACGCACCTGCAACCTTCCAACGAATGATGGACACAGCCCTACGCGGACTAATTGGCAAACACGGTTTTGTATATCTCGACGATATAGTAGTATTCGGATCCACACTACAAGAACACCACGAAAACTTGGAAATCCTATTCGACAGACTCAGACAAACTGAACTCAAACTCCAGCCCGACAAATGCGAATATCTGAGACCTGAACTCGAATATCTAGGACACTTGATAACTGCCAATGGAGTTAAACCAAACCCAAAGAAAATAGAAGCAGCCACGAATTTCGAACAGCCCACCAACGTGACTGAAGTGAAAGGATTCTTGGGACTCACAGGTTACTATCGCAAATTCACTAAGGGATTCTCCATCATCAGTAAACCCCTGACCCTGCTAACCAAGAAAGACGAAAAGTTCGAATGGAACCCAAAATTCTTCAATGCCCAGAAACAAAACCCGAGATTCTTGATTTTCGATCTCATAATATCAACATACGAGAAGAACACAATACTTGATATCCTCAACTTCCTTGCTCACAAACAAAACGTACTCATACGAGTATGCTATAAAGAAAAACAACTCGATAACGAAGACAAGGAAAAAATTCTCTACGAAAATCACGGAGGACACTTAACTCATCACTTTGGCGAAAACAAATCCATCGCACGATTAAAAGAAAAATATGAATGGAAAGGAATGGAGAACGAGATGATCCGATTCATCAAAAATTGCCTTAGCTGCCAACAGGCCAAACTAACACGTATGAGGCCTAAAGCTCCAGCAGTAATCACCGATACCCCACGAGAGGCAAACGAAAAAATAGCCCTCGACATCTTCGGACCACTACCTCGAACCACCAAAGGCAATAAATATCTTCTAACCATTCAAGATACTTTTACTAAATACTTAGTAATGGTACCATTAAAACAAACATCGTCAGAAAATATAGCAAATACACTCATTCAGCATTACATCTACACCTTCGGGACACCAAAGAATATCCTCACGGACCAAGGACAAAACTTCCTGTCTTACGTAATGCAAGAATTCGAAAGAAGTCTTGGAGAAACACCAATCAAGACTACAGCTTACCACCCACAATCAAACGGCTCACTAGAACGAACACATGCTGTGATACGCGATCTCATACGTACCTCCCTAACCACTGAAGAAAGAAACCAAAGATGGGACGAAAATATCCAAACCATCGGTTTCGCATATAATACATCAAGACACGAAGGCCACGGACACACGCCGTTCGAACTCATCTTTGGACGAACAGCTCGACTACCCTCCTCAATCTACTCCACAAATAACATAACGTATAACGAGTTGATCGAAAAATGGAAAAAACGGCACAACGAAACACTCGTAAGAGCATGGAACAAACTCATAGCTGCAAAAGAACGTAGCAAAGAATATCATGATAAAAACATCTGTCGAACTAAGCCAATTTATAAAATAGGCGACCAAGTCTGGGTAACATCTAATACCCGACGAAAGAAATTCGACAACGACTGGGAAAACCCCTTCACTATAACAGCCCCCCATGAAAATAATAACCTAGAGATAGACAGAAGCGGACAAATAGTTCGAATCCACATTGACTGAACGCAACCTGTTCACAGAGATGAAGCTCAACCTGATCCTGCTAGCACTCCTAGCAGCAGCCGAAGCCCAAATCCGGCAGACGCTTCTGAATGACACCACCTTCTACCTCGAAGACCTCGGAAGAGTCAAGATTTTCCAGAAGACATGGAGATTAATTGGAACTATTGACATCAGCAATCTTCTCACCCGCTACGACCAACTATAGAAGATGAACACCGACGCTGCAAACGCATGCCACACCAAGTGCCACGAACACCTAGAAATCGAACTCATGCGCACCAGGCTGAAGAGAACCTAAAAGAACATCCAACTACTAGATCACCTTACCAGCCATCAAAAACGACAGAAGAGAGGATTAATCAACGCCATCGGATCTCTATCCAAAATCCTCTTCGGAACCGTCTCTAACGATGACCTAGACCACATTAATCAGGAAATAGACAAAATATACAAGGTAACCAACACACTCGGACAGGGACTATCAAATCAGACACGAATAATTACAATTTTGCTAAATAATGCCAATCATGATTTAGAAACATTAGGACAAAAAGGAGATGAATTTATCAAAACAGCAAACAAAAATATTAATAAAATCAATAATAACTCAATTGACATCCGTATTGCAAATCAACTCACTATGAGTGGGTTTATACCAGCCGACCTTCAAGAAGATGTGAACGCCCTGCTAAGCGCCATCTCTGACGCAAAACACGGCATTGTCCATCCGCAAGTATTTAGCCCAACAAATCTTATTAACGGAATATCATCCCTTGAACAACAATTCAAAATTCCATACAGTTTAGAGAATAAAATTGAAAATTATCACGACATTTTAGGAATGTCTCAAATTAATGTAGCGTTATCAAAACAAAAATTAACATATATAATCGACTTACCACTCTGGTAATAAGATGCTTACGAAGCGAAACACATAATTCCCATTCCACAACAACACGGAAACACTTATGTTGCCCTAATTCCTGAATCACAATATATTTTAATTAACCAAGCATACTCCGCTTATATACCCACCAGCGAGACCACACTACACTCTTGCTTAAACTTAGGAGACATAAAAATATGTAAAAGGCAGCAACCCTCATTTCTACTAGCGGAAAGCGACTCCTGCGACACTCAAATACTTAATCGAAAATTCAAAACTATCACACACCCAAAATGCAAAACAGCACTATTCACAATACCTGAAATAACTTACATTCAACTACAACAAAACCTGGGATATTTATTATTCCCACACGAAAAACAACATCTCGACATACTCTGTGGAAACAAATTGGAAACGATAACACTCTCTCAACCTACGCTTCTAAATTCAGACTCCGACTGTACCATTACAACGAACGGAGCAATTATGAAACTCTCACCAAATCAAGAAACAACTATCAATATTGAATACCACAAAAATTATACTTTCCCGATCAATGATGACGACCTAAACTTGTTATCACCAATCCCAGTACAACATTACTTCACTACTAACGAAATACGAGACTTAGAAATCAACCTAGACTCTATCCAAAACCAAATCGAAAATACGAAAAATGTGACGCACTAAAAATTGGACAGAACACGCAGTCAGTCT
The DNA here is from genome assembly GCA_963942595.1 of Cylloceria caligata. Lineage (NCBI taxonomy): Eukaryota > Metazoa > Arthropoda > Insecta > Hymenoptera > Ichneumonidae > Cylloceria > Cylloceria caligata. The sequence continues at coordinate 12,714,160 of OZ012708.1, forward strand.
CCTCACCATACTAGGATAGACCGCCATAGCAATAATTACCCTATGGTCCTTAAACAAATGCGGACTATTCCAATGTATAAAAAACTGTATGCCGAAATTATGTATCAAGATAGGGTGTAATAAGTTTAAAAACTATAACAACCTCGTGACCACAACGTGGAATACCGTCCTTCCATCGAACGGATCATCACGACACATTCACCCTCGTACCAGGCCCCGTTGGAACCCCTGGTACGAATACCAGTCAGCATGCGACCCCGGAAATAATCAAACTTTCAGGAGAAAGTTCAATCTACTCTGGGGGGTGTAACGCTACGATGAGACCCGTACCTTTGTAACGCTACGATAATACCCGTACCTTGACCACTAGAACCTTGGACTTCAATAGATATCGCCGACCTATATATACTCGCCTGCGGCTTATACTATTCAGTCTACTACCATCAGGACTCCAGTACGGACCTCTCCAAGACCATCACGAGGATAAGTTAGCAATATTGTATTGAGAAATCATTTGTATAGTATCAATAAAAGAAGAGATAGTGACTCTATACTACGGTATAGAAATCACTCCTTTTTAATAAGCTATTCTACGAATTATCCACGTAACAAGTGTAACCAATATGTTTACATTTCTTACTCTCATCAGGAAACAGTGCGAGGTTTTTTCCTTCCGATTTCGATGTGCTTTGGATATGTTGTACTCCTTAATAAAATGAGGAAAACAGTCAATCAAATAAATATGCCTATCAAAAGTTAAATGAATCAATGAATTTGTCCTGGCAAATTACTTGTATGCAAGTAAACCGGAAATCTCGTTAATCCCAAATGGCCTGGAGAAACCAAAGAAGCTTAGCTGATTGGTTCCATGTAGTAGTTACTGCAATGAGTAGCAATAATGTAGTTTGGTTTTCTGAAATTAAAAAAATTATTGTTATTTTGGTAAATAATATCGTTGTTGATTGATCACTAGCAAATATGTGCAATAATGGCCTCACATATAAGGCCGTGTGTACAACACGTTAATACAGGTTATGTTTGGCACTCTGTCCTTTTCTATCCCTCATCGACAACGTCGCAGCGCGGTAACACTAGGTCCTAAAAACGTTACAATATGGATGCAATGGGCACAGGTGTCCTCTTACATATATTTTCTGTGTCAAAGTCTTTTGTATTTCGCATATATTTTACATAGGTATATCAATTTTCGTGCAAGGGTGTATGGTAAATAATACCTGTTTCAATTTTGCATCCACACAAACTTTAAAGGTAGAGTACTTTATGGAAAACGCGTATATAGGAGTAAAATATAGTACATATACGAGTATATATACATATAACTCTCTCGTATCATTTGATGATTATTAATAAAAGACCACATTGCACCTATATACATTTAAAAAAGTAATAATATAAAGTTATAATCTGAGTAAAAAACGTATCATTCTGGAATATGCGATTCACGTTACATAACCTATCTGTGACCACCGTACTTTTCTATTGTAAAATATCTACGACGTAGATAATAATAATGAAACAATTTTTTTTATGCGTTGTATCAATATTTCGTGAAGTTTTGCATATACTAGCAGTGCGAAGTCTTGTTGATATTTCTCTGATACCAGAGGGTTATGTAGGTCATCGTCGTCTTCTAATTTTATACAGTATATGGATACAATATTCCTGTGTATACAATAAACAATATAGTTGCTACATCAGCTGTCTAAACATTATATCAGATAGAATCTTAAGAATCAGTGGAATTTATATAAAATAAGTGTGTACAAGTGAAATGTACCATATACCTCTTGTGTATTGCTAGACGATTATTAATAAACTAGGAGAGGCTACGGCCCCTGCGCGCCAGCCCCTCATTTGCATTGATCATTATAAAAATATCTCGCCCGACGTCATCTTTTATGCATTTCTTATATTTGACCTTGCAACCTGCTCATCTCAAGGAATCACGAAGAATGGAATGAGATCACTTTAAAGGACTTTGAAAATTTAGAACTTGAAACAGGGAGACCTTAGGGGTCAGAGAAAACTCACAAATTGAAGAAGATTTTTGAAATCAACAACTTGACGACCTTAGGGAGCAGGTAAAATTCAAAACTTGAATCAGAATGAGCTTAAGAGGGAGAGAAAGTTCAAAGGAATAAAATAGGATTATCTTAAGGGGTTTTGGAAATAAAAAACAGCTGGACGACCTTAAGAGGCCTTGCCGTCCTCCGCGCTTCGCGCACTGTAATATATGCAGGTGTAATGTCGTTATCTCTCAATCTTATAAAAATGTCTCTGCCCCACCGTGTAGGAGAATCGAGAGAAGGGGCCAGAAACTGGGTCAGGGGGTCAGAAAGTGGATCAAGAGGGGTCAGAAAGGGTTCTTCTAGGGGGGTTGGTGCGCAAAGCGCGCAGGACGGCAAAGCCTCTTAAGGTCGTAAGCTGTTTTTTTTAAGTTTGAATGCTAGTAAAGATAATCGTTAATAGCATTGAAACTTTTTTCCACCTACAGCGAATTAATCTATCTGTCGCTCCGGAGTGAGCGCATCATGTTGCGCAGCCTAATGTGATTTTCAGGTGCGATGCGACGACTGTTATACGTAATAAATATAATAAATATATACTAAATATGACAATATATAGCAAATATAAAAATGCTGGAGAAAGTCATATTGAATTAACTTCTAAAGTATGAAATGAAAAGAAATCATAAACTTTAAAATACTCCCGACAGAAAAAAAGTTATAGTAAACAGGACCTTGACTTTAAAAAGTTTTCATTTAAAAATAAAGCTCCGATATCATTTTAGTTGACTTATTATTTAAATTATAATTTTTATTCACTGTTGTTACTACAGTTGTACGGTATGTTCTGAACGTCGTAATCGCCTTTTACATATCAAGAGATGCGATACCGTCTAGACATTAATTGAAACGAAAAATTATCATTAGCCATATGGATGTTTGCTAACGCAGATGAAAACGTCTCCCGATGATAGTGACAGCAGTATGTGAAATATTGTAATTTAAATAGTAACTTAACTGAAATCGCATAAAAAATAATTTAATGAGTTATTAACTCATAGAGGAAGTTTTGCATTCGTGACAAAACTGTTATGCCGGTACCGCGTAATTGGATTATTCGGTATTCGGTATAATATTGAAAAGTTATTATTTTTGGGATCGTTTGCCGATAAGGAGATGAATCTCGAGTTATCGATGAAAACGCGAATCTTTATAAAAGGAAGTGTTTATTATAGGCAACGGTAACTTTCCGTTGTCCATTTAAAAGTCAAAGTAAGAATGTACAATAATATGTTGTTTCGAGTATTTAACGAGGAACGAACCCGTTCTCTTTCCAATCTAATTTAATACTGTCTTTCGTAAAGCAGTTGTTAACTGTCTTCACGAAAATCCCTTCATTCGCAATTTTAGCGTTAGCCTATCGTCGAACGCCAAGCGAGTCGCTCATGCTGCGTCGGCGTTCTTGGGGTCGTTCGTACGATCGGGCATTAGACTTCGTTTCCTGTCTTGAACGAACTCCAATGTTTCTTTGCTATGGAATATTCCCGAATATACGAAATACGGAGTGGAATATTCCGCGGCACAACAAAACCCTTTTTCGGGGTTTTAATGTCAGTATACCCAGAGTGGTCCAAAACGTCGAGAAAAATGGTTTAAAAAAATGCCCGGACGTATGTACAGGGTGCGTCATTTTTTATATCAGTATGTAAACATTAAAAAACTTTGACATTTATCAACCGATTCACTTGAGTAGACATGTATTTGAAACGTCAATACAGAACAATATTGCCGACAGATCGTCCACGTCGCTTGGAATACGGCCAAACAGTCGCTCGAATGGTTGACACTGAATCTGATTTTTGGAAGCAAATTTTGATGACCGACGAGGCCCATTTCGCACTCTCTGGCGCCGTTAACAAGCAAAATTGCCGCATTTGAGGAACGGAGAATCCACAGGAGATCCATGAAACACCAGTGCATGACCAAAAAGTGACTGTTTGGGTCGGCGTTTGCGCCAAAACCATCATTGCGCCATTTTTCTTCAGAGAAGCAGAAACAGTCGATGGAAATCGATATCAGTGGATGTTGGCTCATTATGTCTGCCCACAAATGTGTGAAATAGGTCTGGATGGTTACTTGTTTCAACAAGACGGTGCGCCATGCCACACTCAAATCAAACAATATAGTTTTAGCAACGAAGATTCCCTAGACGTGTGATGTCAAAAAATGGCGATATTGACTGGTCACCCAGATCTCCAGATTGACCCCTCCGGACTTCTTTTTGTGGGGTTATTTGAAAAGCAAAGTATACGTCAACAAACCTCCGACCATTGACGAGTTCAAGGCAAACATTCGTGCCGAAATCATCGCTATACTGCCAGAGATGCTCGAAAAAGTGATGGAACACGCAGCAAAAAGGGCACATTTTGCTTTGGCCAATGGAGGTGGCCACTTGATTGATGTTGTATTCAAAAACTAGTCCAAATAAATTGTAAACGACCAAATTAAATAAAAATACCACATATATGGATATCGGTTGTTTTTTTAAAAGTAATTCCATGTTTACATACCGACATAAACGATGGTGCACCCTGTCTGTACGTATACATGTATGTATATATGTTTATATGTTTTCTTTTTGGTTTGTTGAGGGGACAAATGCTTTATGTACCGTGAGTTGATGCGTCAACCGGTATGTTGGACTCGCGTGCGTGCTTTACCGACTAAAACCCTAATCTCTTTCCTTCATTGACCTTTATCGACCTCCCACGGAACCGATTGTCAGCTGTCTCTACTGATTTTTCAATGAGGGACAGCCATTGTCGCTGTTTCCCTTATTCCTTTTTTTCTTCTTGGTGCAACTTCTTCAGTAGCACTAAAACGCAACTGCTTGTCGCCTTCTAGTTCTCCTCCGATGTCATCATGTGCTTCACTATTGTATCTGGACTCGGAATCATTATTAAAGTTTCTTCCAACTCTTGCCTCACCTCCCGAAAGCGTGAGCACCGGAAAAACGCGTGCTTGCCATCTTCCTGTACTCCGCATCCAGCTGGAATCTTCGGAGACTCTTCGTAGCCGAACCGGTGGAGGTAGGCTCTGAAGTAACCATGTCCTGAGAACATCTGCGTCAGGTAGAAGTTGACCACCCCGCATTTGCGGTTCACCCAACCATCCACCTGTGGAATTAGACGGTGTGTCCACTTCCCCTTCGCAGATGCGTTCCACTTCTGTTACCAGCATAGCAAGCTGGTTTGTTCGATTTGGTTCATCCGTTCATTTCGGCGTCCAACTAATAAGCTTCTCAGATGATACAGTGACCTTCTTTCTTCGGCCAGGATTTTAATGGGAATCATTCCTACGAGCATACACGCCACATCTTTTGATATTGTGCAGAATGCGCAGGAAACCCTTAAGACACTCAGCCGATAGATCGCTGCCGCCGTCCGTCGATACTTCTCTATTTTTATTTGGAACGCTTTCCCAAGTGGCCACGCCGTACGTCAGGACAGAAGTGATCGCTGATATTACTAGCTTCCTCTTGTCCTGTCTTGGCCGGCCTATGTTCGGCATAAATCGCGCTAGCACCACTCCTACCTTGGCCGCCTTCGTGACGACGTATTCAATGTATTCCTTAAAGGTGAACCTTGCATCGATCATCATACAGGGCTGGGACGTCATTTTATGCTGTTCCACTGTCAGTTAGATTGTCTCATCGCTTTCCTGCTGATAATCAGCACAGCCACTGTTTTGTGCCTAACCAGTTTTAGGCCAGCTGAGCGTATCCAATGCTGGGCCGGATCATAGGTCTCCTCGAAGATCCTGTTGGCTTCGTCTAAGTATTTCGTAACGACCACTGCGGCATCATCTGTGAAGGCCACTATCTCTGCTTCTTGTAGGGTTGTTTTTTTCAGCAGATCGTCGAACATTATATTCCAGAGACGTGGACCAAGCACAGAGCCCTTAACACCACTTCCTATGATTATGTACGCTTGTGGACCATCCTCTGTATTGTAATTTGGGAACCTGTTGCCAAGATAGCTCTTGATCATTCTCTTTAGGTAAAGTGGCACATTCAGCTTAACGAGCGCAAGGCAGATGTTACTCCTCTTGGCTGCATTGAAGGCGTTTTTGACGTCCAGGGCGACAACGAGACAATACACTCTTTTCCACTTTGTGCCCGAGGTTGCATCTTTCTCTGTGTTGACTATGTGATTTATAGCGTCTAGCGTCGATCTCGATTTCCTGAAGCCATATTGGTTTGTCGCCATGGAGTTTCCAATAGCAGCCTCTATTCGATTATGGATTAACGTCTTTAAGATTTTTCCTGAAGTGTCCAACATGCATAAGGGGCGATATGACGATGCATCGTCATGCGGTTTTTTGCCCTTGGGCAAGAGCACAAGTCTCTGCCGCTTTACTGAGACCTCACTGAGAATCTCGGTCCAGCTCTACCCTTTGCTCTACTTGATCGTCTTTGTTAACTCGGCTCGTGCCGACTTATACTCCGCCTCCCATTCTGGTATGTGTTGCTCGTCCTGGCTCGCTAAGCTCACCTTCTAGTTCGGATGCTCTTTCGTCGTAGCCTGGCATTTGCATCACTCCACCATTATAACGGGGGATGAGGATTTCCGGCTCCTTTTCTGGGCATTGCAGCAACGCACGCCCTTACTACCAGGTGTATGCATAAGTTTTTTCCGGTTTTTTGGTAAAAAAAAACACGTAATTTTCAAGGGAAATTAATTTTTGTTTTATTCAAAATATTGGCCATCGGCTTCTACACATTTCGTCCATCTTTCAGGTAACTTATGAATACCATGCCAGAAAAACTGCTTGTCTTTTGCGGCAAACCATTCGTCGAGCCATTTTCCAACTTCCTCGAAGTTGCTGAAGTGCTGCTCTGGGAGCGCGTGCCCCATTGATGCGAAGAGGTGATAGTCAGATGGCGCCAGGTCTGGCAAATACGGCGGGTGCGGAAGGATGTCCCATCCAAGCGATTTCAAGGTGTCTTTCACTGCTTTTGCTGTGTGAGACGGCGCATTGTTGCGTAACAAAATCACTTTGCCATGTTTTCTGGTCCATTCCGGTCGTCTTTCGATTAATGCGTGGTTTAAATTAATAATTTGTTGGCGATAGCGTTGTGTATTAACGGCTTCGCCGGGCTTCAAGAGTTCATAATACACAATACCGCTCTGGTCCCACCAGACACAGAGCATGGTCTTATTGCCGAAGCGATTTGGCCTTGGTGTTGAAGGACCGGCTTCGCCAGGTGAAAGCCACGATTTTTTCCACTTCGGGTTTTTAAAATAAATCCATTTTTCGTCACCCGTCACAATTCGATGCAAAAATGATTTCCTTTCGTGGCGTTGAAGCGGCACTTCACAAGTGACTTTGCGATTTTCTATTTGAGGTTCATTCAAATCGTGTGGGACCCATTTACCGAGTTTATTGATTTTCCCCATTACTCGTAAACGTCTTCTGATTGTTTCTTGTGACACATGTAATGCTTCTGCTAATTGCCGTTGAGTTTGAGTTGGGTCATCATCCAATAACTCCTGCAATTGCTCGTCTTCGCATTTTTGTGGTCTACCAGAGCGCTCACTGTCTTTCACATTGAAATCACCACTTTTAAATTGTCGAAACCATGTCTCACATGTTCTAATCGATGGAGCGTGTTCCCCATCTGTTTCTACCAGCAAACGTTGACTTTCAGCAGCCTTTTTCTTTTGATCAAATAAAAAAAGCAATGCGTGCCACAAATGTTCTTTTTCAGGCACAAAACTCGACATGATCACTGAACGATAAAACAAAGACGCTAGTTTTTGGCGGACTCAACTTGTGTGTGTTTGTAGGTTAATGTCAGACGAACAAAATGACGTATGTGTCAAATTAATACGCTGCGTACTTTTCGCTGGCGCCATCTCTTAGTTAAACCGGAAAAAACTTATGCATACACCTGGTACTCTCGTGATCACTTCCTGGGCCTTGGCTTCAGCTCTGTGATCTTCGATTCTGCTGCTGTCCAAAGTCTCGCGAAACACTAGCATGATGGTCGCTGGGTGTATAGAAGTCCGTCATCTATCAGCGTATATCGTCCTTTGCTAGGCTACTTCTGACGATGATCAGATCTATCACCGAAGTCGCTTCTCTCTTGCAAAATGTAGGTAGCCTGCCATCGTTGAGCAAGACTAACTTCAATACAGCCAGTGATTCCAAAAGGGCTTGACCTCTCTTGTCCGTCCTTTTGCTGCCCCAGTCCAATGCTCAGGCATTAAAGTCTCCCGCAATGGCGTGTAGAATCTGTTCCTTGGCGTCGTTGATCAGACGGTCCAGAACTCCCTCGAAGTTCTCTAACGTCATGCTCGATGGGGTGTAGCAGCTTTAGACGCCGTTTATTTTAGCCCTCACAAAGCCATCCCGTTGCCTTCCCATGTTTTCCTGGAAGTGGTACTTGCTGCAAGACCAGACATCGGCCTTACCTGTTTTATCCACTTCTCAGGATTGGTGGTTGAGTTTTCTTACGGCTCCGAGATTATCGCTGCGTCCACTCTCTTCTCTCGTACAATTAGCGTGAGCAGATCCTGCGTTGCCTCACAGTGATTGAGGTTCACTTGTAGTATTCTCATCTTCGTTTTTGAATGAACACCTGGTAGGCCTTCTTGTAGGCTACACATTTGCGGCTCCCAGCCACGTGGTGGCTGGCTTCTTCACTCTCCTTTCCGCTGCATACTGCGCAGCACGGTTTCGTCTTGCACTCCGCGATTTTATGGCCCCCAGTGCCTCATTTCATGCAACACTTTGACCTGTCGATCATGCTCTGGCAGGTTCAGAATAGCTGTACGTACTGCCAGCACTTGAAGCACTTGGTTGGTTTCACAATTTCACTGACTTAGCAACTAACCTAACTAACATGCAGTTTCCCTGTCTCGAAGATATTTGTAGCTACTACCGTGGACTATGGTTACTACAGCTGTCTGGGTGCCATCGAACTATTTATGAAGAGACTTTATGGCATGTAGCTCCATTTTGCTCCCTTCGTCTAGCGAGTTTTTCAGCGCCTAATGGACTTTTTCCTTCGTGATAGTTTCATCGAGATCCTTGATCTCGATCCATGTTAACTTCACACGGCTCTTGATCGCCGCTTGGTCCCCCAAAAAGCTGCCAATAGCCGTGTAAAACTGTACCACCTTTTCCTCGCAGGTTTTATTGAGGACCAGTATCGCATCCCCTGCCATAGTCCTGCATATCTTCGAGACGTTTTGTCCCACCTCCTTCAGTGAGGTATCCTTCTTTACCTTACTGAGCATTTCTGGTTCCTCCTTGGTACCCTTTCCCACTTGCTTTCCTCCTTTTTTCTAGCTTGTTAGTTTGGATCGGACGGGGTGTGGGTCGTAGTGTGTCCCGAGTTTTATCTCTTCTTCGCATGATTTTCCTGGTCTTACGACCGGCCTCTTTAGGCAGAGAGATTGTCTTTTTCTTGCTGCCGTCCTCCTTAGCTATTGGTGCTGATGTGACCGTGTTGAGAATCCGTCCGGTGTGACTTAACAGATCTGCGAATATATTGGAAAAGAATGTAGCCTCACTCGATACAGGGTGATAAATAAACCAGACACATTGTTGTTATCGTGAGAAAGCGGTTTATTCTACCTTCCACTTATTACAAGAAAAATGTCAAATCTTAGAAAATATTTGTGTTAAGATAAATTTAGAAAAAAATACAAAATTGATATAAAAAATAAATACAACAAAAAACTGAGAATAACAATTATACTATGCGTCGACGACGCATAGCCGCACACTTAAATACCAAGGATCATTAGTAACGGCTACTTACACCACATATATCAATTACAATTATAACCAAAATGACTGAATTGAATTTAATGTCAGAACTGCGCAAAACTATGTGGAGTCAGGGGTCCATCACGTTCTTCAATTTCACGGCTGCTTTTAGCATGGATGTTCGCGATGTTATTGCGTGAATAGAGATGCTCGAACGAAATTCGGTGATACAATGGATGAGCGATACAAGCGTACCGTTCTTAGTTCCGGGCGAATCAGATCGAAAGGGTACACTCTAACCGAAATATGGGAATGCGATTTTGACAGATACTCGAGAATAACGGGGAAATGTCGTTATACGCTATAGCACAGCAACAGGTCGACGCACGGCGAATATCGATCGCCGTGCGCCAGCTGATTATCCAACAGACCGATACCTCGAGAATCATCTTTGGCGACATCTGCGTCGCTATTGTTGCTTCAAGGTTATTTGCTAACAGCCTGTATGTGCTACTCATACCATTCACCACCTTCTTAATGTCGCCATGAATATTGGTCCTTGGCGTAATAAATGTCAGCAGAGCTTCGACTTGTTCTCCGAGTGTATCAAACGGGCTCTTCTTTGTATCCTGACTTAGCGCTTTGTACTCCACGGAGGCCAAGTGGTTCACCTTCATGGAGCTGCAGACGTTTGATGACGACGTCCCGGGGCCCACGCTTACATCCCTGAAAGACACCGGTACTGGGGTTTCGACCGCCTATACCGTTGTTTTCTTTCCATTCGTTTTATTTCTATTGTTGATTTGTATTCGGGGTTCCTTCCCCTAGTCTATTTGAACGATCAAACGGGCGAAGTTCGATCGTAATTATACGAAGCGTCTCGTTTGAAGATGATAATCTGTAGTAATGCTTGTCATGCGTCAAATTCACAACTTTTTAGCGTATAGAGACTTTTTGAAAGTACCGCCTGCTGCGCCCTTTACCCGTGTGTCCACGGCGGCGCTGCGCTGTCCCCTAACTTCATTTCGTTTAGAGATTTTCATAAGGAGTTATCACTTTTCTGTTTTCTGTTTTTTTTTGGATGTTTTGGGTAATTATGGGTGGAAATGGATCATCGAGAACGAGACGCTTCGTATAATTACGATCGAACTTCGCCCGCCTTTGGCGGGCTCGCTTGTCCATTATATTACGCGTCTCGTTCTCGATGACAATCTGTAAACTTTCAGTGAGGAAAGTGATAACTCTCTATTGGTTCTGTTTATTTTTATTACTTATGTCCAGTACATTCCCGTCCAGTCCACCTGTACAGGCTTTTTCTTTACATAAAGGGGAGCGAGATACAATAAAAGGAGGAGGGAAAACAATATTTCTCGACCGCCGATTATACTAGCAAAGCCCGCGCGAATGACAATTTTCCTTTATAAATAGGCCTCTTGTAAAATCTGGCGAAAACTTCTAAACGCTCGGACCAACCAGCTGTTCTACGTATCGTATCGATATCTACGCCTTTTCTGAACGCTGCACTCACAGCTGCATGTTTTGTACTGTAAGCTGAGAACTTTTCCATATCTATCCCTGCTTTCCTTAACAGGGATTTTATCCAATGGCCTAACGTCTGCGCTGACACTTCCTTGTGTGGTTTAATCGTACTAATGAACAACCTCTCATTATCATCCGGTCGGAAGGTTTCGGTTCTTTTAATATACGTTAGTATTGCCGATGCTACGCATAATTCTCCGGCTTCTGTGAAGAACGGAAGGACTAATTCTGGTTGCACTTTACCTGGTTTCGATGTTTTCGTAAGATCCGAAATTTTTATCTTTATCTTTTCGCTTTCGACTTCTATATTTTTAATTCGAATCAGAGCAAGGGTTTGGAGTCTCTACGCTGTTGCCATAATCAATAACGTTGCAACTTTTTCTCCTATCTCTCTCAGCGGAGCTTTGTCCATTGAAACCTTTTTAAGAAATTGTAATACTTGTTCTGTATCCTATGTACTATCATACTTCGGACGCGGTGGTTTTTGTTTACATACTCCTTTCAAAAACCGTGATACCATATCATCTTTTCCAAAATTTTGTCCGAGAATTAGTGCAATCGCAGACCTGTCTGCGCATAAACTACCATAATTTGCACCTTCCTCGAATGCTTTGTCCTCGATGCCTCTCCTTTGAAAGGCCTGCCTAATACACTCCCTGCACCAAGGAAAGTTTATGCGCTAGAGGATGTGTTATGTTCCTGCACGGAGATAATAAGAGATTCTTTTTAGGTTTTAAAATAACGGGAGGTGAGGTAAGTAGTGACAAAAATAACGGGAATCATGGCTGTGTTGGCCAGTACAGAACAATTATTGCTTCAGCTGCATGATAGTTTGGGATTTTTTGTAGGCATCGCAGAATCAGCACAAACGGTGGAAATTGCGTAAAAGTTTTCCCTGGTCCAAGAAATTGTAAACGCGTCCACAGCCGTAACATCTGGCTGTGGGAATCTAGCACAAAATCTTTTACATTTTTTATTCAGTCTCGATGCAAACAAATAAATTGAAAATGGACCAAATTTTTTATTAATTATCGCAAAATTCTTTTTCGACAACTCCCATTCTGTGTCAATGTTTTTAATTCGAGATGCCGCGTCCGCAAACACGTTTTGTTTTGTTGAAATATATGACGCGAAAAACCAAAGTTTCCGTTTTTTTCCCCATTGCCAAATTTCTCTTGCTAATTCACTTAAATGAGGGAATTGCACACCTCCCGATCGTTTTATGTACGAGATTGCCGACGTTTTATCCACTCGCAATAATATTTCCTGATTCGATCGATTTTCTGCGAAGCTTTTCAGAGCTAGAAATGCTGCGAGAAGGTCAAGGTAATTAATACTATATTTCCTTTCTATCGGGCTCCAAAACCCGTAAGTACTCCTACTCTCGCAATGTGCTCCCCACCCTGTTAAGGAAGCATTTGTCTCGATTTCTAGCGCAAAATTGAAAGTGCGAATAGGGTTAAAACCTAAACTTAGATTTTTCTTCCACCAGCACAGATCTTCTATGAGTTTTTTTCTTTCTTTCTTTTTTTTGTCTTTCTAGTCTCTTACAATATATCGATCCATAAGCTATCGCTGGTGTGGCTGCGGCGAGCGTACCAAGCAGCTTGGCAAAATCGCGTATACTATTTTTATTTTTGGTTTGAAATTTTCCAATCATGTCCTTGATCCGAACTCTCTTTCGCTCAGTTAATTCCAATCTAAAACTCTTTGAATCGATAATGAATCCTAGATATGTACATATTTTGCTAGGAATAAGTGAGCTTTTCTCCCAGTTTATACTGAAGCCTAGATTTTTAAGAAGATCACACGTTTTTTTGATATTTTCTGCACATATCATTTGAGTTCTGCTCATGACTAGAATGTCATCGATATAAATAATAAAGGTAATACCTTGTAATCTTAACAAACTCAAAACGGGCTTCATTAATTTTGTAAATACGAACAGGCTTGTACAGGGTGTCCGCCGGGAAGGTATACTACTTTGTTTGTTTATAATTTTTGATTAAATGAAAGAGAATGGATCTTATATTGATAAATGTTTTATTTAATGTCGGCAATTATGTATGGAATACAATATCAGATAAATGTCCGCCTCTGTTAGCCTCACAAATGCGAGCCCTTTTGAGCACATTTTTCATTACATTCTCACACATTTCACGCGGTATTTCATTAATTTCATCACGAATATTTTGTTTGAGTTGCTCAAGCGTTTCTGGTTTGTTTGCATAAGCCTTGCTTTTTAGATATCCCCACAAAAAGAAGTCCGGAGCAGTCGAATCAGGCGACCGTGGAGGCCAATCAACATCACCATTTTTTGAAATAACTTGTTGTGGAAAGAGGTCTTGCAGTAATTCCATTGTAATCCTGGCTGTATGCGATGTGGCACCGTCTTGTTGATACCACATGTTAATCAAGCCCAAAGCATGCAGTTGTGGCGTTAAAAAGTTTTCAATCATATCACGATATCGCTCCCCATTCACAGTTACCGTTACGCCGTTTTGATTTTCAAAGAAGTAAGGTCCAATGATTCCTCCTGACCAAATTGCACACCAGACTGTCACTTTTAATGGATGTAAAGGTGACTGATGAATAATTTGAGGGTTTTCCATTGCCCAGAACCGACTATTCTGTTTATTCACATATCCATTTAAATGAAAATGTGCCTCGTCACTCATTATGATTTTTTCATGAAAATCGGGGTTGTCATGGGCGAGCTGTAACATCCTATTGGCATATGTACGGCGGTGTAAATGGTCTTGTGGAAGAAGCTCTTGTGTCAACTGAATCTTAAATGGAAACAAATGCAAATCCTTGTGCAAAATTGTGGCCAAACTTGTTCTTTGAAGACCAAGCTCCTGAGCACGGCGTCGAATTGAGGTTGATGGATTGTTTTGAACACTTTCTTGAGCAGCAGTAATGTTTTCAGCCGATCTTGCAGTACGTTGTGGCCCATGCTTGGGCCTATCACTTACAGACCCTCTTTCTTCGAAATCATTCACTACACGATAAATAGTGCGTTTTGTTGGCACGTTGTTTCTCCCAAAAATTTTACGTAACTTTCTCATCGTCACAGTAATCGATGATTGATTTTGATAAAATGTTTTAACGATTAAAACACGTTGGTTTATCGAATATTTTTCCATAATAAATTTGCCACGTGTCTACTTCACGACTGCCAAATATGAACTGTCAAGACTAACGTTTACCAAAATGGCGGCAAAACAAAGTAGTATACCTTCCCGGCGGACACCCTGTACAAAAGCCAAACGGCAAACATGCGAACTGATAAAGTTCGTCCTCGAATCGGAATCTAAGATATTTTCTATATTCTTGATCAACCGGAATCGCGTAATATGTGTCTTTTAAGTCAATTGTCCCCATGAAACAGTCTTTTGACAAGAGCCCCTTCGCTGACCGAATGTCTTCCATCTTAAAGTGAGCCGGTCTGATAAAATCGTTCAACCTTTTTAGATTTAGAATAAATCTTTTAGACCCATTCGATTTTTCTATGGGGAAAAAGGGGGAGAGGAACTGAGATGGGTCTTCACATTTTTCTATCGCTTTTTTAGTCAATAAGGCCTCAATCTTGACTCGAATATTTATACGTTTACTGTTACTCCATTCTTGCGCATACGATTCATTATTTGAGCCTGGGATTTCCTCGAAGGGAATACGGTAACCTTTCACGCATTGTAAAATAAATTTATCCGTGGTGATTTTTTCCCACTCGCTGAAGTTTTTTAGACGTCCAGCTAAGGTTTTTACCTGAACTACTTTTTCTTGGTCGTCTTGGACGATCCTGTTGACGGTTTGGTCGTGTTGTGCATCTGAAAATTGCGCTTGAATCGAAATGTCGAGCGTCTCTGTGTGCCCACGTGCCTGCTCCCTGCAGGTATCAGGAGGTATCAGGAGGTATCAGGAGGTATCAGGAGTTTCCCTGTGTCTTTTGCGTCGAGATTTTGGGAACAGGCTTCTCTTTTATATTCGCAATTCCGAGAGAGGAATTCCGAGACAAAATCATATATCGCGACGTCCGAGCTCTTATGTCCTTGAGGGGCCAACAAAAACGCTCAAGACAATACTGAAAGCTGTCGAACCGAAGTAGTACTCAACAACATTTTTTTTATCTACGCGTATACTGGGAATCATGTTATGGTCTATCTCCTTGGCTAGCTCAAAACAATGTCGATCGAGCTCTCAATTTGTCAATATTCTGCAGAATCGAGACCATGTATTTATTTTACTTGTATTATAACATTGATGAACTGTTTTTTACTAACCGGCCTGAGCCATTTTGGCCTTGGTCTGTGACCTGTGTATATTTGGAGCTGCGAATAGTCTCCTTGTCATAACAATATTTTATATTCTAACATAGATGAATTGTAATTCTATTGAACGATGAATTTGTGTATGTGATATGTGACCTGATATGTGATATGTGACCTGTGTATATTTGGAGCTGCGAATAGTCTCCTTGTCATAACAATATTTTATATTCTAACATAGATGAATTGTAATTCTATTGAACGATGAATTTGTGTATGTGATATGTGCAATACTTTATATTTGAAGAGTCCTTTTCTCTAACAATTTAGAGCCATTGTGAGGCATTGGTCTCTGACAAGCCTATTATTTAGAAATATTTCAATATCTAGAATTGATATTTGTAGAGTATGCTGTACGAGTCTGTTTTTATCTTGCGCCGTGCGCTTTTTGTTAAATATATTGTGGAATATGTGACCTGTCAAAGTTACAATTCTTAAAGAGAAGTTCTCTCACGAGAGACAACAGTCAGTAGTCAATTCGTTCTCGTGGAACCCCGAATAAATAAACTGAATTCTAAGATTAATCCTCTAGAGTTTTATTTCTCTTCACTATAATAGTACGTCTTGGTTTCTTCCCCAGCATTTTCAAAAAACTCAGTCGGCGGGAAAGAATCAAATCGTTACACTAGAGCGAGAGCGTTTTCTTTTCTTGTCCTTTGGCATATTCCTTCGATGAAACGTAAGAATTTTTGGATTAAATAATGTTTCGTTTTACGTTGCCCGTGTTGAGTTCGTTGCACAACGAAACATAATGAAGTTAGGGGAGAGCGCAGCGCCGCCGTGGACATACAGGTAAAGGGCACAGCAGGCGGGACAAAAAGTCCCTATACGCTAAAAAGTTGTGAGTTTGACGTATGACAAGCATTACTATAGATTATCATCGAGAACGAGACGCGTAGTAATTGGTCCGTGAGGCTTACTCTATGTCTGCCTTACCCTCTCTTTCGAGCGAGCATTCCCCGATCCGCCATCTAGGGACGCGCCACATAAGGGTTTCAGAAATCTCCCTGTGAGTATGTACTCGTATGCATGTATGTTTGTGCTTGCCTGAAAATTCAAACGGCTAGACGAGGCGTGGTAGAAAAATAACGGGAATTTTCGTTTTTTGGAAAGAATTTTATTTATTCGGCTACGACAATGTTATCCCCTTCAAAATAGTCATTAGATATTATACACATATGCCAACGCTTTGTCCAATCCCCGAAACACTTCTGGAACTCGTTCTTTGCGATAGCTTTTAGCTCTCTCAGCGATGCGTTTTTAATCTCATCCATGCTTGCAAAACGACCCTTTAAGGTTCTCTTTATTTTTGGAAACAGAAGAAAGATACACGGAGCCATGTCTTGCGAATATGGAGGCTGGGGCATCATTGCAGTGCTGTTTTTGGCCAAAAAATCACGAACAAGCAATGAAGGGTGAACAGTTGCGTTATCGCCGTGCAAAAGCCATGCTTTGTTTCGCCACAAATCCGGGCGTTTTTTTCGGATTGCTTCACGCAAACGGTGTTGAACTTGTAAGTAGTATTCTGTATTCACTGCTTGACCTTGTGGTAAAAACTCATGGTGCACTATGCCGTTGAAATCGAAGAACACAGTGAGCATGATCTTCACATTCGACCACACTTATCGAGCTTTTTTCGGTCTTGGCGATCCAGAATTGCCTCCACTGGGACGATTGAGCCTTGGTTTCGATGTCATATCCGTAAGCCTATGTTTCATCACTTGTTATGATATGTTTCAGTAGTTCAGCATCGTTGTTGACTTCATTTAGCGACTCCTGAGCAATTTCTATTCACCGCTGTTTTTGTTCGAAATTCGACAATTTTGGAATAAATTTTGCTGCTACACGTTTCATATCCAAAAACTCCGAAAAAATATCATGGCATGAGCCAATTGATAAGTCAACATCATCAGCTACGTCTCTGATTGTGATTCGGCGATCATTCATAATAATTTCTTTCACGTTTTCCACGTTTTCATCGGTTTGTGATGTGCTGGGGCGACCAAGGCGCTCGTCATCTTCAACGTCTTCACAACCATATTGGAAACGCTTATACCACTCGTAAACCATTTTTTTTACTCATAGCAGACTCACCAAAAGCAATTTTTGACATTTCTAAAACTTTGCTGCTCTTTATTCCATTCTTATAGCTAAATTTAATACAAATGCTCTGATCCATTTAAAAATCGCCGATCCTACCAAAACACATGTGACTTTTTTGACAGCTGACAATTGACTAAATATTTAATATGGCTAACTCAGTATAGCAACTTGTCAGACAAGTTGTGTATTGGTAACACAACAACGATAAATCGCGCGTATCGGACTAATACATAACATGAAATTGCAAAATTCTAGTTATTTTTCTAACATACCTCGTATTTCGAGAGCAGCTCCACCGATCGTGCACAGCTTTGGGACACAAGTAGGGCATCGACCTTATTCGTGCCATTTTCGCGTGAATGCCTAGAAAATATTTCATGGGACTTTTTGAAAACATGTCTGCAAGCTCTAACATTTGGAGATCTTCAGTTATCGAGTTCAATAGTTCCTTATAATGACAGGTCCTGGTTAGTTTGGTATTGAATTTGACCGAAGTCGTAAAAATATTTCGGTTTTGACAGCATTTTGTATTATTTGAACCATTAGCGCTGTCGCGCTTGCTTTTGTAATGTTTGTAAAACTTGTTCCTGCACAAACGAAATAATATACAATGATGCTTGGTACAAAGTTTCGTAAAAATTTGTAGAATGGTTCAGATTACAGGGGACTTAAAATTTGTAAATTGCCACTGCTTCAATTTCCAAAAATTACGAGACAACCAACAAAGACTTCTTCTGCATACCTACTCGCGTTTAGAGATATTTGGTATAAAATATGGTCGAAATTGACGAAAGAGTTAAAATGTTAGACTTGATTGAATTTTCTTTATTAAATATTCTTCTTCTTGGCAAAAGTAAAAGACTTGTGAATTGAGAATCATCGATCGATTGAATCGATCGAACTTACCATTAACACGCGAGTAAGGCAGTTGGAACTCTTAATTTCTTGCAATTTCCGATCAAATATATTGAAACGCTCAGATTTTATAGAAATTTAAATACGATTTTTTAAATTCGAAGTTGTGTTCGTGCTCATCGTCATCTTTAACATTTTTTTATCTGTTTGAGTTCGTTAAAATTCAGTTGCTATCATTTATTTAAACAGGGATGCGAAGTCGAAACTTGGACTTTGCTTCCTCATAATTTTCCATTTTGCACACAATTTCCTCTCTGCGGACGCCAAAATTAATCAGCATACTTTCTCGTATACGTGGTTTTGTGAAAAATAGACAATAATTAGGAAGCAATGCGTAACGTTCTACTTTGCATCCTTATTTACCTTCATTTTAATACGAAAACTTTTTGAAGTCAAAATCCTGGCTGTTCGCGGTCGAGAGTTTAAACATTTTTTAATTTCTTTCTCATGATCCTCTAGTTAACTCAAAAGGCTATTCGTTGAATGTGTTGTCTATGTAATGATTTCATTAGAGTTGAAATAACAGTGCGTGATTTTTTAAATTTTATATATTATACTTGTGTTGAATTTGTAAATGTCAACATTTACAAATGTTGTTTAGACATGACACCATAGGATGATATGGCACATCGTTTCTTTTAGAAATTAGCCGCGCGGAATTTTATTTATTAAATTATTAATGCGTTTTGGTGAATACCTAAATGTACGAGATTGGTCATGATTGAATATTTATTTACCTTTTACCATTGTACCAACTGTTAAAGTTGATTACCCTATTAATAATTAAATTAATAATTGAGTGCAAATATTGTAATATTGTAATGATGATTGTGATGATCTAATATCTGATGATCTTATATAGAATATATTGGGTCGTTCGGAAAGTAATTTCGTTTTTTCTCAACAGAGGACTTAATTGTATTTTTTCACAACCAACTTCACACTTAAGCCGCATAATCATATGTATTTTGACAGCTGATATAGCAAGGCTTGCTTGTGAAAAAATTCAATCGATTCTGCACAGTAGTTTTTGGTTGATACCCTTTTAAATATGGAAAGTGAGAAACAGGATTTACAGCATATTTTACTTTTTTAATATAGAAAAGGTAAAAATTCTGTTCAAGCAAGAAAAAAATTATCTGATGTGTATGTGGAAGATGTGTTAAGTGAGCGCCAGTGCCAAAACTGGTTTGCAAAATTTCGATCCGGCAATTTTGATCCCGAAGATGCACCACGTTCTAGAAGACCAGTTGAAGCTGATGTAGACACAATAAAGGCATTAATTGATGCAAACCGGCGAATAACAACTCGTGAGATCGCTGAGAGATTAAATTTATCGAATTCGACCGTTCATGATCATTTGAAACGGCTAGGTTTAACCTCAAAGCTCGACATATGGGTTCCTCATCTTCTTACGGAAAAAAAATTGTGCTGTCGCATTGACGTTTGTGATTTGCTTCTCAAACGCCAAGAAAATGATCCATTTTTGAAGCGTATCATCACTGGGGATGAGAAATGGGTTGTCTACAACAATGTTAAGCGCAAAAGATCCTGGAGAAGAAAAGAAAAACCGGCTCAAAGCACTTCGAAAGCCAATATTCATCAAATAAGGTTATGCTATCTGATTGGTGGGATTTCAAAGGAATCGTCTATTTTGAGCTTCTACCGAGCAACAGAATGATCAATTCTGAAGTGTACTGTCATCAGTGGGACAAATTAAATGATTCTCTTAAAGAATAAAGGCCAGAATTGGTCAATAGGAAAGGTATAGTGTTCCTACAAGATAATGCGAGACCACATACAAGTTTGACCACTCGGAAAATATTTTAGATCTTGGATGGGATATACTGCCACACCCACCATACTCTCCAGGCCTGGCACCTTTAGATTATCATCTGTTCTGGTCTCTACAAAATTTTTTAGACGGTAAAACGTTTAATTCAAATGAGGAGGTCAAAAGTCACTTGGGTCAGTTTTTTTGCCAGCAAAGAATACAAATTTTATGAGCTTGGATTCATGCTACTGCCAGAAAGATGGCAAAAGGTATTGGATCAGAATAGACAATATTGGATTGAATAAAATATTAATTCACTATAAGAAAATCGTCTTTCATTTTTATAAAAAAAAACGAAATTACTTTCCGAACAACCCAATAGTAATCGGTATTTTTTATCAGTAGGATTAATTAGTCTAGGGATACATATATTGTCACAGGATATTTTATCGGGGATCTATTATTATGGAACCAAAAATCATTTCGTTTTCACTCACACCAATTGTTGTGTGCACACGCAACCACACCTGCATAAGCATACGTAGGTATTGAATTCTCATGACTTCTTCTGCAGGAAAAACGCCTCGATAAGCTTTGTTAGCTTCCTGTACGAAGACGAAGAATAAAATACAGACAACAGAAAGTTAAGCAAATCACTTAGTATACGTTGTATTCATTGAATAAAATGATGATTCTAGTGTCCAATTTTGCTTCAATGATCTGAAAAAATACTGTGTAACATAAAAAGAGAACACGCGAGATACAAGTGACTTTAGAGGCATAGCCCCGATGAAATCGTTAATAAAAACCCGGGTCTTGGTAAACTGATTAATGGAGTGGACAGTTACCGTTAGACTGCTGCCAAAAAGTTAAGAAGATTTTAGAATATACCGAGGCTGCGTCAATCATTCTCTCTTCAATATGTTTCTAATTCAGCTGCAGTTTATACGAGGTCTGTTAAAAAAGTATCGCGAATTTTGTATTTTTTCAAAAAGTATTTATTTATTCATTAATATCTATTTTGTCCCCTTCAAAGTAATTCCCCTCGGGCATAATACATTTATGCCAACGTTTTTCCCAATCCTCGAAGCACTTAAAAAAATCATTTTTTGTGATCTTGTTCAGCTCCTCCTTTGGTGCCGTCTTTATTCTTCAATAGTGGCGTAGTGTCGTCCTTTCATGGGCCTCTTCAGTTTTGGAAACAGGAAAAAGTCACAGGAGGCCAGGTCTGGGGAATACGGTGGCTGCGGCATCATTAGAGTGTTTTTTTTGGCCTAAAATTCGCGCACAAGCAACGATGTGTGAGCAGGGGCGTTATCATGGTGCAAAAGCCAATTTTTTTCTTCCACAAATCCGGGCGTTTCTGGCGGATTGCTTCGCACAAATTGCGCATAACTTGCAGGTAATATTCCTTATTGACTGTACGACCTTGTGGCAAGAACTCATGATGCACCACGCCCCTGCAATCGAAGAAATCTGTGAGCAAAACCTTCACATTCGACCGAACTTGGCGCGCTCTTTTCGGTCTTGGCTCATGCGGCAGCTTCCATTGCGATGATTCAGCTTTGGTTTCCACGTCATAACCATAAACCCATGATTCGTCACCAGTTATGACCCTCTGGAGCAAATTTGGGTCGTCGCGGACCGAGTCCAACAGCTCCTTAGCAATGTTAACGCGACACTGTTTTTGTTCGAAATTGAGCAATTTTGGCACGAATTTCGCGGCGACCCGTCTCATGCCCAAATCATTCGTAAAAATCAAATAGCACGAGCCAATCGATATGTTTAGGTCCTCAGCAACTTCTCTAACGGTGATTCGACGATTGGCCAATATTATTTTCTTCACTTCATCAATGTTTTCGTCTGTTGTTGATGTGCTCGGGCGTCCGGCACGCTTTTCGTTGTTCGCATCTTCTCGGCCCTCTGAGAACATTTTGTACCACCGATAAACGTTGCTTTGGTCCAAGGTAGCTTCACCATATGCCACAGTCAACATTCGGAATGCGTCCGCGCACTTAATTTTGTTTTTCACACAAAATTTGATACAGATTCTTTGATCCATTTTTTGAAATAGGCAAAAATCGAAGACAAGCCAAAACACGTCCAGCCAAAATAGCTGTCAACAATTAACTAAACATTCAAAATGGCCGACTTTGTCAGCATAAGTGAGGGACATGAGTACCAACCTAACGTCACAAAAAAATCGAAAATCGAATATACGTAGCCCGCGGAAATTCAAAATTCGCGATACTTTTTGAACAGACCTCGTATTTTCAGATAGAACTGCGTGCGGGTTAGTATCGGACTACAAAAGAACTGTCAGCATGGTGTCGCATGTACTTCACGGGCTTAGCCATTGAGAATAAAAGCGCAAAACACATCAGACTTCTAAAAAAATTGTATTATGAAGCATCTCTGCAAGTGAAAGCACGAGGGTAGCTGTTGATCAGTGTGAAAGTGCCGGAAGATATTCAGAAGGAGAGTACTCTAACAAGTCCTCTATTTTATATTTTATTCCTTGCTGACCTAGAATCGTTATTTATAAAAAGTAATTTCGCGCAAAGCGCACGATAACCATGAGTCTCCGGGCATTTTGGTATACTATACGTATGAAGATCCTGGCGGGAAAAAATCTACTACTTTCTACACTGGACCTACGTGATAACTACAACTTAATACGCAGTTTTACACAATCTTCTCATACAATATACAACGGTTCGAGATCAGCGTTCAGCTACAACTTTCTATGACAATGCACAGCTGCTTACTAGTATGTGTCAATAATTTCATCAAATGATATTTTTTTCGATAACTTTTATGGATATATTTTACAGTATCCTGAGGCCAATGTGAATGTATAGATGTAACTACACGATACTATGATTATATTACGAGTCTCGTTTTCGAGATTACATCGTAGTAGCATCTACTTCCACACGCTAGTGTCACGAATATTCAGAGCTTAACAAAAATGACCGACTAGCCCCCCTGGCGGTGCGGTCGTTCCCTCTCCAAGTCATAAAATTTTGCGTGCGTAAAAGTGTAGCACGTTTAGAGCATTGTTCCAGGTTTTTAAGAGCAGAATCATGGGGAAGTCGCACTAGAGGAAGAAGAACAAGGAGAATAAGAACGAGAAGTTCTTTAAGAAATTGAAGAAGATGGTCGATGCGATGTCTGACAGCTCTTCAGATACGGACTCGGGAAGTCCGAGGCGCGAGGTTATGCATATGAGCGTGGCTGCCTCAGGCGTGGCTGCAAAGAGAGTAACAATTAACCATCAGGGTGCATCGACAAGTCATCAAGGTATTTTTCCCATTATCTATAGTTATTTCCGTAGACCGGGCGGCCTTGCCGTACGGAGTCAATTTCGTAGAAATTGTCTCAGGTCGTACACAACCTAAGAAGGTTCGAGCGGGTGTCGCTTGCGGAAATAACGGGCCTCAGACTCGGCGGCTTTAACCGTACGAAGGTAGACTCTCAGAGTTCTACCTTGAGTCGCTTGTAAATATAGTTCACAAAAAATTGATATTCATTGCATATACTGCATTTATCATGGCCACAAACTCGGCAGCTCAGTCCGTACGAAGGAAATCTCGCAGAGTATTTCCTTAGAGTCGAACTGCACGACTCCACATGTGTTGTGGAATCGGTAGATTGTTCAATGTCATGGAATACGTGACTTGTCGGCATTAGCCGTACAAAGATAGAGTAATCTCTTTTTGCCTATCTTGAATTGGTTGCGCAAGGACTTGCATGCGTAGCAACTGCGAGAGATTGTGTTTATCGCACGTTAAAATATTTACAGACCTATCACCAGCGAACGATGACAATATGGAAAATAATTCTCCCATCGCAGTGGATGATCAAACTCGAGATATCGAAGGACAACCTCTAGTAGATGCTGCGAGTCAGCGCACAGACACAACAGCGAGCCAGCCTACGGAGGACCCAGTACAGACTTTCGATGAGGAGACGCTGCGTATTCTGGGCGTCGATGAAAAATCTGGTGCACCAGAATTACAGCTCAACCCAACTTTGGCACAAAACTGGGAAAAATGGATGGCCGAAGGACTCAAAAAAGAAGATCAAGAGGAGTTGTTCGCAAAGTATGCTCGGACAGGCAACTGTCGCTTGGAAGCGCCATCACTAAACGCAGAGGTAGCGTCGTCGTTCTTTGAGTCTGCCACGAAGCGAGACAAGTACTTGAGAAATGCGCAAAATATTCGCGGTTCAGCTATGGCCGCATTGGGCACTGGAATTTCCTTGCTGTTGAGCCCCAAGAAAGACGGCATCGATGAGTATCAGTTGTTGGAGTGTCTTGCCGACGCCAGTAGACTGCTGGCGCATGCTTTTCGTCTGGACACGATTACACGGAGATCGTGTAGTACACCATCTCTCGACAAGAAGGTCAAGGGAATTCTGGACGAAACTAAGCCAGGCGCGTTTTTGTTCGGCGAGGATTTATCGGAAAAAATTAAAAAGGCAAAATCGATTGAAAAGGTTAGCTTGGAGTTGAAGTCGCAGCCATCGGTGCCGAAGGTGCCTCTTCGTAACTCAAATTCGGAAAACTGGAGAGGCCCGCTGGCCAACTCGAATTGAGAGGGATCTCGGGCGAGCGCGGACAGAGAGGACCGAGGAAATTGGTCAAATTTGTTCCGAAGTCGAATCAGTCGTATCAAAAACGAGATGAACAACACGCTCGGAGTCAGAGTCGCAAGCAGAGCTCGTACCGAGGCTCTCAGGGGAGACCTTAGAGGTAAACAAAGCAGCTGGGCGACACCGAGAGTTTCTTCCCCAATGGTAAAAGATCACGCAGGATCGATTTATTTTGAATTGTGTAGGAGGGTATAGAATTGAATTTGACCAGCCGGTATATCAAACTCTTCCACCTCCTCAGCCAGAATTGAATTCTTTGACTGATCGTGAGCATATGAAACTGGCGATCACTAAGCTGTTGGAACTGGGAGCAGTCAGACCCTGTTTACCATGCCCGGGACAATTCATTTCGTCGTATTTTTTAGTACAAAAATCAAACGGTAAAATGAGATTTGTGTTAAACTTGAAAAAGCTCAATAGTTTTATAGTCACGCAGCATTTCAAGTTGGAGGACATCAGAACTGCGACAAAACTAATCTCACGAGGCGATTTTGTGTGTAACATAGACTTACAAGATGCGTATTATATGGTATCTATGCACGTGGAAAGCCGAAAATATTTAAGATTTGTTTTCGGGGACATAATTTATGAATTTGTATGCCTTCCGTTCGGTCTATGCACGGCGCCGTATATTGTTACAAAAATCCTGAAACCGGTAGTGAATTATTTGAGAGGAAAAGGATTCATCTCGACGGTCTACTTAGACGACATCCTCTGCATCGGTTCGGATTCAAACGCGTGTCGCAGAAGCGCAGAAGTCACTGTTAGAGAACTGCAGTCCCTGGGGTTATAGTGAATTATCAAAAAAGTAGCTTGACTCCCAAGAAGAATTGCACTTTTCTGAGATTCGTTATTAACTCTGGAATTACCGGAAGTAAAAAGAAGGAAGATGGTAACCTTGATCGACGACTTTAGTCATCGCAAGTTTTGTACGATTCGGGAATTCGCTCACTTCATCGGAAAGTTAGTCGACTGTTCTCGCGCAATTGAGTATGGACGGTTATACACCAAGAGATTCGAACGAGAAAAGTTCTTCGGCCTGTTAATTAGCGGGGGGAATTACGATGCACGGCTCGAATTATACGCAGATTTGCAAATCGAATTCGATTGGTGCAAACAAAATATTACAACGTCATTTGCACCGATATGAAGTTTTCGGTTTGTTAAGGAGATTTACTCGGACACGTCAAAAACGGGCTGGGGTGCGTATTGTGATAGCAAAGGTACACACGGGTTTTGGAGTGATACGAAAAGGGGGTTGCACCTTAACCAACTCGAACTTATTGCCGTCTTGATGGCCCTTAAATGTTTCGCAAGCGATTTATATGATTGTGAAATCTTACTACGAATCGATAACACGACAGCTATTGCCTATGTTAATCGAATGGGAGGCGTGCAATATGCCGCACTTCACGGGATAGCTAAAGAGATCTGGCAATGGTGTGAATGTAGAAAGATTTGGATTTTTGCGTCCTATATAGCGTCCAAGGAAAATGTTGAGGTGGATAGGGAGTCGAGGATAAAAAATATAGATACGGAATGGGAACTGTCGAATTGGGCATACGAAAAAATAATATCGGAATTCAGTAAACCAAATTTGGATTCGTTCACATCCAGGATTAACGCGAAATGTCAAGCCTACTGTTCATGGCACAAAGATCCTGATGCCTTAGCTACGACGCGTTCACGATCAACTGTAAATCTGATTATTTTTATGCATTTCCACTGTTTGCATTAGTGCTCAGGTTTCTTCGAAAGGTTATAGCAGATCGCGCCTGTGGTATTGCGGTAGTGCCAAATTGGCCTTCGCAACCATGGTTCCCTATATTTACGGACCTTCTAGTAGGGAAACCCATAATCTTCACTCCCGCTAAATGGCTTCTATTGTCTCCCTGTAGGTCTCTTCAACATCCATTACAGAAGTCACTGGGGTTGATTGCCGGGAAGTTGTCCGCGAATCTTACCGCCGCAAGAAATTCTTGGACTCAGTGATCGAGACGTTGTTGGCTTCACTCGCCGAGAGTACGTGGAAGCAGTACGCGGGACCTATTAGACTATGGGTGAATTTCTGTCACGAGATGAAAACGGACGTTTAGGAAGCGAGCGCAAACCGCATTCTCGAATTTCTGCAGAGAAGATATGGTTTAGGAGCCTCCTATGGCACACTAAACTCGACGCGATCGGCAAGTTCGTTAATATCAGCGAACGACGAGACTAACGATCGGATTATCAGTAGATTTTTTAAGGGTATTTTTCGGCTTAGACCGATGAAACCTCGATAAGACGAAACATGGGATGTCGGCATGGTACTTACGATCATTGCGAACTTATACCCTCTTGTATCATTTAACATTCAACAGTTGTCGGAGAGATTAGTTACGCTGTTAGCCTTTGGTACGGCTCATCGAGCGCAAACTTTCTCTCTCGTGAGACTCGATAATATTTCTCACTCGGCACAGGGCTTCGAGATAAAGATCTCGGACATCATAAAAACGTCGCGTCCCGGGGCTTTTCAACCGCTTTTGCTAATGCCCTACTTTCGTGAACAGCCCAGACTGTGCATAGCGAGCACGTTGAAAAGATATCTGGAAATAACGAAACCGCTTAGGGGCGATTGCAATAATGTGCTAATCACATCAAGAAGGCCCTTCAAATCGGCGAGTACACAAACAATAAGTCGTTGGATCCGATCAGTGTTGGCGAAGAGTGGCATAGGTCCCGACTTTACGGCACACAGTACAAGGCACGCGTCTACGTCGGCTGCTTTAGCAAAGGGTTTAGATATTATCGTGATAAGAAATACCGCGGGGTGGTCTAAGGACTCGCAAGTATTCGCAAAATTCTATAATCGGCCGATTAAGTCGGGCAGGAAAGAGTTTGCAGCGACCGTGTTCGCATAGTTCTAATCATTTATTGGTTAAGATAATACTGTTTGCATTTTGTTAGGTGTGATGTACACGGATAAAAACCGTTATTCCTTTGTTCTTTGAGAGATCGTTAGTGTCGATACAAGTTGTGTTTTATATTGCCTAAGGTTATTTGAAAAATAATAAAATGAGTTATCTCTGAACATCTACGATGTAATCTCGAAAAAGAGACTCGTAATATAATTAAACGATCAAATGAACTTACCTGTTGTGAAGTTCAATCGTAATTATATGTAGAGTCTCGTTTAAGATGATTACATCCCACCCTTGGAACGTTTACTCGCTCCTTTTTACTATTCCCTCCCCTTCATTTATTGAAATGTGTTGGTTTTATTATTTTTAATCCTTATGGGGTTACTTTGAACAATATGACTTGGAGAGGGAACGACCGCACCGCCAGGGGGGCCAGGCGGTCATTTTTGTTAAGCTCTGAATATTCGTGACACTAGCGTGTGGAAGTAGACGGTACTACGATGTAATCATCTCAAACGAGACTCTACATATAATTACGATCGAACTTCACGACAGGTAAGTTCGTTTGATCGGTTAATTATATGTCGAGAAACTAACTTGGCACCCGTGAGATTGAGCATATTTTCTTATACGTGTTCAAAAAAAAGTAATCTAAAAATAACATCTAGGTACGATGCTTCTTTGACCAAACATATGAAATCTATTCAAGTTGCCAAGTGCTGTTTTATACTGTTGTCATTAAACTATACGGTTTCCAACATAAATTTGCAAAGTTAAATGGGCATTTTATTTGAATTTTGTATCACGTTCTATAACAACCCTAGATTAGCCTTATAAATCGTATTTCATGTTATCGCGAGGCCTGCATTCTAAAAATCTGAATTAGCAAGTTCCACTTACGTAAGGTTATCTCTAATAGTTACAAGGTGCTGATCTACAGGCCGTATTCGAGTGACAATCAAGAATCCGTTTCGTTATTGCCCCGCGGTGAACATCGGTAAGTAATCCGATAATGAAGTGCGATACGTGGCGTAGGTCTAACGCCGATTCTAACCATACAGGTTCAGATAGCGTCACGTCTCATATTATTTCTAAACATGATTTTTCGATGTTTTCAGACTTACTTTGGCAAGTACCAATACCAATCTACTAGGAATAACTCTGGCAACAAAATCTGGAAAAAAAATGTTCACGAAAACAAGGATTCTTCTGTGAAGAAACAATATTGACCCATCCAGTCTCGTCCTGTGAGTGGTCATACCACTGGGGTGAGACTGCGTGGCGTTCGCCGCTGGGGTGTGCTCAGATCGAGGAAGTAGGCTGATCGAAAACGTGGTGACTGGGGTGCGTCTACTCGGCGGTAGAGTATGCCTGTGAGCTGTGCCATATGATGCGAGGCGTCCTAGGCTCGTTAGTGTAGTGTGTGTATGAGTGAATTGTGTGCGTGAGAGATGCGAAGACTGAACAGTATCGAAATACATAAAATAACATTTTATGTGGAAGTCAAATGCTCTTAAATTCTTTGGACAGCCTCGAACCGATCGCCCAACTTCACGTATCAGCGAACCGGATGCCCCTTACAAACATTGTGCTGCTGCTCGTCATCCAGATTCGTCATCAACGGTGTAAGAATGCTATTTTATTTTGTATTTCGCGCCCTACAATATACTATAGCCTGGGGTCGCCTCAGTAGCAAAATTAGTTGGTACCAGGAAGAGAGTCCCGATGGCAGGTTAGAGGATCACGAGCCACATTGCCGCTAACAAGGTAGCACATAACTTACTCAGTGTGGGGATCTACAATGGAATAAATTGCATACGAGGACTCCGTGTCATCCAAGGCCCGTCAGGAATGATGGAAAATCGATTGACCGAGACTCCGTCTGTTCCGGAGTTCAAAATCAACACCAATTGACCATCACGGAGACCCCGAGGCGGACGGTTATTTCCTAGGCCCGCCTTCAAATCACCGGTTCAGTACATCTCATGTTTATCATCTCCGATGGTCCAAAGGAAGTCCCAGGTCGGCCTGTACTACTCAAAGGAGGTAACTCAATATCTGGAACATTCGTGAGTAAGACACCTCTTTTCCTGGAGTTGGAATTATATTTCTTAACATATAATATTGCCAACCTGCCGTATTCTATAAGCCAAGGCTGGTAGAATTTGTGAATCGGTCAATAATAATCACCTTGGATGACCTACGGGTTGAATAACAAACATATTGGAACCACATTTATAACGGGCTATGAGACAGAGTTCGACTAAATCAGAATAACAACTTTTTCTGTACATCCATGGTAACACCTCATCTTTCCCTTATGAACATCAATATACCAAGCCTCAGTACAAAGGCTTCATTTAGGAGTACCTCGATACAGCAGTCGACTGCTTTAGTTAATTCAAAATATCTTTCATGTAAGGAGAGTATGCGTCTGAGAATTTCTTCGTAGATATTAAGCTTTGCGTAGATACCTGACTAATGTTTTATCGAACAATCGTTTCACAGTTATTTGTAAGAATGGGCGACGTATAGCTCAACGTGATAATAATATTTCTATCAATTGATTGTAAAATGAGAATTTACATGTTATTTGCATATCGTGCTAAAATTTACCCTTGTTAATCTTTATGTAGTTGATGCTAGTTTATAATCATAGAATCTTACGGATGGAAGACAAATTGAGCAGAACTGAAAGAACCTTCAGTGACTCCATCATAAGAAAAACGAAAACCATTCTCAGAATATACAATATTTTGCTTCTATAAAATTAAAAGAGTGAATTGTCTCTTTCTTATTTCTCGACCCA
Organism: Cylloceria caligata; assembly: GCA_963942595.1. Classification (NCBI taxonomy): domain Eukaryota; kingdom Metazoa; phylum Arthropoda; class Insecta; order Hymenoptera; family Ichneumonidae; genus Cylloceria; species Cylloceria caligata. The sequence continues at coordinate 12,744,990 of OZ012708.1, forward strand.
TCCCTCTATAGCCTCCGAGAAGAAGGTGCCTTTCGAATCAAAAAGCGCGAAAAGAACAAAATCACTACAACGGCATCGTAAATCTACACAGCTGGTTGTAATCCTCTTCTTGTTTTGTGGTAATCCACATGCATTTGCAAAAGGTAAAGGTCACCTAGCGCTGTGTAGTAGGTAGAGGTTGGTCCGGAGTCAACGAGGGATCAAACCCGAGCAATACCACTAGAGATTTGGGGCAGACCAACAAGCTTCCGCTCTTTCTGCGCAAACGTCCGTATTTTAACCACGTATACTTATCATCGTCGTTATAGTTGTTATGTGTTACTGCTACTGCTATGAATTGATGTCTAAAAAAGTAATTTATTTTAAATAGCATGCGAAATTACCGTTTTAGACATCAACCTTCTGTCCGAAACTATTTCTTCATCAGATGAATATGTATATTTGTATATAATTTAATTATGAACATTCTAATCAAACTGCTAAGTGTACAGAACTTGCAGACGTTTCATTTGCTAGTAGACAAAATGTGACCTTACCGATTTTGTTCCATTCAGAATGGCATGATTGATATACTACCTACCGTGCTAATGTAACTGCAGTTATCAATCGAATCTATCAATTTCTGGAGGTTTTCGTTAAGTTTTATTGCATGGTTTATCAATACTGTATGCTGCCTCAATGACAATTGGAAACCTAGCTATTTCGTTTCATTGAATATATAGAAAATATTCAAATGAATGAAGAAATTCACATTGAATAAGTTCAAAATAATGTAATAAAAATAAATTGAACATATTTTTTAATCTACAAAATAATACAAAAGACTTTGATATAAAAAAATTTTAGTTTTTTTTTAAATCGGAAAAGGTTGAAGTAATTTCTGATATCATTTTACTGAATTAATTATATGAGTTATGATCATTCATTCACTATGAAGGAAACTCACTACAGACGGGATCCGGCTTCTGAACAATGTAATCGTCATTTAAATATTAAAAAGCGCATTGTTGCCTGGAAACTAATAACAACCGAAAAATATATGCGACATTGACGTTTGCTACCCTGCTCAAAAAGTACGATTGCAAAGAATGGGAATCGATAGAACACGAACCAAATACACGATAGGCTATCGTGTTCTTGGCTCTATCGGTCAATCGTATTCTATCAGACTTTCGTTACTCTGGTTAACCCGAGTAACGTAGAAGAAGACGTCTCCTAACTGTAAATCAATGTAATCACCACAGTACATGAATTATTGTAATTTAAACTAGAAAGGCGTCGCCCCCATGCAGGATTCGCGAACCAACCCTTAGGAGAACCTATGTGTTACTCCCCTGACCTGCATTGCCCAACCTGATCCACATTGCTCAACCTGATCCGCATTGCCCAACCTGACCCGCCTACCCAGCTTGAGCCGAATCGCCTAACCATTTAGACCCCCTCTCGATTCTCCTGAACGGCGGTGGCGGCGGCGAGATATTTTTATAATATGGAGAGATAATTAGTTAACTAAAATAATGGAGATTTAAAAGAAAACAAAAAGTTATCATAATCTGAGTCCAGACGCCAGCATGTTTCTTGATATATAAAAGGCGGTTACAATGTTCAGGAGACGTCCCCCGGACTATAATGACAGTTTTATATTAATTATTGTAATTTAAATATGAAGTTAACTAAAATGGCATCGGAGAAACTATTATACTTTTTGCAGTCGGGAATGTGTGTGACTTTCTACAGCATTTTTATAATTACTCTAAATTTTTATAGTTACTATATTTTTTGATACTAAAATAGCTAAATTATTTTTAGTAACTATATTTTATTTAATCGCTCAATCATTTTTGCACTCTTGTACTTAGAATTAAAGCAACAAAGGTAATTAGAAAATTGTATTGCATTTTTGTTAATTTCTAGTTGTTAACAACATCTCTAATGTATAACAAACTTATTAAAATTTACATGTTGTTGAATAAAACATATATACAAATATTGATTGAATTCTCTGTGCTCTTTCACTCTACCGAGTAAGAGCGCTCTGAAGTTAGGTACAAATGAAAGATTATAGAACGAATAACGGCCATCTTGTGGCATTTCGATATATACAGCCGTGCTTCTCATACATTTCTTTAAGATGCTTTTATCTTTCTGAAATCTCACCTAATATATATAACCTAAGATAAAAATGGAGGTTAGGATCCACAGAATCTGTGTACCCAGTTCTGTTAAGGCATCTTTAGCCGGTTCGGAGAACATCGGACGCATAGAAACTGGTATATTCGCGCCATGACAGTGAAACCGATACTCTTGTCTGGAGTAAAATAGTACACTATGCTACAAGGGAGGAAAGTGCCCCATTTCGAGTGTGAGGTTTGCTGCCCGAGTGCAGCCCTCACACGAGGACGCAATCGGACTTCCTCCCGCGATACTATTCCTCCCTACGATACTTTTTTTCCGTCTTCGTTGAAATAACTACAGTGTTATGCGTGCAACAGCACCTTTATTGGTACAATCAATGTAAGTTAATGAAAATCAGTGACAACGCGGTCGCTCCACTCGCGCTATTTGTTATACTGCGAAGCGTTCGCTTCGCTCACGTCCGTACGCCCATGACAGTTTAAGACTGATCTTTTTTAAGAGGGGATCCTGATTTAAATAATTGTCCGGAAAGTGGCAAGTAGTGAACCCAGTCAAAAGATAACCACCGAAGTGGGTCCAGGGAGAGGGGCGAAGCTCCGCGACGGTGTCTCGTGGCGATGCTCTGGCGGGGGGTGTGGGGGAGAAGCCCCCAGTGCACGAACAAAAACTTTTAGTTGATTAAACAGTAATCCGTGATTGGTATCCCTAAATGTTGAAAATTGGAAATTTAAAACGCTTGGAACGTTTTTGGCCGAATTCAATCCGTCAGATTGATTATCAAGATATATCCCATGTGCAATTCCAAAACGATAGCTCAGAAATGATTAGAGTTAGAGGTATTACAGATTGCTTCAAACTAATTATTATCTATTAGGAAGCAGAAAGAAAAAAAACCGCGATTTTCTTTCCTTTTCGTTCACCTGTCTCGTAGGCGTTTTGCAGCTGCACAGTTCAGGTAGACGTTTTGTTTGTTAGATGTTCTGTAGGAAAGCAAATTATTTGTATTATTAGCACGATGGCTACGAGTGTCCCTCGATCTCGATCTGATGACGCCACCCGAGCACCTTATGTTTTTCACTCGGGCAGTCTCTCAGTTTTTGCCCTAGCTGGTCCCCCAACGAAAAAATATCACTAGAACAACTTTCTCAAAAGTTAATCACGTTGTTGGCTCTTGTTACTGGGCAAAGGATGCAAACCTTAAATTTAATTAATGTCACGAGCGTGCAAAGATCTTATTCAGCTATCACGATTAAGATCCCGGATAGAATTAAGACCTCTGCACTAGGAGGGAACCTACCGTCGTTGTTATTGCCTTATTTTCGTTACGATGCATCGATTTGCGCTGCACCAACATTAGAGTCATATATTACCAGAACGAAAGATCTACGTAACAACGTGGAGACCCTATTTATATATTTCAAAGGTCCGCATAAAGTGGTGTCCACTCCGGCATTAACGGGTTATACGCAGTTGGAAATTTTTAAAAATCGACTTTTTTATTGCATTTTTGGAATGAACGTATATTTGAGTATATTTTCTGAAAATTTCAAATCGATCCGGCAAATATTCTTGGAGATACATGCATATTTGTAAGGACGCTCGGAGCGTTACAAAGTAGGCTTTTGAAACTTTGAACGCGTTTTTCTCAAAACGGTGTTTTCAAAGTCGGTGAGAACGATTCCTCAAAAACGGCTCAACCGATCGGTCTGCAATCTTAACACAACCTTCTCAGATATATTCTTCAGGTATTAATCGAAGGAATAAGATTTCCGATAATTATTTATATTTTTTTTAACACTTTTTTAACACTTCAAAAATCTAAATTTCGACTATTCCTTCGATCAATACCTAGATTTATCTATCCACTAATAGCATTTTTTTTGGTTTTTTTATTTTAGATAATCCAAACCGGAGATATCGTGCTCACCGCCAGACACCTTTTTTTGGGCACCTCCAGGAGATCGTCTACCGGAGCAGTGTAAAGCAATATTTTTGAAAATGAAAAATGCCGATATAAAGTTAAAAGCTACCATTACATTTATTAATACTTTTTGTATTTGTCAAACAAAATCCCTTTTCAGAAAAAATTCGTAAAAAAACGCCTTTTTTTGTCCTTGCAACTGCGTATAACCCCTTAAGTCGGTGGGTTAAACAAGTTCTAGGCGCTAGCGGTATAGATACCGACGTGTTCTCGGCACACAGCACCCGACATGCCTCGTCGTCCGCGGCGAAATGAAAGGGTGTAAACCTAATCCGTAAGACGGCAGGTTGGACCGAGTACTCAGCGACGTACACAAAATTCTATAATCGGCCAATCTCTGGCGACAGAGGGCAGTTTTCTATGTCAATATTAAATGACTATTTTTAAAAGAGAAATGATATGTTTCTTCCATTGTAGTAGTTGATACATGTTATGCTCCAATGACTGTAAAAATAAATACAACAATTTTTTAAGTGTTTTAAGTTCAAATGTTTTGCCGTAACAGGCTTTAAACATCTACGATTGATCTTTCGGAAGAGGCACTTGGTACAATTATGATGGAACTTCTCTTATAGGTAAGTTCGTTTAATCATTTAATTATTGATTTGAAGTCGACGTTAATTCATGAGACTTATCACTATGGCGACGTCATCAATGGCGTAGCTACCTAGGGGCTAGGCGGGGCAGTGCCTCGGGGCCCTCAAGCTCAGGGGGCTCTCGAATCCTTACCAGAAATCTCGATCGAACTGAACTTTTGGAAATTTCTCCCATTTTCAAAATAAATATGACAGGTTGCAACCCCACTTTAATCATGACAACTCAGTTGAGAGAAATTCAAAAGTTATGCCTAGGGAATTCCCCTAAATTCTTTCTGTAGGTTGGCAGTGTTGTCAATTTGACGGATAGTGATATGTGCGTTTTATTATTCATCGATGTGCGTTTTATTGTGAATTCGAGTTAAGATTTTTTTTTCGAGAACGGTTAAAAAATTAATGCTGTATCAGGAGTAAGTAAGCTAATGTCAATAAACTTTTTTGTACTGGTCAATATAGTGGTTCAATTTTATTTTATTTTACCACTCATATTGATGTCCGTTAAGTCAATAAATCGTGTCAAATCTATAGATTTCGGCTACAGCTCATTGTATAACGCGAAATATCGTGAAAAAATGCAAGTCACCTGCAGTAGGTACATTAATTCAGGTCCGCGGGCAGGAGATCATTCATGGTCTCCACCGTTAAATGTGGTAACACTAACGGTGATAATTTTTTTTCCGGGGATTCCCCAACGACACTTGTAGCGTATCATTGTGTTTCTCTTTCCTTTTATTTTACTTTTAACGTCGTCAGTGAACAGTGAGTACCTACTCGAGCACAATCTAATATTGTATTGTTTAAATAAATTAGAAAACTAAAATTATGGATAAAAAGAAGAAACTCAGTGGTGCATTTAAACGCAAACAACGCCAAGAAAGAGAAGATAGTAAACAAAAATTGCCCAAAATTGACAAGTTTTTTAGTCAGCCTTCTGCAAGTACATCTGGCCAAAATATTTCTATTGATAGTGACTCAAATAATGTGGTAACTGCAGTGTTGGTTGAGAAGCCTACTGAAGAAGATTCGACAATTATTGCAGTTGGAGATACCTCCGCCGCCGATCATGTGAACGTGGATGATGTTTGCATGACACACATAAGAGCGGAGGGTTTGGAGGAACCACAGACCTCTACATTTTTCGAAAATGTGTACGACAAATCTTCTTATGACTTGGGAAACTTCACGAACAAAATATTAAGTGATAACGAAAAACGTCAAATTCTTGATATGGGGCCTTTACAGCCTTCAGGACCTTTTCCAACAGACATCAACCAGAACAATAGGTGTTTTTCAAAATCGTACTACGTTTCGTGTTCTAAATATGGGCCAGTTAATCGTTTTTGGTTGTGTTATTCCAAAATACTAGACGCTGCCTATTCTCAACCCTGCTGGTTATTTGCTTTACAAAGGAATAATGTTTGGAGTACGGGAATTCGAGATTGGAAGCATTTATCAGAAAGAATTAAACAACACAGTTGTTCGAGGGGCCTTTCGGAAGCATGTGCTGTGTATGAATTTTGAAAAAAAAACGATACTAATACTATCGACAAGGAACTTGAAAATGAAATTCGCAAAGAAGCATCATTTTGGAAAATGGTTCTTCAAAGGTTATTCGATATCATACTTATCCTAGCAAAGAGTTCTTTGGCTTTGAGAGGACATCAAGAAGACTTAAGTCAGGAAGGATACCACGGAAATTTTCTGTCCTTTGTAGAGCTTGTCGCCCGATATGATCACATTTTGCGGCAAGTTTTGGATATGCCCAAAGGTAATAATAATAATTTCTAAGTTTTTTTTATCGTTTTATTTTGTTTATAATTATTAACTGTTTAATATCAGGACTTTTTTGAAATTGTGTTTTTTTATGTTTTTAGGATCTACAAGATATCTGAGTGCAACAATTCAAAATGAAATGATTGAGAGCTTGGGGACCAAACTCGAAACCCATCTACTAGAACAAATTAGAGCGTCACCGTTTTTTGCCATCATAATGGATACGACACAGGACATATCGAAGGTAGATCAGCTAAGCATTGTTGTGAGGTATGCAGTAATAACCAGATCGGAAAATGGACAGCCAATTGATATAGAAGTAAAAGAAGTGTTTCTAGGCTTTTATGCAGCCATCAAACATGGCGCAGTAGATTTAGTCAACCAAGTGACAACATTATTTATCGACAAAAATATTGATTTAAAAAAATGTGTGGGGCAAGGCTATGATGGAGCCAGTGTGATGAGTGGTGTGTATAATGGTGTACAAAAACATATTAAGGATATCCAGCCTAACGCAGAGTATGTACATTGTGCCACTCATAATTAAAATTTGGTGATAAATGATGCCGTTAGCAGTTGTGTGGAAATACAGATTTTTTTCGCAACGTTGCAAGATTTGTATAACTTTTTCGGAAACAGCATCAAACGTTGGGATCTACTGTCAAAATTCACTGGCGAATCGGACACCACTCTAAAAAAACTAAATCCGACTAGATGGTCCAGTAGGGTCAATACGATATCTGCAATAAAACTTCGTTATTTTGATATTATCAAAGCATTATCAGAAATAGTTCTAAAGAGTCCTAATAAAGATGAGCGTAGTGAAGCAGAGAATATTAAAACAAAAATGCTAAATTTCGAGTTCGTGTTGCTTTGCGAATTCATGCACAGTGTATTGAATGACATCAATTATGCATCCAAAACTTTACAAAAATGCGACATCAATTTGGGCGAGGCGAGTAAAGTTTTAGCAGAGACCAAAGCAAAGTTGCAAATTTATAGAAATGATTTCGAATTATTCAAGTGCAAAGCCAGTGAAACTGCAAGAAAATATGGTATTGATACCCATTTTCAAGAAAAAAGGCAAAGAAAAGTTAAAAAACATTTTGATGAATTAGCTGCTGATCACCGATTTCCAAACCGAGAAAAAATATTTAAAATTGAGATTTTCAATAATGTACTAGACACAGTAATATCTCAATTAGATACACGTTTTATTGGTATGAGTGCAGTCTGTCATATATTCGATTTTCTAACACCAACATTTTTATTACATGTTGATGAAGCAACTTTATTACAAAAGTGTGACGAATTCCAAAGAAAATATTCAGATATAATAGGCCCTAGTTTTTCACTTCAATTTATTAATATTTACCACCTAGTTTTACCTCAACTAACTCAAGCATGGACTGTTCACCAATTATGTAAGGAAATAATGAGTAAATATGGAGTGCTAGAATGCGACCTAACGGAAGTATTTACAGCAATGTTATTATTCTTTACAATTCCTGTCACTTCTGCAGCAGCTGAAAGGTCATTTAGCAAATTAAAAATAATAAAAAATTATTTAAGAAATAATATGGGCCAAACTCGACTCCGACATTTATCGGTAATAGCAATTGAAAACAAAACCGCATCAAGCCTGGATTTAAGCGAAGTCATTGATACTTTTGCGAAAACTAAAGCTAGGAAAAAATTGTAAATATAATTGTTATTTAGTCAGTTGGTAGGCCCGACCTTTATATAATAAACCCTTGAATCTTCTCTATTTCGTTTTATTAGCCAAACCTACACCAAGTATTAATTGTAATTTATGTTGTTACTGTTTAATATTTTTATTACCTGCCCTGCAGTGCACAAAAAAGAGCTTAAGTAGCTTAGCATTTTTAAAGTATTTGTATATTTCATATTTTTATTTGATAAAACCTAATCAGTTTACATACCAGTGGGGCCCCATTTTTTAATTTGCCCCAGGGCCCTTGGTTACCTAGCTACGCCACTGGACGTCATAGGATCTTTGACAAAGTCTGGCGACTATAACTAACCTATTCTGTTACTTCAGTAATAAATGCTCCTTTAATAAATGACGTGAGTAGTGCGACGTGTATAACCACTGTATCATAAAGAGTCATACGACGTGTATCATAAAGAGACTGAGATGATTAATATAGAGGTTAGATTCGTTACGAAAATCTAATTTGAGCACTTGCGCAAATACTAGGCTGTCAGTATTAAGCCATACTCTCTGTTTCACCAAATCAAGTTCGCGATTACGAATGAAGATATGTACTTAACGTTCCATTAATTTTATTCGCTATTAAAAATTACTTTTATATATAGTTTGCAATAATATAAAAGAATATTTATATCGTTTTTGCTTAGCATTTTTAAATCTAATTTAGTGTTTGGACTTTGCACGCCGCGCTTCCACATCCTCAAATTTTTAAGTGGTAAGTTCGATTTTTCTCGCGCCAAGATGAAATATACTGATTTAGAGGGGATTTTCATCTTTACTACTGGCGCTTTAGCATTTTTCAGTCATAGGGATTTTCTGTACGAAGTAGGCTATCGGAAACTATGTGGGGATTTCAATGCGGAATTATGGGAACTGAAAAAGCCTGGAGTTTAACACCTACAAAACCCTTTTGCATACTTTATAGATCTATAAGACTGTGACAACATAATGGTACGAGTACTTCAACTCCTCTTATCCGAATCGATAGACTGTCACGTGAAATACATGGTATGGCGCTACGATATAGTATAGATATAAGATTCGAGTCCTAGCCCACATTATATTAACTAGAGAAGATACGTTCAGAATCACAACGGACAATATTATTCATAAGTTTGATTCCACGAGAATATGCACGATACCTACGTATCCTGTTCGAGAAAGAAAATCCAACTTTACCATACATAACAATTTATGATAAAATGGCCCACATAGTTTTTATTTTCAGAAAGCATTGCCCTAACTCACTCATCCTAAAACGAATTGGAGAAAATGGGCAGCGACTGAAACGTTACAGACGTCAAAATGATAAACTGTATAATTGTTAATATCTAAAAAATGTCCTTGAGGGATTATCCTACTGCAATACATTGAAATATTGTCATTCTTTGAGATGTTTTTTTTTCAAAGATTTAAGAATTATTTGAATCTATTTTCATTGAATTCTTAACATTTTTAGTACGGTCTCATGAGAAATGCATTATATATTCTATAATTTTTGCTATGTTACACGTGTATAAGAACATAACTTGAATAATTAATTGCTAATCTACCATCTAGACCAGGGGTCTCCAAACTTTCCAGCCTTAGGGCCATACTGATTACTCCAGTAAGTTCCGAGGGCCAAAACCATATTATCATTGTTGCCGGTGGTAAAAAGTGAAATAGTCCAAAATCTGTCCGCGGGCCGAATGTGGCCCTCGGGCCGTAGTTTGGAGACCCCTGATCTAGACAATCGATTTTTTTTACATCTATACATAAATCTAACATGTAGATGGTTCAATCCAAAGCTAAATAAAAACTTTTTCCGCGGATCGCGCAACCATGCTGGTAACGTTTGTCATTCTCTTTAAATAACTGCCATAAGCTGTAATAGGGCCTTCTAATAAAGTTAGAACAAGAAGACTAGTTATTCTTATTCTTATTCGGATGAAAAAGATTTAAGAAAGAGGCACGCTACATATGATTATGAATACAAATCCATCCAATTAGAACTTCACTTACAGGTAAGTACGTTTAATTATTAAATTGTATTCTTATTATTACTTATTATTACGGCAGCAAAAATTTATTGATTATTGAGAGAAATAAAACTTTATTACAGTTACAGAACTGAAACATAAATGTCTTTTATGAATAAACGCGGAAGTTAAAAAGTACTTACGTTTCTAATATTGCCGTGGCGAAGTGAGCTCCGTTGCAAGTGAGTTCACAGTCATAAAATCTTGCGAACGTGGCGGAATTTTCCATCCATCCCACTGTCTTCCGTATTAAATCAATGCTAATGTCCTTCCATTTCGCCTCTGATGTCGCGACATGTTTCGTACTGAACGCAGAAAATCTATTTGTGCCAATCCCACAAGTCTCAAGGACGCTTTTCAACCAACGGCTCATCGTCTGTGTAGAAATATTTTTGTACGGCTTCCGAAACGATATGAATAATTTCTCGGCAGTACCGCGAAAAAACTTTATCCTCAAAATGTACGACTCCAATGTGACAGCTAGATAATTCGAAGGGTCTCGCCCGTGAAACGGAATTACTAACAATGGTTGAGCTATACCAATCCCGCTTGTCTTAATTATATCCGGTATCTTAATTTCAATAGCCTTATCAGTTTTGTTTATGTTAACCACCTTAATAAAACTTAACGTCTGGATTTTATGTCCGGTGACCAGAGCGGGTAGGGCGACTAGCTTAAGGCTAAATTTTTCGAAAGAGATTTTCTCAATGGGATACCATTGCGCTATAACATCGAGTACTAATTTGGGGTCCCAGTTGACATCATATTTTGGCTGCGGCGGCCTCACTTTTACAACTTCATTAAAAAAACGTTTGATTCTGTCGCCTTTGCCTATCTTAGGACCAAACAACAACGATATTGGAGATCGAAATTAGTTAAGCGATATATAGGACATTTCTCGCTTTAATTCTTCCGTAAGGACCCTAAGTATATGCTTAATACTTGCCATCAAGGGATTCATGCAGTTCGATGTACAATATTGCCACTATTTCTTCCACGCTACCTTGTACTGCTTCTGCGATGATTCGCTGAGAGATGACATGGGAGTAATTCCCGGCCACCGGAGCAGTCTTTCGCCAGAGATGTGTTTCGCTATTCATTAATCGTAACAGATTAATATTGGGTTGAAAGTAAATCGGTTCAGCTTCCAATACCCTTAAACCTTATTAATAACCTTATTTACTTTTGCCTCAAACAGAACACGTTTCAGAGAATATTTAGGAATCAGTTTAGTCTTGCCGATGACGGTATGTCGCATCACCTTAAAACCGTCTTTTTAGACTCGGGTTACGTACAAGGAAGACTGATAATGTTGCCACGGGTAGGCATTCAAGACTGAGGAACAATATAATTACTGTCTCGCGAGATGATGATTGATGATGATTACTGCCTTGGAATTAGATTACTCGCTGGAAGAGAGTAGACAAACGCGATAATTACGTCGTCGTGAATGAAATAATTGAATAACTATCGATGTGTCGAAGCTTTATGCTGCCTCGAAGTATTATAGATACGACATGAATTCTATAAAAATGAAATGACTCTCAGCAGTGGCCCCATAAATGTTATATTTCAATCGCCCGCAGTGGAAAGTCGAGCGTTTCTTCGTGACTGTATAGATTTTCGCAGCGTATATCCACTCCATCTTCCCGTGTGCCCTGATCTTATCACGTTTCCGTGGATCGGGAACATTTCTCAACGGCCGCATGAACGAACGGGGTGGCAACGCGTTATGCCTACGTAACGCTTCGCCACACCAGGCATCTTCTACTCTATTCTTACGATGCGAAACCTGGCATCCTATACTTATTATGTGTTTGAGAGAGAGTGAACGGCAGATATAGCAACAGGAAAAAAATAAAGACGAACGAGGCGAGGCCGGCCATTCGTCAGTGTCAGTGATGGGGACGGACCGGCTCTCTGCACAGTATGATGTTACATAGTCGTAGAGATGGAGGCAAATCCAGCCAGACGTATAGGCATCAATGGTGGCTAACGGCGGAGCATCGATCTCTGTAAAATATCGCCCTTCACAAAGAAAAATGGTTTTCCTACTTTAGCAAAATGTGTGTTGCTGATAATGACCCTGTTCCCACAGCAGAACTATAAGCAAAGACAGCAAAAAAATTACTAGGTAAACACCATTGGTTATACTATCATGACAAAAAAACATTTCCCGTTGATAAACAGTTCATCACCCAATAAAGTCAGTCTACTAATACGATCCTAAACATATGGTTCACTTATGGTAGACTTATGGTTCTATCGCTATGACGCAGACACATTTGTCGTGCGGTTGTCTTCGACTTTCTTTCAATCTTTTCGACACGGATAAATATGTCACCAATTTGTGGTAGACCGGTGCGGGAATTCGTGACAAATTTATCCGTGTCGACGATATCGAAAGGAACTTTACTACATAGATTCACGACAAATTTACCTGTGTCATGGCGAATAAACCGTAAGTTTACCATCAGAAAATCTTAAGACTCAGGATCGTGTCTGTGAGATGAATGTATTGAATGATCAACTGTTTATCAACCATTGATCAACTCTAAACATTTTTATTTTCTCATGGAAGAAACATTGTTTTCGTGAAAAAAAAACCTTTCGAGATATTCATGTCAGGATACTCAGAATTGTCTGAAACGTACAGAAAAGTGGTTTAGAAAGAATGTCCTGATGTGTGTGTTTTGAAACTATTCAGCTATAGACAAATTTTTAGCTATTGACCTAAATAGTTCTTTGCAAATAAAGTAAAGTTAAAGGACGATCGGTATTGAATTTGAGCCGAATCTATAAACGAGTTCGGATTGTATCGGATTTTTAATTTTTCGAAAAATTGACGATCTCGTTAACTTTGACCATTTTAACCCAAATTTTTTACAGGACCAAAGAAATATTCAGCGGTGCTACGTATTCAATTCGTTGAATATCGGTAAAAGACTTCGAATTTTATAACATTATGTAACAAAAGAAGCTGAAACTTCATATATATATATATATACGTAATAACATTTGGAGATGTTTCATATCAAATTTGGTGAAAATTGACGGAGACGTTCGGATTGTATTATATTATTATATAACATTGGGTTTTTTGCTTACTCGCAAAGGAAGCTTCGCTTTTAAACAAAGAAAGCCAAAATAGATCAACATGTCTTCTCATGGAGGTGAGGAAAAGACAATAATAATTGAAAAATTGAACATTTTTAAAACTCTACAACAAAAAAATATAACAACCACGATTCTAACTTTAAAAAACTTTCATGTAAAAATAAATCTAAAAAGGATAAAGTAACTTCCGATGTGATTTTAGTTAACTTCGTATTTAAATTAAAATAATTCATTTACTGCTGTCACTAAAGTCGGGAGACGTCTTCTTCTGCGTTAGAAAACGTCCATATCGTATATAATTTTTTTTTCGATAAGAGTCCAGATCTCTCTCTCTCTCTGTCTCTCTCTCTCTGTGCGATGCAAGACGTGCCCGAAACTGTTTTATCATCCGGGATGTGTGTGTAAACATAAGTGTACGATAAAAACAGAGAACTAGTGCAATGTAATAGTCCATTCGATAAATTCGTAGTTGACGAAAGCCAGAGGACGTTGACTCCTGGTGCAGGTAACAGCAGAGATCGATCGGGTTCGACTGGATCATTTACTGGAAGCAGAGGTGTTAGCACGACGGCAAATATCGAAGGAAAAATAGAGTGGTTGGTGAAAAATGTGAAAGAAATGAAGGACGAAGTTGCATGCAAGAATGAAGTTAGGATGATAATTAAGAAAATAGTAAAGGGTGTCCCAAAATTAACGCAAGATTTGAATTTGCCGCCATTTGTGCAGTAAAGTGTTGGCAACCCCAAAAAAATAATAATTTGACAGCTGAGAGGTTAGGGTTAGTAAAAATGTAAACAAGATGGTGCCACATGCCATACAGCCCGTGAAACAATTCAATTACTGCATGAGACATTTCCTAGTCGTGTACTCTCTCGTTTCGGTGATCAGAATTGGCCCCCTAGATCTTGTGATTTAACACCATTAGATTTCTTTTTATGGGGTCATTGGCTTGTTGACATAGACCTTTGACTTTAAATGACCCCATAAAAAGAAATGTAATGGTGTTAAATCATAAGATCTAGGGGGCCAATTCTGATCACCGAAACGAGAGAGTACATGACTAGGAAATGTCTCATACAGTAATTGAATTGTTTCACGGGCTGTATGGCATGTGGCACCATCTTGTTTACATTTTTACTAACCCTAACCTCTCAGCTGTCAAATTATTTTTTTTTGGGGTTGCCAACACTTTACTGTACAAATGGCGGCAAATTCAAATCTTGCGTTAATTTTGGGACACCCTTTACAAGAAGAATTGAAGGGCATGAAGATCGAAATGGAAGAAATAAAAAAGATGATACAAGGAGGAGTTCTAAATACAACAAGCGAAGTAACAAGAAACTATAGTGGAGCAGTCAAAGAAAAGAAAAAGGAGACGGTTATAATTATTAAGCCTAACGAACAACAAGAAAGTGAGGCCGGGAAAAAGAAAACCAAAGAAAAGGTAGACATAAAAAACATGGCTGTAGGAGTAACAAGGTTAAAGAAAGGCAGTAATGGAACTGTGATTTTGGGCTGTGAAACGACAGAAGAAATAGAAAAGCTAAAGACGATATTACAAGAGAAAATCGGCGAGGGATTTAAAGTTATGGAAACAAAGCAACAAAAACCAAAAATTAAGATCGTTAACATGGAAGTGGATGAACTAGAGCTGGCGGATGATGAGCTGGTTGAAACAATAAAGAAACAGAATGCAATGGAAGAAAAGGAAGGAAGGGAGATGAAAATTGTCAAAAGAATAAACAAAAAAGAGAGACATGAAGGATCAGTAATAATGATAGTGGATGAAGGAACCCACCAAGAGATACTGAACAAAGGTAAGATCAGCGTGGGATGGAGAAAATGTCCGGTTTACAACCACGTCAATGTGAAGCAATGCTACAAATGTTGGGGCTACTATCATATAGCCAAGAACTGCACAAGAGAGGAAACATGCCATAAATGTGCGGGAAATCACGAAACGAATAAATGTACAGCGACGAAAAACAAGTGCATAAACTGCATGTATAAAAACCAAGCATACAACTTAGAGATAAACATGGAACATGATACATTAGATCAGGAATGCCTAACGTACAAAAGAGCAATCCAAGAAGAGAAGAGGAGAGCAGGATAGGACGATTAGCAATTACTGAAGGAGGAAATGCTATGGTATACAAATGCACAAAGTCTGATAGCACATAAGGATGAAATACGATACCAAATAGTGGATAAAATGAAACCCGCATTCATAGCGTTATCAGAGACCAGAGTGACAGCTGAAATTGGTGACAGTGAAGTTTATATGCCGGGCTATGGTGCAGTCAGATGTGATGCGGAGAATAGGAATACAGGTGATGCAATCTTATACATAAGAGATGATATTAAATATGATATGATACCAATAAATAAAATAGAATCAAACTGCTGGTGTGCTGGAATAGAGGTCATGGACAAACATTATAAAGGAGTAATAGTAATTGTATATCATTCGCCAAGTGCGTCGGATGCTGAATTTATAAGACACATAGAAAACATAACTGAGGAACTAACAATAAAAGAAGACTGTTTGATAATAGGTGATTTTAATATAGATGCCACAGTAGAAACGTTCTACAAAAAGAGGTTGATAACAGGAATGCTGAGTCTAGGAATGAAGCAATACGTTAATAAACCAACAAGAATAACGCAAGACAGTCGAACTACTATCGATTTATTATTTGCTAATAGGTGTGCACAAGTGCAGGTGGAACATGAGCCAAAGATAACGGATCATGCATGGATAAAAATCATATTAGGTAACAGGAAGGAAAGGAATGAGTATAGAGAATATAAAACAAGAAACTATAGTAAAATTGATGTGAAGGAATTTACACGGATGTTAAGCACTACTACAAGACAAGTTCAAGAGGTAGAAGTAAGCCAAAGAGCAAGGATGCTCGTTGATAACATAGTGGGTGCTCTAAATAGGTTTGCACCCAGAAATATAGTGAAGATTCCAAGCGTATGGGAAGGAAAAAAATGGTATTCAGAAGACATAATAGCAGCTGCAAGAAGAAGAGATAAGGCATACGGAGTAGCAATTACTACTGGTTTGGAGAAGCATTGACCGCAATTAAAAGTAGAAAGGAATGCGGTGGTTAAATTAATAAGAGAAAAGAAAAAGGAATATTATGAAAAGATGATAGACGATAATAAGAAGGATCCGATAAAAATGTGGAAAACGTTAAAAGAAGTAATTAAAGGAGAATCAATGGGTACTAGAGAAGTAGAGAATATAGATTTTGAGATATTGAATGACATGATGGGAGGTAGTATAGCTGATAAATTTAATGTGTTCTATGTGCAAAGTGTAAAGAATATAGTTAATTCAATACAACGGGATACGTCTGGAAGTCCGAACCGAAGAAGAATTATAACAGGGATAAGGATGCACAATAAAAGTATATTAGAAAACTTCAATCATATTGAAATAAAGGATCTAGAGAAGATAGTGATGGGACTCTCGAAAAAGAAGGGAACGGAAGAAGGAATATCAAGTGATATACTAAAAATCGCGTTCAGTGCAATAAAAGAGGAATTTGTGGAAATAATAAATGGATCCCTACGGGAGGGATGTTGCCCGGACAGCTGGAAAACTTCTACAATTATACCGATCCCAAAAATAAACAAAGCCATAAAAGCAAGTCATTGCAGACCAATTAATATGTTGCCATTATACGAAAAGGTGCTCGAATTAGTAGTAAAAAATCAAATTGAAAAATATTAAGAAACCAATGACATCATAACGGAGCATCAGTCAGGATTTAGAAAGCAATATTCGTGTGAAACGGCGTGAAGGAAAAATAGTAGGAGTAATATTCATGGATTTAAAACGAGCGTTTGAGACAATCGACAGGGATATAAAGGGTGATTTTTTTGAGGTTAGGATTTTCATGCATTAGTATTTGACAGATCACGCGGGATTTCAGACAAGGTGTCAAAGAGAAAGATGCTCAGTATGCTTTGACATTTCATAATGAATAGACTTACTAACGAGCAACGCTTGCAAATAATTGAATTTTATTACAAAAATCAGTGTTCGGTTCGAAAAGTGTTTCGCGATTTACGTCCGATTTATGGTCTACATAATCGACCAAGTGAGCAAACAATTAATGCGATTGTGACCAAGTCTCGCACTCAGTTTACTTTATTGGACATTAAACCAACCACACGAATGCGTACAGTGCGTACAGAAGAGAATATTGCGTCTGTTTCTGAGAGTGTTGCTGAAGACCGTGAAATGTCGATTCGTCGCCGTTCGCAGCAATTGGGTTTGTGTTATTCGACGACATGGAAGATTTTACGCAAAGATCTTGGTGTAAAACCGTATAAAATACAGCTCCTGCAACAACTGAAGCCGAACGATCTGCCACAACGTCGAATTTTCAGTGAATGGGCCCTAGAAAAGTTGGCAGAAAATCCGCTTTTTTATCGACAAATTTTGTTCAGCGATGAGGCTCATTTCTGGTTGAATGGCTACGTAAATAGGCAAAATTGCCGCATTTGGAGTGAAGAGCAACCAGAAGCCGTTCAAGAACTGCCCATGCATCCCGAAAAATGCACTGTTTGGTGTGGTTTGTACGCTGGTGGAATCATTGGACCGTATTTTTTCAAAGATGCTGTTGGACGCAACGTTACGGTGAATGGCGATCGCTATCGTTCGATGCTAACAAACTTTTTGTTGCCAAAAATGGAAGAACTGAACTTAGTTGACATGTGGTTTCAACAAGATGGCGCTACATGCCACACAGCTCGCGATTCTATGGCCATTTTGAGCGAAAACTTCGGAGAACAATTCATCTCAAGAAATGGCCCGGTAAGTTGGCCACCAAGATCATGCGATTTGACGCCTTTAGACTATTTTTTGTGGGGCTACGTCAAGTCTAAAGTCTACAGAAATAAGCCAGCAACTATTCCAGTTTTGGAAGACAACATTTCCGAAGAAATTCGGGCTATTCCGGCCGAAATGCTCGAAAAAGTTGCCCAAAATTGGACTTTCCGAATGGACCACCTAAGACGCAGCCGCGGTCAACATTTAAATGAAATTATCTTCAAAAAGTAAATGTCATGGACCAATCTAACGTTTCAAATAAAGAACCGATGAGATTTTGCAAATTTTATGCGTTTTTTTTTAAAAAAAAGTTCTCAAGCTCTTAAAAAATCACCCTTTATTATTAGACAAATTATACCAACATGGAATTAGAGACAGGGTATTAGATTGGTTCAGAACGTACTTAAGAAATAGAACACAGCAAGTTCGATGCAATGATAAATGGTCTGAAGTTATTCCCAACGAATATGGGGTACCGCAGGGGTCAGTACTAGGGCCGTTGCTGTTTATTATATAATACTGTGTTCAAAAAGTAAGGTGAATTTTTTATTTAAACTTCCCGCGTTAACCGAATGGGACAAATGAATTTTTTTTCAAGTTGGTAGGACTGTTAGTGATATCTGTGACAAATTACATGTCAATATCATCATTAGTTTTTAGTTTACGCTTGGTTTTGTGAACAAAGAAAAGTGAATTTGGCGATTTTCACGATGTCGAATTTTGTTGAGCAAAGAAGTGCTATTAAATTTTGCTTGCGGAATGAAATTTCCGCCGCTGAAACGTATCGAATGTTACAAAAGGCCTTCGGTGACGAGACTATGTCACAGAAAAATGTTTACAAGTGGTACAAAGACTTCAAAGAAGGCAGAGAACGTGTTGATGATTTGGAACGCTCTGGACGACCATCGACGTCAATTGATGAGCAACACATCAAGAAAATCAAGGAATTGGTGCTCGAAAATCGTCGATTAACAATTCGAGACCTTGCCGACATGCTTGCAATATCAATTGGATCAGTGCAAGCAATTTTGAAGGATCATTTGTGCCTCAGAAGAGTCAAATCGCGTTTGGTGCGAAAATTCGCGTTTGGTTCTTCGTGAGTTTTTCGCCAAAAGTCCACTCATGTCCCTCGACAACCACCGTATTCGCCTGATTTAGCACCGTGTAACTTCTGGCTGTTCCCAAAGCTCAAGAGACCACTCCGGGGAAATCGTTTTGAGTCGATTGAAGAGATCAAACGTGAATCGCTACCCGCATTGAAAGCTATACCTGAGGACGACTTTTTAGCATGCTTCAAAGATTGGAAAAAACATTGGCATAAGTGTATTGTAGCTAGGGGGTGTTATTTTGAGGGGGACGAAATCGATTTGGAAGAATAAATAAAAAATTTTAATTTTAAAACAAAATTCACCTTACTTTTTGAACACAGTATTAGTATTTAAATGATATAGTTAATTTGAGTCCAGAGGAATGTGCAATAAAAACGTTTGCTGATGATACAGTGATATATGTACCTGGAAAAAGCAGCGCGGAAGTGGAGAGAAAGATGAATATGTTATTGAGTATAGTAGAAAAGTGGAAAGAAATAAATTAAAAATGAATGTAGAGAAAACAAAATATATGATTGTCAGCAGTGTAAGGAAAGTCGTGAATAGGAATATTGTACTGAAGTGTTTGGATGGAACGAAACTGGAGAGAGTAGAGTCAATAAAATATTTGGGTATCATTATTGATGACAAGCTACGATTCAAAGACCACTGTGAGTATATGTTGAAAAAAATAGGGAAAAAAACGAGCTTTCTAAACAGAATGGGGAATTATGTATCTGCGTATACGCGATGTGTGATATATAAGGCAACCATAGCACCTCACTTTGAATATTGTGCAACACTGTTAGTAGCTATGGGTGAAACAGAGTTGAAGAAACTGCAGATCGCGCAGAACAGAGCAATGAGGATTATATTACAATGCAACTGCTATACGAAGGTAGAAAATATGCTGAGCGCGGTACAATTTATGTCCATAAGGGAAAGATTGTACTATAACGTTTGTACATTTATCTTTAAAGCCGTGAAGAATCTACTGCCAAAAGAATTTAAAAATCGGCTACAAATAGTAGGAACGAAGAGTGGTAGGGAAACGAGGCAAGCGGAAAATATAGTAATACAATTTAGAAGAATGAGAAGTGCACAAAAGGTGCACTCCTTAAACGAATGTTAAAGGAGTATGTTGTGTCAACAGTAAAGTAAGATATTGTAATATATTTATTAATTGTAATAAATTTTGTTCTTACGTAAATAACAAACTCGTTTTAAATTCTGTTGATCTATCGAGTATAATCAATTATAATAGATTTATTTTCACGTAGAGGCTTCTCATAAGCCGTTTCATTAAACATCAACACTTTCTACTAGCCTAGTCTTTGTTGTCGTTCTATATCGAGGGCACGACTGGATTGAGATTCTTATCACCCATACCTTCGAATAATGATTCCAAGATATAATAACTCTAACTAATATTATTACCTAAACCAACGAAACACATTCATTCACAATATTTAATAAATACAAATCAATCTATCAAACGATCGATATTCAGACCATACACTAGAATACGATGATGATTATGCTTGATATTGGTTACAATAATGATAATTATCAAATCACGCAAACTTACCACGTTTCCAGCATCGTGGATTATTGGCAAGCGTATTGCTGAACACCAATAAATAGTTACGCATGAAATAATAATGGTGCGACAATTTCTACGAACTGGCATACAGGCATATATATCCTACATTATTATCGATAGATACATACATTGATGGATAGAAGTAAGTAAGCGACTTAGCTATAGAAACGTTATTGCCAGGCTCGATCCCCGCACGTACGGGGGAAAGGGTCGGACGCAGGAGTCGCGTTGTCCATAGGACCGACGGTCTGGTACGTGTACGGCCCCCACAACGTCAAACTTGTATTCGGTTATGGCTTCTCCCATGGATATTCCCCGACATTAATTTCTTTGAAAATTCCTCAATATGATTTGGCGAAGACATGCGGTCTATATTAACGCCCAGCCACTGGAACCCCTACAACGACAATACTTAAGTGTTGTAGCCCCCATAATTGAGGAATTACATGCAATGCCCAGATCACACGCGTTCGCGAATTCTATGTGAAATGATTGAACGGCGGGATAAAAATATATGTATACGGAGATAACTTCGGAATAGCTTATAAATACCTGATTTCGCCGAATTCACTTTTTCACTCTCCAGTACGGTTTCTTTTAACTATATAAACTGCCTTTGCTCGGCATGTGATGACAATATAAATGATAGCGATATTCCATGTATTATCTTAAGATCTTGCATGGTTACGGTCGCAAAGACGGCTCTTCAGCGACTGGGACGAGTGAAGCCGGTCGCGATCGCATCGTGCCTCGCTCGTTCGCTGAGAGGCGCGACACGGTTAAATTTTACGCTTACGCGCTTTAGATGTGATGATGTATAATCGAGTTCAGGGTACATCGAACCAGCGAACACTCACCCGGTGGCTAGCTGACGGTCTCTCTTTTATTGACGCCTAGTAATTATTTCGTATGGTAACATTGACTTCCCTATTTATCAACGGGAGCGCGGAGCATTTCGTTACAATATATGTAGATGTAAGAAAAATATGTAACACTGTGTATAAAATAGCTGAGAAAGATAATAAATCTCTCTCTCTCTCTCTCTCTCTCTCTCTCTCTCTCTCTCTCTCTCTCTCTCTCTCTCTCTCTCTCTCTCTCTCTCTCTCTCTCTCTCTCTCTCTCTCTCTCTCTCTCTCTCTGTCTCTTTCTACGAGGCACACGTGTTTGTCAGACGCTCCGTAATACTGATAATTATATAGTGGAATGAAGTGGTATAATAGTGTGAAAACTATATGAATGTGATCGGTTTTGTGTGGTGAATATTTTGATCTAGCGAATGGCGTGGTAGCTATGGTATTAACGGTGCTAGCAACATATTCGTACGCCAAAAGTTCTCACTCGACGAATGTGGTGTGGGCTGCCATTATTGCTGCCACGGTGACACTTGATTAGTAATACGTGGAGTGATCAGGCAATCACGGTGATTATGATAAAGTTATCGGTTGGTATGTACAGGTGTACGTGTCGGTAACATATCAGCTACTACAGCAAAACATGGACAATACGGGCGACTACGACGAGTATCGGTGCTCCGCTTGCAAAAAAGCAATCAAAAGCCAGGTAGTACGATGCAAAATTTGTCAGAAACTTTTTTACCACCCAGGGTGTGCGAATAAGCATAAAACAATGGATAGGAATCGTGAACTAGTACAGTGCAAGGGTCCATTTGATACATTCAATGCAGAAGATGAACTTCTGAAGACAGTGACGCCGACAACAGGTGGTAGCAGAGATCGATTTGCATCGACTGAAGCGATGGGAGGAACCAGAGGTATGGGTTCATCGATAACGGGTGACGCAAAAATAGACTGGCTGATAAAAACAGTGTAATAATTATTTTTATATAGTTTATTTCGCGTAATTAAATTTCACTTCAATAATAAATAACTTTCAATTCATAACAATATTCAAGTACATACAATACTAGCCTATTCGAACGCTAGCCTCGCTACATCATCGAATAATACAACATACTTCGTCCGCAGACGAAAGATTCCATACACTCCCACAAAGGTACGAATTCGAATCAGAAATACATTCCATACATCAAAATAATATGTGAATTAGATACACAGAGTACCACGCACATCTTTAAATCATCGTTATTATACTCAAAGCACACGAATCGTAAACAGACTCCTTTCAGCAATAGCCGGATAACAAGCAATTTAATACATGAATTAATGCGAGCATATTATATAGAAAATCACATAAGATAAGACAGGTACGTAGAAGAGTCCGATTACACAATATAGCAATATAGTTCAATAGTGTTAACTTATCTTGATAGAAAGTGTTGACATTCTGTGATGCTTCGATTAGGTAGGCCAACAGCGGGGGGGACGCTCGAGCGATCTCCGTACGCAGTTGATTATTCGTACCGGCTACTTATCCAACGGCCCAGTACGTATCATTGGACAAGGATCCGTGGTAGGCCCGCAGATTTATTCCAATTGCCTCGGTTTGAATAATTTCCTTCGTCCACACGTAGAATTATTTAATTGATCTCAATTAAATAATGTGATGCCGTTAATCCCAAAATTTTAATGCCCCAAAATTTGGCCCAGCCACCCTGTGTGACCGCCGACATTTAGTAGATTGTATTACCGATATTTGGCAATACATTTGGATGCCGTATACGTAATATAGTATAAAAATATCCATACCTTCTCTTTCCTCTCACACACGTTAGCTTTTTTGGCACCTTAAATTTATTTCTTAGCCCCAGTATTGAGCTTTTGAAGGCACTCTATGTTGTGAATATGTTGTGAAATACTGACTAATGTTACTCGTGAGAAAGTTCTTGAGTGACTGGGGAGAGCGAGGCGCGGTGCGACGTTAGATTGTCTCGTACTTAGCTCGAACAATTACCAGTTACAGCTCGAATTTGTGTGGCTCCCTCAAGCCCGCTTATAATATAAATATCCGTAGATTTATCACATTTATTATATTCATTCGACGCATGGTTAGTTACCGGTCGTAGACGAGGCAGGGTAACGTCATATTACAACAGTGAAAACAATGAAGGATGAAATCGCTTGCAAGAATGAAATAAAGAAGATGATCCAAGAGATAATTGGTGCAGAAATAGAAGGTGTGAAACAACAGATAGAGGAACTGAAAATAATGATATAGGGAGAAGGTTCGAGCACCGCAAGGGTAACCTACAGCGATGTAGTGAAAGAAAAAAAAAGGAAAAGGTGATCATCATCCAACCAAAAGTACAACAGGAAAACAAAAAAACTAAAAGAGAGATAAAAAAGAAGGTGGAATAAAGAGTATGGCGGTGGGAATAACAAAACTGAAAAAAGGCAGTAATTGAACTGTGATCCTGGGATATGAATCGGGAGAAGAAAGTGAAATACTGAAAGCTGCAGTACAGGATAGAATGGGTGAGGGTTTTAAAGTTACTGAGACGACGCAGATGAATCCAAAAATAAAAATAGTAAATGTGGAAGAAGATGAATTTAAACTGACCGATGAAGAACTAGTTGACACAATTAAAAAGCAGAATGGGATAGAGGAAACCGAAGGAAGGGAGATGAAGATCGTGAAAAGATTAATGAAGGGAAGGGAACAGGAGCGAAACAGAAGAGAAATCAATCATGGATCAATAATACTAGAAGTAGATGAAGTAAGTCACGAGGAGCTACTGAGAAAAGGTAAGCTCAGCGTGGGATGGAGAAAATGTCCGGTTTTCAATCACGTCAACGTAAAGCGATGCTTCAAGTGCTGGGGCTATTATCATATAGCGAAGAATTGTACAAGAGAAGAAACCTGCTACAAATGTGCAGGAAAACACAACGCAAGAGAGTGTACAATAAATAAGAGTAAATGTGTAAACTGTACGTTTAAAAACCAAACGTACAATCTGAAGATAAATGTAGAACATAGTGCGCTGGACTGGGAATGTCCAACATACAAAAGAGCGTTGCAAGAGGAAAAGGAGAGAACGGGCTGGATAGAGTAGCAATCACAGAAGGAAGAGACGATATGGTACACGAATGCGCAAAGTCTTTTAGCACATAACGAAGAGATACGACACCAGGTGGTTGACAGAATGAAACCTGCAATCATAGCGTTATCGGAGACGAGGGTGACTGCTGAAATCGGGGACAGTGAAGTATATATGCCGGGTTATAGTGCAATTAGGTGCGATGCAGAAAATACAAACACAGGAGGGGCCATAGTGTACGTAAGAGATGGCATTAAATATGAATTAGTAAGGAAGAATGAAATTGAGTCAAACTGCTGGAGTGTAGCAATAGAGGTCAATGATAAGATATGTAAAGGAGTTATAATAGTGGTGTACCATTCACCGAGTGCGTCAGATCCGGAATTTATAAGATCCATAGAGGATATAACTGAAGAGTTAACAATAAAAGGAGATTGTTTAATAATAGGAGATTTTAACATAGATGTCAAGGGAAACTCATTCTATAAAAAACAACTAATATTAGGAATGTCAAGCTTAGGGATGAAACAGTATGTAAACGAGTAAACGAGAATAACGCAGGATAGTCGAACAATTATTGATCTTGTATTTGCAAATACAAGCGTGCAAGTGCATGTGGAACACAAACCAAAAATAACAGACCATGAGTGGGTAAAAATAGTATTAGGAACGAGCAATACAGAGAGTAAACAGAGAGAATATAATACTAGGAACTATAGTAAAATTGACGTGAAAGAGTTTACAACAGTGTTGAAAAACTCCGGGCGACAATGGACAGATGGAGATACAAATCGAAAGGCAAAGATGCGTGTCGATAGTATAATAGATACTTTAGACATAGTAGCACCAAAAAAGGTAGTTAGGATTCCAAACGCATGGGAAGGTAAAAAATAGTACTGTGATGAGATAAGAAGGGCGGCAGGTAAAAGGGATAATCCTTATAGGGAAGCAATTCATGAGGGAAAGGATGATAACTGGGAACAGTTCAAAGTAGAAAGAAATGCAGTAGTTAAATTGATAAGGAAAGAGAAAAAAGAATATTACGAGAATATGATAGACTGCAATAAGAACGACCCTAAAAAAATGTAGAAAACCTTGAAAGAACTTATTAGAGGGGGACCAGCCAAAGAGAGAGAAATTGGAAATATAAATTTTGAAATATTGAGCGATATGGCGGAGAGAAGGACGGTTGACAAATTTAATGTGTTTTACGTTGAAAGTATTAATAACATAGTAAACTCAATAGAGAGAGATGCATCTGGAAGGCCAGGTAGCAGAAGAATCTGCGTGGGTGGTGGCGTGGGAAACGAAAGAAGCATAGGAAATTTCGAGAATATCGGAATAGAGAAACTCGATAAAATAGTTAAAGGACTCCCGAAGAAGAAAAGTACAGAAGAAGGAATATCAAGCGAAATATTGCAGTTGGCGTTCAGTGCAGTTGAACAGGAGTTTGTTGATGTAATCAACGTATCCCTAAAGAAGGGCTGTTGTCCTAATAGTTGGAAAACGTCCACGATTATACCGATACCAAAGATAGAGAAAGCCAATAGCGCGAAGGATTTCCGGCCAATTAATATGTTGCCATTGTACGAGAAGGTCCTAGAGTTGGTAGTAAAGAGTCAAATCGAAAAGTATTTGGAATCAAATGAGGTTATAACAGAGTATCAGTCGGGTTTTAGAAAACAATTATCATGTGAAACGGCGATTCAAACCGTGATAGACGAATGGAAATTAAACATTAGCGAAGGAAAAATAGTAGAAGTAATGTTCATGGACTTAAAACGAGCATTTGAGACAGTGGATAGAGAATTGTTAATAGAAAAAATGTCTCAATATGGAATTAGAGGTAAAGTATTAGATTGGTTTAGGTCATACTTAAACAATAGAACGCAAAGAGTAAGGTTTAATGAGGAATTTTCTGAAATTATTACAACGAAATACGGGGTACCACAAGGATCCGTATTAGGGCCTCTGCTGTTCATTATATATATAAATGATATAGTTGAAATATGTCCAGAAGACTGTGAAATAAAAATGTTTGCTGATGATACACTAGTATACTACTGTGTTCAAAAAGTAAGGTGAATTTTTAATTAAAACTTCCCGCGTTAACCGAATGGGACAAATGAATTTTTTTTCAAGTTGGTAGGACTGTTAGTGACATCTGTGACAAATTACATGTCAATATCATCATTAGTTTTTAGTTCACGCTTGGTTTTGTGAACAAAGAAAAGTGAACTTGGCGATTTTTACGATGTCGAATTTTGTTTAGCAAAGAAGTGCTATTAAATTTTGCTTGCGGAATGAAATTTCCGCCGCTGAAACGTATCGAATGTTACAAAAGGCCTTCGGCGACGAGACTATGTCACAGAAAAATGTTTACAAGTGGTACAAAGACTTCAAAGAAGGCAGAGAACGTGTTGATGATTTGGAACACTCTGGACGACCATCGACGTCAATTGATGAGCAACACATCAAGAAAATCAAGGAATTGGTGCTCGAAAATCGTCGATTAACAATTCGAGACCTTGCCGACATGCTTGCAATATCAATTGGATCAGTGCAAGCAATTTTGAAGGATCATTTGTGCCTCAGAAGAGTCAAATCGCGTTTGGTGCCAAAATTTCTCAATTTTTTCGAAAAAGAGCGTCGTGTTCAAGCATGTGAATCAATGATTTCTGACTATCAGGACGTCTACAAACAAATTATTACGGGACTTGGATTTATGCCTATGATCCGGAAACAACCGATCAATCGAGCGAATATCGTGCCAAAGGTGAACCGAGACCGAAAAATCCATGCCAAAGTCGCTCAAAAATCAAGGTCATGTTGACAGTTTTCTTCGATTATTGTGGTGTGGTGCATTACGAATTCCTTCCCACTGGCCAAACTGTCAACAAGGAATATTATTTAAGTGTTATGCGTCGTTTGCGTGAAGCTATTCGCAAGAAAAGGCCAGAATTATGGAAAGACAACACTTGGATTTTGCACCACGATAATGCACCGTCGCACACAGCACTGGTTCTTCGTGAGTTTTTCGCCAAAAACTCCACTCATGTCGCTCCACAACCACCGTATTCGCCTGATTTAGCACCGTGTGACTTCTGGCTGTTCCCAAAGCTCAAGAGACCACTCCAGGGAAATCGTTTTGAGTCGATTGAAGAGATCAAACGTGAATCGCTACGCGCATTGAAGGCTATACCTGAGGACGACTTTTTAGCATGCTTCAAAGATTGGAAAAAACGTTGGCATAAGTGTATTGTAGCTAGGGGGGATTATTTTGAGAGGATCGATTTGGAAGAATAAATAAAAAATTTTAATTTTAAAACAAAATTCACCTTACTTTTTGAACACAGTAGTATGTTACTGGACACAGTAGTGCGGAGGAGGAAAGAAAGTTGAATGGGGCATTAAACATAGTGGAAAAATGGATGAATAGGAACAAACTGAAAATGAATGCGGAAAAAACCAAATATATGTTTGTGAGGAGTGTAAGAAAAGAATTGAGAGGGAATATTGTACTGAAATGCAGGGATGGAACCGAGTTAGAGCGAGTAGAGGTAATTAAATATTTAGGTGTAATGATAGATGATAAGCTACGATTTAAAGACCACTGTGAGTATATGTTGAAAAAAATAGGTAAAAAAACGAGTTTTCTGAACAGGATAGGGCAATATATATCGGCATACACCAGATGTGTCGTATATAAGGCAATCATAGCACCGCACTTTGAGTATTGCGCAACACTGCTAGTGGGTATGGGTGAGACAGAGTTAAATAAACTGCAGATAGCGCAGAACAGACCGATGCGAGTCATATTGCAATGCAGCAGGTATACGAAGGTAGACGATATGTTACAAGTGGTTCAGTTTATGAGTGTAAGACAGAGACTGTATTATAATGTGTGTATATTTATTTTCAAGGCTGTTAAGAAATTATTGCCGAAAGAACTGACGAGTAAATTCCAAGTTGTTAAATCTAGAACGAGTCGGGAAACGCGTCAAGCGGAAAATATTATTATTCAATTTAGAAGAACGAGAAGTGTGCAAAAGAGTATGTTTTACGAAGGAGTGAAAATGTATAATGCGTTCCCAGCAGAGGTTAAAGGCTGTGTAAAACTATAACAGTTCAATACAAGAGTATGTTAAAAGCATTTATTATAAGCGAAAATAAATAAGTTCAATATAACCGTAAGATAAACATGTAAATTATGTACATCAAATAGTTGAGAAAGCTAATAAACATCAATCAATCTCTCTCTCTCTCTCTCTCTCTCTCTCTCTCTCTCTCTCTCTCTCTCTCTCTCTCTCTCTCTCTCTCTCTCTCTCTCTCTCTCTCTCAAGTGCTCAAGTGGAAAGTCAAGAAAACTACACATATAATAAAGGGTGATTTTTTAAGAGCTTGAGAACTTTTTTTTAAAAAAAAACGCATAAAATTTGCAAAATCTCATCGGTTCTTTATTTGAAACGTTAGATTGGTCCATGACATTTACTTTTTGAAGATAATTTCATTTAAATGTTGACCGCGGCTGCGTCTTAGGTGGTCCATTCGGAAAGTCCAATTTTGGGCAACTTTTTCGAGCATTTCGGCCGGAATAGCCCGAATTTCTTCGGAAATGTTGTCTTCCAAAACTGGAATAGTTGCTGGCTTATTTCTGTAGACTTTAGACTTGACGTAGCCCCACAAAAAATAGTCTAAAGGCGTCAAATCGCATGATCTTGGTGGCCAACTTACCGGGCCATTTCTTGAGATGAATTGTTCTCCGAAGTTTTCGCTCAAAATGGCCATAGAATCGCGAGCTGTGTGGCATGTAGCGCCATCTTGTTGAAACCACATGTCAACTAAGTTCAGTTCTTCCATTTTTGGCAACAAAAAGTTTGTTAGCATCGAACGATAGCGATCGCCATTCACCGTAACGTTGCGTCCAACAGCATCTTTGAAAAAATACGGTCCAATGATTCCACCAGCGTACAAACCACACCAAACAGTGCATTTTTCGGGATGCATGGGCAGTTCTTGAACGGCTTCTGGTTGCTCTTCACTCCAAATGCGGCAATTTTGCCTATTTACGTAGCCATTCAACCAGAAATGAGCCTCATCGCTGAACAAAATTTGTCGATAAAAAAGCGGATTTTCTGCCAACTTTTCTAGGGCCCATTCACTGAAAATTCGACGTTGTGGCAGATCGTTCGGCTTCAGTTGTTGCAGGAGCTGTATTTTATACGGTTTTACACCAAGATCTTTGCGTAAAATCTTCCATGTCGTCGAATAACACAAACCCAATTGCTGCGAACGGCGACGAATCGACATTTCACGGTCTTCAGCAACACTCTCAGAAACAGACGCAATATTCTCTTCTGTACGCACTGTACGCATTCGTGTGGTTGGTTTAATGTCCAATAAAGTAAACTGAGTGCGAGACTTGGTCACAATCGCATTAATTGTTTGCTCACTTGGTCGATTATGTAGACCATAAATCGGACGTAAATCGCGAAACACTTTTCGAACCGAACACTGATTTTTGTAATAAAATTCAATTATTTGCAAGCGTTGCTCGTTAGTAAGTCTATTCATTATGAAATGTCAAAGCATACTGAGCATCTTTCTCTTTGACACCTTGTCTGAAATCCCGCGTGATCTGTCAAATACTAATGCATGAAAATCCTAACCTCAAAAAAATCACCCTTTATGTAATACATATTTGTATCAATGCCTATTCAATAACAATAGCCTATTATTTTTAGTTCATCAAATACAACTTTGCAATTGTTATACCACATCGTTGCTACATTACGACAAGAGAAACGCACCTTACAAAAATTGTAGGCTATAGCACATCAGAACCGCTCTTTTGTTATATCGGCCGACTTAGGGGCTTAGTCTGGAGTCGATACAAAGATTTTTCGTGTATGAATCATCAGTTACGTACACGAACAATCTCGCTTGCATGACCGTTCAGGGAGTTCAGATCTTGGGAGTCCAGGATTAGTACCGGGATGGATTCGCGGGAGTCCGGGATGGACATTGAAATTGAATCAAATCACATTGTTTTTCCTGGACTCTATCCTGGACAGCCCGGACTCCGTCCTGGACTCCATTCCGGACTTCATTCTGGACGCCAGAGACTCGATCCGGGTTACGATTCCTACGTTGAGTATTGCGTGACGGCGTGATGAAGGAAATTTCGGCCAATATTTTGCATACCTACGATGCTTGTATTTTTATCCTTTCGTCAAAATACAAAAAACATCCAGATCATTTAAAACTTAAACACAAATAAAGTGTGCAAACATCCGTCCTCTTAACCGTATACGGCAATGTAAATCCGTTATTGACTTGTGTTCCTCAGTTACTTCTTTTCCTTCGCGTGACCGTATTCACTTCCCAATGGTAACTTTCCTTTTTTTAACGTGCACTGACAATTTTGGGGGATTTATCATGCCCACGTCCTAATGGGATTAATCTTTGATTCTGGTTAGTGACAATCTGGCTGATCTGATTGATGAGCAAATCTTATTGAAAGTCGCTATTTACCCGTTGGCCTACTATGAAGAACATGCTGTCTACGCTGGTAAGCGTTTTCTTCATATATAAAGTTGTGTCTGTGATCATCCCATCCGGTATATAGTATGGCATCCCAATTCGGGGTCCTGGATCCGGGATTAAGTCCGGGATGGAGTCGCAGAAGCCATTGATGGAGCCTCGAATAGAGTCGCGGGAGTTCTGGATGGAGTCCGGTATGGAGTCTTGAGAGTCCTGGATGGACAATGGGATCGGATTAAATCCCATTGACTACCATGGACTCTCTTCTGGACTCCATTCCGGACTGTTTGTTTCTGCGCGAGTCTGTATGAAAGCAAAAAGGCTGCAAGCGAAAAAGATTACGGACAGACAAATAGACCGACGTGAATACTTGCACTATATATATTTGCACTATAGTCTAAGAGTCAAATTGGTTTTGGATTGCAATAATTCCTCTACTTACATACTTCGTACGTGATAAAATTGTTAAAAAACCAATATGTATCACAAAGCAATTAGTATTCAAATAGGTGATGAGAAGCACTGATATCAAGCAATAGAGACGACCGATTTTGACTATAATATAACACTTTTTGACAACAATATATAACTTGTGCAGTTACTCACAAATCCGAAATTCTGTTGTCGTATTGATCGAATGACTAATATGTTAGCTATGTTTTAACTTTGTGATAGTAGCGCAGAATGAAGAGTTGAATCTTTAAAACGTGCTTAGAACTATATAATGATGGCGTGAAATCACATGCCGTTCTTTAACACTGGCCCGTTCATAATTAAAAAAATTTTGGATTTTTGCTCCGACCCATTCCTCACTTACACTGGATATTACTCAAGAAGTCAACGGCGCATCGCCTGTAAGTGCTGTCAGAGACTACATACCTTCGATTGTACTCACAAGTTCCGCAAAGACTCATGACACTTTTGAACAGCTGAAGAACGGTGCTGAAAAGAATTCAAAGTACACGGAAATCGTAATAAATCCAAAATTCCTTTATCCTCGCGTGATTATCACCATTCTTGAAGATAATGGTTTATACCTGCAGTTTCAAGACCGAACGAATTAAAAGCTACATTATTTATGGTTTGTCTGCCTGATTCGAAGCAATATAGATTCTCTAATTGTAAGTGTTCGAAGGTCACTTTCTAGCATTATCAGCTCGACAGTATTCTACGAAGTCCGACGTCGGCCAATCATTATTATTTCTTGTGTTCCATATGTCGACCCCGCAATAAGTTCACTTGCTCAAGTCAACAACATAAAAACCCCCAACTTAAAAAGTCCCAATCCTATGAGTGCAAAGCTCACTGTTATCGTTGGCAACATTTCAGTCAGGCCACTTATGGCTATCGACTCTCAGGACGTTGCATGCGATGTGCGGAAGGCCACAACGTTCAAAATTACGGTCATTCAAGGCAAGTTCTGCTGCGCAAACTGTAAGCGTGAGCACACGAAAAGTTAGTGACAGTGACCAGCCAGACTTCAGTCCAGGATACTCAAACTCGGCTGTCGGCCACCTCCAGTGTCGGTATCACGCGAGTCGCTGCAGAGCATGTCCAATCACACCCACACGCTCACTGATATCGCGACCAATGCGTATACCATTACATCAGACACCGTGATAGTTGCTGACATGCCATCGTCAACTAGTGCTCGCGAACCTAACTCCACTCATCGAGCTCCGACTTTGTCACACGCCAACGTTCTTCCAAGTCACTTCGTCTCCTCTTCTACTTCAAGTCGAACTCACCTCCTTAATCGTACATCTCAACTCTGTCAGTCAACCATGTCTGACATCCATCATCTCCAACGGTTCTACCAGACGTCAAAACGCCACAACAATTTAATATATTCAGCGAAGTCCAGAACATTCACTATGAATTAGTCAGTTTCAACAGCGGGGGTCTCACATGACCTTAATACGATGACTCCGCTCACCGGGCTATCATTCAGTCCGCAATGATAGAATAATTTACAAAAAAACTACTATGGAGTGCCCATATACGATTGACAATCTCTAAACTTAAATTACCTGTTTATACTTTTAATATCAAGCACTTTATAGTTTCCTAGCTCCACATATTTTCTAATACAATTATTTTTCAATTTCACTTTGTACATAGTGTAAATATAAATCAGGACTCGGTAAATATAGAAAAACTCCCTGTATATATATATATATAAATATTATAATATATGCATAAAATCTTATTACTCACCCAAAAGTTTTCTGTGCCTTTGGCGGACGTCACTATGAATATTCAATCCTTTATTATTCAGTTACAAAGTATATTCTCCATAAGTAGTATCCCACAAAAAGACAATCGGTAAAAAACCTGAGACAAGTACATTTACGTGAGAGATCTCCTAATCTGACAATAAGTTGTGGAACTGAAAACATCCGACGCATACATTGTTAAATACATATTCCTTTTTAATTACATTCCCTGACAATTTACGTATATCTTGATATTATACATTTTAAACTTATTTCCGAATATTAACTAAAATAATAATAAAACATAACCAATATAAAAAAATGTAAATAAAAAGTTAACTGTAGTACTTGGCAAGTTAGTATGGTTACATAAAGATGGTTTACTAGGTTTCATAAGCTCACTAAGTACTACGGACGACATTTTTATAAATACATGTCGTCTTGCTGCTATCTTGCACATGGCTTCTTTATTATTTTTCATTTTTCACACAGCCTCCTCTATGAGGAATCTAAAATTAATCAAGAAACGTTCTCATAGAAGAAGAAAAATAATAAGGAAACAATGTGCAAATTCCACTTTGCATCCTTGTTATTTTTATTGTTATTTCAGTTATTAGATTCGGATTTAAATTTATAATACATAGTACTAATATATACATAAATTTCTACCAAGTGTAATTGAAAAGCAAGATGTACTTGACAATACGAGATATTGTTATGGTATAGGGAGAAATCGTGTAATCATTATGAGTTTATGTCTCTCTATTTTGTACGAAAAGGTAGAGTAAAGTGGATCAGGAGGGTTCAGGCGGAGTGCAAGGGAGTGAAACCCCCTTAGTATTATATTATATATATAATATATTCTACACTTAAAGACTGAGAGTTATTTGTGTTACAAATATTTTCTTTGATTTCAAATATTAATTTTTCATTCCGTAATTTTTGTAAGCTTAACCCTCATGTAACTCGATTTGTATCGTTAAGGCAGGTGACGGTCAGACGCATTATATATAAAGGGTGTCCCAGCAAGAGCGCTGGATTTAAATTTGCCGCTATTTTGTTAATACGAGTTGTACGGTGATTTTTTTTTTATATTTGTCACGTACAGACCACGCGATTTAAGAATATGGAGAAGTATTCAAACCAACAACGTTTAATTATTGTAAAAACACATTACAAAAATGGTGAAAGTTTTGCGAAAACAGTTCGCCAATTACAAGTTTTTGGTCGCAAAAATGCGCCAAATGAATCGACAGTGAGGCGTTTAATTACAAAATTTGAGACCAAATTTACGCTGATGGATCAGAAGATCATTGTTCGTCATCGTCCTTGTCGGTCACTCGAAAATATAGCCACAGTAACGGAATCTGTGGCCGAGAATCCAGGAACTTCCATTCGGCATCGTGGTCAACAATCCGCATTAATTTGATGATGTTCCAACACCCAATCAGCAAATTCACGGCGCTGCGCATGGTCCCTTGGCTTGATTTCTTGCACCAATTGAACCTTGTACGCGTGCAAATGCAGATCTTTTACCAAAATTCGTTGCATAGTGCTACTGGAAATGTTTAATTGTTGACCACGATGCCGAATGGAAGTTCCTGGATTCCCGGCCACAGATTCCGTTACTGTGGCTATATTTTGGAGTGACCGACAAGGACGACAACAAACAATGATCTTCTGATCCATCAGCGTAAATTTGGTCTCAAATTTTGTAATTAAACGCCTCGCTGTCGATTCATTTGGCGCATTTTTGCGACCAAAACTTGACGTAATTGGCGAACTGTTTTCGCAAAACTTTCACCATTTTTGTAATGTGTTTTTACAATAATGAAACGTTGTTGGTTTGAATACTTCTCCATATTCTTAAATCGCGTGGTCTGTACGTGACAAATGTCAGAAAAAAATCACCGTACAATTCGCATTAACAAAATGGCCGCAAATTAAAATCTGGCGCTCTTGCTGGGACACCCTTTACTACCTGTACAATGATTCAAATGAATAAACTATTGTTCAGACGGATATAAGAGTAGGTATGGCTGCATCTTCAGAACACGAGAGCACAGCTTCGAATCCAGCCTATGTAACGAAATTTCCTTTTCGATTTTCAGAGTTGTGTTTATTCTTATCGATAGAGTGGTCGACTATCAATAATTATAGTACTAAACAAAGTGTTGAGTAAGCGAAAACATATTTTCTAAATTTTTTTGTATATAATTTAGTGTTTATAGTAAAGGATAGATAACAATAGTTTTTCTGTAAGGGAAATCAGATAACGTATCCGATACTTATGAAACAAAATTACGATTGGATTTGATATGAATTTAATTCCTATAAGAATGCATTAACGAGGGAGTAGATCCGTGTACACAACTTTCTCATTATTCCGTACCTTTCACAAAGTTTCCTTTATGTAGAAGCCAAAAATAATGAACATACTCGTACTTCCTTATAGCGGTACATTGTAAACGGAGAGAAATTATAGTTACCGTATCCGGCTGACTCATCGTTATTTTGCCGTCTAACATATGTACATAAACAGAATTTTTTAACGTTGACATTTCCGTTGGGGATTATTGAGCGCAGAAATTTAAAGATTTATAAAGAACGACTGCTAACAAAAAAGAAATGAATTCGACTACGGTAAATAGAAATATGATAATACCGATATTTATACAATCTGTTCAAAAAGAGCTTCACAGTGTTCTGTAACGGTATTTCCCCGCTGTTATTAATTTTATTGTTCTAGAAGATCTAGAATTCGGACTTGAACAATGAGGAAATTAATTTCAGACTTTATTAATCGGTAAAAGTAGGGTTTATCCAATTAAGGCATAAATATTTGTGAAAAATGAACTAGGTGGTGCTATCTACCACTACAATAAATTTGGCTGTGTGTGGAATGATTTTTATACAGGGTCTTCTTCATCCCCGATGCAGTGGACTTTCCACCTATGCGTTTTCCTTGGTGTGGTGGGCCTTGGAACTCGCATTCACTAGGTTTCCCATCTAGATGCTGTTACTCTTGGGCCGCTGTGAGCGCCGGCTTCGAGCATGCGGTAGGGGGCTGAAGTCTATTGTGGCGTCGCTAGCCAATATGCCGACTACATAAATTGTGTTTTCATGTTTGTATTGTCGGTGATATTCTGGATGTGTGCATGCCGTCCTTTGCCATCCGTTTGTATGTGTTTTCGTGGTGGTGGGGCATCCGAGCCAACACTTATGTTGTTTTTACTTCGTGAAGTGTCACCTGAATTATGTTTATTTATTCGGTATTTTATATTTCTTCGACAGGATGGTTCCTCCTAGCCCAAGTAGTATGTTGGAGAGTACTCGTCGAACTGGCTCTCGTCGTTAGGAGCTACACCGCGCCGGTGAGAACTGCTGACGAGGTCCAGAGTAATAAGGACTTCTCGGTAGGATTTTTGTTACAGCATTACACCTGCTACATTCCATAAGCTTATCCTTGAATTTCTGGCCCTGTACCTTTCTCGTCACGTCGCTCCCTCCTTTCTCGCATTTACCCCCCCCCCCCCTCCATTTTTCTTCTTCCTTTTTCCTTCTAATTCAGATTTTGTTCTTTTTTCCCCTAATATGTTTCGCTTTTCCACCGTCTCCGTCAGCGTCCTATTTCTTCCGCTTTACTATCCTTTAGCACCTCCTTTTTGTCATCACAGAACTTCCACTCCCCTTCTATTCATGTCTTCCCGTAGCACACCTTAGCCTTTTTCCCTTTTCACTTCTACTCTTCTGCTATCCGCTTAAACATTCACTGCATCCTCCTCTTTCTCCATGCTATATCACCTGCTGTACGAGGCTCATACACCGTATTAAATAATGTGGCTAATGCGTTTACTATATCAGCAGGATCAAGCATTACTTTTTCAATGCCCCAGCTTCGACCCTTTCTATATATTTCGTCCACCATTTGGTTAAATGCCCTAAATTGGCATAAGTGATAATAAGTTCCCATCTGCTCATGCTTTAATAGGTGTGAGTCCTTCAGTAGAATATCAGGCACTAATCTTTGATTGAACGTCGTCGGATAGTTATAAGCAATAGGGCTAGAACGGTACCTAGGGATATACTGGTCAATAATTTCACATAATACTTTATTAATTACATCAGCGAACATGTCAACGTCACTAGAGCCCTCAAACATAGCCAGTAATATATTAAGCAAATATTGGTATAGGTTCGTAAAGTTGCCTTCGTGAAAAATTATATCTTGGGAACCCATAACTGGGTATGAATTTGACATATGCTTGCTAAACATTCCGCAGAATCGACAATAATGGGTGGTGCACATTCTCCGGATCAACACCGGACGGTGTTGTGTTATTGGAGAATGAAAAATTTATCGTTAATCACGACTATTTTAGTATGAATGTTCTCCTCTGCTTGTCCGGCGGCGAAGACATTTAGCGCTTAATGTTATCGAGCGATAATCACACAGGCGTACAGTGGTTAGGCATCTGGGCGCCCACCACAGGTGTCACTAGTTGTTGCTGCTGCGTAGTAGGAGGTGTGGCCCTAGGCCCGCATCAGCGCTTGAACACACCCCTAGGGTAACCGCTTCGTGTGCTTTGCACAACCCGAATGGTAGTACCCCACAGCCTGAGCATTGTATATAGTCATTAATTGCCTGTGAGCTATAAGCTCGACACTTCTTTTCCCTAGAGTTTTGGTTGGTAGATGGAAACAACATGCTCTACGTCGACGTATGGTTGTCCAATGTGTCGTCAGTAACGCAGTAAATGCCAGGGGTAGACAGATATGTAGATAGGGGAGTTGGTAACCGTCGCAGTACCGTTTCATCGATACATCGTCTATAGTATTGATGTTCGAGTATAAAATATAATTGTTTATCATATCCAAAGCCACTGAATGACCATGACTGATTGTCCAACAATTCAGCTTGTGTGCGATTATCAGGAAAACAAACCGTACAGCAGGAGCAGTCAGTTAGCCTTCTCGACGTGGTAGCCATTCTTTCCTTCGTAACCATTGTTCTTGGTAACTGTCACTGATTTGCACATGAGCTGTTATATTTTCCATATTTACTGAATTTTATATAGTACTTGACCGATGTTACAATTTGATGTGTTTTATTAAGCCAAAAATGGCTCATGAGATGGGTTCAGAGCTTATCGCTATTGGTGTTGCCCTTCGCGCCCGCAGGGCGCAGTGAAACTTATTTTACATCGAGCTTTTCAGGAACTTTCCCTATGCATTATCGCATGAACCAATAAGCTCCCAGATGTAAGTAAAACTCAGAATTTGTTGATTTAGGGTCGCTCGTGCGTTGACAGTAGCCTTCAAAGGGTGATATTCCACGATGCTGCCATAAATTATAAGCTGTTGAACATCTCATACCCATAAACATACACATTGAAGTTACGGGGACGTATAACGGGAGAAGTTTCAAACACTCCAAAGAAAACGATTCATTTCTAGATTTTCAGAGAAATTTTTAGACCAATAGGCGATAACGCTATTCTTCTCGAATTACAGGAGATATACGATGCTTCCGAATGCACATTCGCATAAATTAATGTTAACACAAAGTTTAATGCAAGTTAATTTATACAGAATCAGAATCACAAACTTTCTTTTGAACTTTTGAAGGTTTCGTTTACTAAAATCAAAACGATGAAACTGAAGAAAACGAATCACTGTGCTTATAAAATACGAGTACTACAGACACTGCTCTCATAACGGAATTTGTAGAACGATCTATCTCTGTTCTGTGGTTCCCTAATACTAAGAATAACATCTATCGATGATGTATTATTGCCGGCCTATATCTCTCTCGTCTGAAAGACTAGCTAAACACTGACTGTCGTTATTCTTGGAGCTTGAGTCATTGCATTACAAAATACTTTCTAAATTGGAAACATAGCTTTTTTTGTTTGAAAGAATATAAGAAATAGAAAAAATGCTGGAGCAAGTCACATTGAATTATCTACAGAAAATATTATACTAAAAATGTTTTCAAACATTTTCAATAACGTCAGACCGCAAAAAAACTGTCGTACGAAAAACGTTCATTTCGAAAAGTGATCATTTAGAAAAAAAAATCTAGAAAGGATGAAATAATTTCTAAAATCATTTTAGTTCACTAATTTATTATTGATTATTTAATTAACAAATAGTTTAGTTAATTGTATGATTTATAATAACTCATTTACGGCTCTCAATGCAGTTGGGAGACGGATAATGTTGCGTTAGCAAACAATCCTTTTTAATTAATGCTATCGTATATCATTTTCGTTTTTTAATTAGTGTCCAAATGCGCATCTCAAGATATGTAGAAGATGATGACGATGTTTAGGGTTTTTTGAAAAAAAATTTTTTTTTTTATTTTTAGTTTAATTTAATTTAATTTAGTCTGCCGACTGCATTGAGGGTCGAAAATTATTGTATCATTTTCAGGTTCATTGTATAAATGGCATTTTTATATAAAAGTATTTTTATGACATTTTTTAGAGTCAGGAGCTTTTGAAATTTCTTGAAGGCATTGTTCATGTGCATTCCTTATTTTTTTTTGTGATGTTTCATTCTACATTTGTAATTTACACCCATTTTGACACTGTTCTTATATTGCATTATGGTTGATTTCAACACCGCTTTTTGAAGAGAGCAATAGAATGCGTGTCGAAATTGTAAAATTAACTTTTTTTTGTGTTAAAAAGCGTTATACAATAAATGTAAAGTTGACATGGTGCTCGTGTGGCATTTAAATAGGATTTTTACTTATTGTGAAAAAGATGTGCAAAAAATAGTTCATTTTGCCAATATTCATCTTTATTACAATAATCTTCCTGACTGTAGGCAGGAAAATGGAAATGACTCTGCGAAATGAGAGGTGACAAGTTCCGTGAGCACCTGTCCTCGAAGTACTCAACTCCCCTTCACTGTTGAGAGTGGCTGATGTTGGCAGAGGCGCGACGCGACGACGACGAGTCGTTCAGAGAACGCATACATTCTACTACTATATCCTCGAGCCCTTCATATATACAGTAGTACGTATTCGTTAATGCTCTTATACGTCCATTGTGCGGCTTCTGTACAAACATGTCAACTTGTCGCTGCGCTGTCACTCAGAGCGGCGAGCGGAACGCTTGTTCCTCGCCCGTCTGGTTGCCGCATACCGCCTTCACTGGTCACTGTTCCGTGTCACGACAACGCTGGTGCCCGACGCTATTTAGCCTTCCATCAAAATGCGTCCTTTTCATGCCGCCAGCACACGACACAGGTGGCACGTGCAACAGCGCGGCACCATAGTCGGCTCGACGCCCTCGCGCTCGTTTTCTCTCCCTCTACCCCGGAAATCGGACATCGGACCTCGACACCCGACTCTCTACTCTCTTCTGTGTCGCTGCCGGAAGCTATCCGGGAATGGACGTCAAGATGTCTCGTGGTACATTATACCCCATACATCTCATCTCAGTATGACTCTGTGCAGTTTAGATTATGTTCGTGAGATTACATGATGTACATTTCTTGGAACTTCTTGTACAAACAAAAGCAACTAGTTCGACAACATCTAAGAATTGTACCACTAAAGTAATAAATAAATTCGTGAAATTGGGCCCACAAAATAACGATGCATTGCTTTCTAAAATACCGACATATTCAATGTTAAATAAACGTTAATACTAGCACAATTGTATATAGGACGGTTGAAAATAATCTCGTAACGTACGGAAGAATCGACTCAAAGGAATAATTACATAATAACTTCATTCTTCTATAAAAAATCAGAAAAATTCAGAATGAGACAGATTGTTACCATAGAGACTTAAATGAGATTAGAATTCAGTAAGACTTTGTAACGCGTTCTCGATACGAGGCGTGCGGGTGTCGTTTACCTCGTTTACGCGCTTCGCCGGAAGATCATCGAAAAGCACGAAACGTAAGAGTGAAGGAGATGCCATATACAAATGTGATGCTCTCCCTCGCAGAGTACGGACTAAATAGCGTCGCG
The DNA here is from genome assembly GCA_963942595.1 of Cylloceria caligata. Classification (NCBI taxonomy): domain Eukaryota; kingdom Metazoa; phylum Arthropoda; class Insecta; order Hymenoptera; family Ichneumonidae; genus Cylloceria; species Cylloceria caligata. Next base: position 12,786,596 of record OZ012708.1, read on the forward strand.
CTTAAGTGCAACGGCTGGGCGCGTAAACAAGGTAATGGAAAATCCGATCCACCCCGTTAATATTTCATTTCATGCAGCGTATATGAGTGGAATGCTTGGTCCCGTCATCAATGAACCTCCTAGTTTCGCCTGTCGTGTGTAAAAGTTTTGGAATATGACACAGAGAGATCGAGAAAGACGATCGATCACACGGGTAGCATAAGTAACTATGTCTTCTCTCGTCGTCTGTAATACCCGAGCGGTCGCGTCCCCATTCAGTCCTGGCACTCCCTAACCGTGGCGGGGCTCGTCGTTCTTCACCACCCGAAACTGACATCAACATCGTGCTGCTGCGTGCTACGCTATGTTACTGCTTCTGGTGCTAGTTGCTTGAGAGTGATGTATCGTACTCCCCGTTCAAAGGATGTCGTTCCTGTCATACTTCATAAGCGCGTAACGAAATTAGGTTCCATTGTGACGAGAACTCGCAGCTCATTTACATGCTAATTTTCCCCGCATGCACATATACGTACGTTACAGATACATCTATTAAACGGATATTCTTTTATCGCATATACACCAGTAGTTATACGCTTCAGTTCCTCTCCTCTATTCCTTCGTCGCTATAAATGTACTTTTGGTACATACAAATATGTCTTTTACCGTCGCCCTAATTTCAAAAGCATCAACTCTCCTTTCCAATTCGTCATATGTTATGAACACGTGCACCGATGTCTGCAATCCACTCGACGTGCATTACAAATATCAATATGCTTGTCACTCTCCTTTTTAAACCTTTCACCACAGACGCTGCGCGAAGAGAATTTACTTATTCTATATTCACCGCGTAACAGCTGAATATTTCGCTGTCAAATGCAATTTTCGACATATAAGAGACAGTGTTGTAAAATATTTGACGAAACTAGCTAAAACTTTAGACATCTACGTGTTGACCTTCAGAGATATTTGTTATCCAATTTGATGAAAATCGTCAGCCGCGTTCAATTTTTATAGAACATTTAATTATTCTGTATACGACTGACGCGGCTTCAAAAATAAAAGACCTACAATCTGTAAATGTCTAGAAAATTTTATCGAAAACGTGTTACATCAGTTACGCAGTAAGTTATTTATATTGGACTTCAATTTTTTACAATATCTTGAATCAAAGAGATTTTAAAGAAATTGGAATTTTTTTAATTTCTTGACCACTCAATTTTCGTTAAACTGCAGTTTCTTCAATTGTTTTTAATCAAAGATATGAAGTGTAGCTTTAGACATCGCTGCTTCATTTTATTTTTTATTTTTATACACATAGCTTTCTTTATAAGGAAAATCGTTCAACATACTTCCTCGTCAAGGTGGATATGTGTAAAAATGGAAAATAATGATGATACAATGTGCAAGGTTCTACTTGGCATTTTTGTTCATTTATTAAAGTCAAGTTTAATATGAGCAGAACGTTGAAAATACCCTAGCGACTGGCATCAAAACGACAGGTTTTTCACTAACTACAGAACATTGCGCCATAGCACATATTGAAAGAAAAAAAAACGATAGATGGTCAATAATTCTGTCGAAGGTGTATAATATGCACATATACTATGTATCTATGCATCTATATGTAGCATATATGTCAGATACCTAACACATATTTTTTCATGAATTAGTTCTAGTGGATGGCTTCTTGGTACATGCCCAATATTTTGATTCGTGGTGTTAATCATATTTTTCTATCATTATAGCATATACATAATTTTAAGTATGCACACATTTTACATGACATGCATGCACATTTCTCGTAAAGTTTTGATTTTACCTCGGAAGAAAGTCGTTTTTTATGGATATTAATTATTTCGTTATTTTCGGTACTTTTCTGTCACGATGCGATTATTTAATAAATTTTTCCTAGACCTTAATACTATATTTTAACGTTATCGCTTCCTTTTCTTCCCAGATATAACAAGATTGAATAAAATAATGATACAAACGACGAATATTTAGTTTCGAATGAAAATATTCATTTTACATTTACTCTACTCGCATCATACAACAAACTGGAGAAATATTTTATAAATACATATATATTATCGTCAGACCACTTTCGAAACCGTCTTGAAATCTGGTTATGAATGGAGTGAATAACAGCAAGTAAAATAAAAAAGCCCCAAGGCCCGAACGGTTGAATCCGCTAGAGGTATACAAAAACTTTTTTACATGACGTTTTTTATAATTCCTGACCTTATAACTTCTAACATCTTGTTTGCATTTTTTATGTTAATAATTATTGATAGATCTTCTTCCTCAGATAGTATACGTTTTACTTTAGCAGTAGTTTCACGGTGATGAATAATATCAATAAATTTTGAGAGAAAAACAATTTCGAACCGTAAGTATTTATCCTATATATTAGATCAATGTGAGTTATACACTCTAAGAATTTTCTTTATAAAAATATATTATCCCCTAAGGAAAAAGATATTTGCGGGATATATGTTTGGATACACCTTATAATATATATGTGGGATATGTTTAAGATATATACAATACATCTCAATTATAATCAAAATATATATAGCATATACCTGCAGAATATGTAATATACGAGGGCTATTTGAAAAGTTTCCGGCCTTTTTAAGAAAAACACATAATTCGAAGCAAAACAAACTTTATTTCTCGACGTAGTCTCCCTGCAACTCGATACATTTGGTCCAATGTTTATCCCATGCTTTTAAACCATCGGAAAAAAATTGATTGTCTAAACCTGAAAAATACTGGTTTGCAGCGTTTTCCACCTCAGCATTTGACTTATATTTTTTTCCTCCGAGAAATTTCTTCAAATTAGGAAACAGCAAAAAGTCGCTGGGAGCTAGATCCGTACATAAGGTACGACGATGCACGTGTGAACCCGAGCGTTGTCCCGGTGAAACAGGATTTTTTTCTTGACCAAATGCGGACGTTTTTTCTTAATTGTGGCCTTCAATTTGTTCAGTAATGCAGCGTAGTACTGTCCATTGTTGTTTCACCATTTGCAAGGAAATCGATAAGAATTATTCCACGGCTATCCCGAAAAACTGTCGCTATCACTTTTCCTGCAGAGAGAACGATATTTGCCGTCTTCGGAATTGGTTCCTCCACCGCAATCCACTGCATTGACTGTTGTTTGGTCTCAGGCCAATGGTGGTCTACCCAGGTTTCATCGACGGTTATCATTCGCCGCCAAAATTCCGCTGGATTTTTTTGATACATCAGGCTAAGATACTCGCGCGACATGTCCATCCGTATGCGCTTTTGGTCGATCGTCACCAAATGCGGCATCCAGCATGCGAATAATTTTCTCATATCGAAATCTTGATGTAAAATCTTGTGCACCCATTTAGATGAAATCCCACACGCCTCAGCAATATCCTTAACAGTCAATCAACGATCTTCCATCACAGTTTGATGCACTAAATCGACCATTTCGTCAGTTGTAGCGGTTTTCGGGCGCCCGGAACGTTCCTCGGTCACCCAATGTTTGACCGTTCTAAATGAATGGGAGATTCACCGTATGCAGAGTCTAACGCATCTTTTATTTCCTGAGTCTTTTTCCCTTTCAAATGAAGGAATTTTATCACTGCGCGATACTCAATTTTCTCCATTGTTGACAGACAATGTCAGCTGACAACTTTGGAAGAGTGCCACAGACAAAGTAATGATGAGAAAGACTTGACATTTTTACGGTTTACATATGTCAAGGCCATCTATAGGTCGGTGAAAATTTTTTTTTCTATAGTTACTTTATGTCGATGAGGCCGGAAACTTTTTAAATGGCCCTCGTATATCAAACATATCGGATTTTTTACGGGTGTGTAATATACGATTAATATGTGCGAAGTTTATTTTAATCTCCGAAATGGCACCAAAAATGGTGTACAAAAATTGGAGTCATTTACAAAAGTATATATAGGTGTACTTATTTTTTTGACAGTTTTTATATGGAGTATGTTTTTATGGTTGCATTTCGACTCCTAACCTAAATAATCACTGCATGATTAGAAACAAACAACATTACATTAGGAAACTACATATACTTGGCAATACATGCTGTGTTATTTATTTATTTTACATCTTTTTGTAAGAGTAAATACACCTATGTGTAGTTTTGTAAATGTATAATACTTGCCTCCGATTTTTATACACCATTTTTGTTGTTTTTTTGGGAGACCTGACTGCTTTTTGTAAAGTTTATATTGCATGTGCTGATTTCACATCGTGTAGGAATTCGTTGTGCGAAATCGTAAGACATCGTACAAAAATCGTACAAACAATAACAACGCGATGTACTCGATATGCTTATAAGAATATTCTACGATGAAATAGGGCCATGTTGCCGCGTCTCTCAATTACCACAGATGCATTGATGAATCCAATCGATAATAAAAATACAACAACAATCACATGAATGAGTGCTTGGGTTGAAATTAAACTTTTTAAAATTGGGAGGAATATAAAAATTGGAATACATTTATTACCGTAGTTTGTATTACCGATTACAATAGATCATTGATTACGTATTATTTTCATGTATTATTATTGATTTAATTATCATTTTTTGTTAGTGCAAATAAATATTTTTTTCAATTCCATGACTATTAGTATATTATCATGATTTCGATCGATCTACCATTCATTAATGACTTTTTTTGTATCGAATAATAATTTTTTTTTTTAAAGTCAATAGAAAGGTCTGAGTTGAAATGATTTTGATGCATCCATCGATGCGTACTATAGTATTATATGGAAATATATAAGATGAAGGTATATATACTTGGAGTCAAGACGCATTTGCGCCTCTTGATACCAATTATTCGAATCTAATTCCTTGAAGCGAGAGTAGAATGAATGCAGTGATTATATAATTATGACGCTTCAAAGAAACGCCTTATTTCTGGATTACTTTTTTATCAAGATTCTTGTATCTTTTTGCTAAAAAATAGTTTCAAGGAAGGTCCGTCCTATATTTTTGCTACTGTCACATTATTTTTTATACACAGAAATGTTTCTCAAAGTTGAACCGTATGCGATATTTTCCGAATGAGTTATTAGTGTCGACATTGTTGGAATCTCGATTTTTCAACTTTTGAAAGTATATTATAAATATATATAAATAATAAAATAATAAAATATATATAATTTTCTTCTATTGCTTTGTCCTTACCTATTAACCGATAATGTATGCCAAACCTGAGGAAGTACAGCAAACTTAATACAACGATTTTCGTCAATATTATAGCAGATTTCTGTTTCCCTATAAGTTATTGGAAAGGAAAAAATAGTAAAAAAACAATTTAAAAATATATGTTATTAAGGATTGAAAAAAAGAATAATTGCGAATATTACTACATTGACAAATCACTTGAACAAAATCGCGAAGAGCTCAAGTTTAAAACAAACTTTTGTTTCGTTACAAACAATATATTTACTGAAGAGTCTGCGTTTTGAAATCCTAAGAACGCCGTGTTTGCCAAATTTCAATTTTGATGCGGCAGTAGACAAGCATGCAAGTTTGGAATTTGCACATTGCTTCTACGTCATTCTCCCGACCCACAGATTCTCCTCTACGGGTATGGTTGTTTCAATTCCGGCTTCCTCATAGAGGAAGTTGTATTAAAATTGCAAATTTCTTAAATTTCAAGTCCCTCGGTCCATTCTCACCGAATTCAAACCCAAGTATCTTTGTATCCTAGCCAATTTATGTGACAAATTTCAAATTTATAAGTACAAATTTACAGAAGTTAGAGCATAAAATCGATTTGTTTCGAAAATTTGTTAAAAAATTCTATAAAATCTCAACGCCTCAATCGATTTTGGCACTCAATACCGAATAGCCTCCTCCCCTAGTCCATTTTTCAAGAAAATTGTAGCTCGATAGCTCGGAATTTATGAAAATAGAGAAATAACATCCTTTTTTCGAAAAATTCAAACTACCATGAAATGAGATAGCCGTTAGTGATTTGAGCAAAATGTCAGTAAACCGACGGAGGTTGAGATCCAAAAAAGGTCGTGTACAAAGTTTCAGGAAGATCGATCAACCTGTTCTCGAGTTGTATAGTAAGTAAAAATCGCGAAAACAAAGCTTCCTCTATGAGGAGGCAATAATCGCACAAGACTTCGCTTTTAAAAGAGCTATTTTTTAGGGCAAATGCACGAGTATCGTAATGAGGAACGCATTAGAAAAATAACACGTCTTTATGTAATCCCCCTTCATTTTGTTCTGAGCGCGCGCGCGCGCGTGAGTGTGTTTGTAAGCTTCGAGAATCGAAATAGCTACATCTCGAGAACAGGTTGATCGATCTTCCTGAAATTTTGCAAACGCGTCGGGTCGCAACTCCGGTCGGTTTCCTGTAATTTTTGCTTCAATCGCTATCGGGTGTCTCATTTTATGATCGCTTAAATGCTTCGATAATAGGGTGGGATCCCTCTAACCATCGTAAATTGTGAACAATCGAGCTAACACATTCCACAAGAATGAGCTAGGGAACAAGGTTGTTCGGTTTTAAATTTGGTAAGAATCGATCTAGGCGCTCAAATTTGATAAAAGTAGGAGTATTTTAATTTTTCGAAGAAAATCAATTTTTGGTATAATTTTCGTAAATTTTCACCTGTCGAACCGAAAATTGTCATACAAATTTACTAGGGGACAAGGATACTTGGTTTTGAATTTGGTGAGTATCGATCGAGGGGTTTAAATTCTATCGTAGTAAATGTGCAATGTTACTATATTTTTACTTTTTTTTTTTTCCATCTGTGACTAAACTTTCTCTACGAGGAAGCCAAAGTCCATCAACATACTTCCTCATAGACGTGACATTGTCAAAGGTGGGAAATAATGAGGAAGCAACATGCAAGGTTCTGCATTGTATCCTTGTTTACCAGGCTACGTTGATCATCAAGGAATGATGAAGCAATTTATATCAGCTATCATACTGCCAGGAGCCTCGTCTCAATATTCACTATCAAAAGTGTCTATCAGATTGCGTAAGTTATTGAAGTTGCTTTATCGTGTTTCGCAGACGAAATATTGTACCTGATGGGAGTATCCATCAAGAATTGGATATTTGGAGTTCTTTGACATTAATGATCCCAGCGCTACAAGAAATGAGAAGAACTCATTCATGACATTACCTACACATTTACCCAAATTACGTTTCGCGAGTTAAAGTATCTGGGTCTTACTTATTTAGGCATGTCATCGTATGACAAGATTGCAAATAAGATTAATTTTGAAAGGTGCATTTGACAATTGCACTTCTCCCTATCCCCTCAAACGATTCACATTTTAGTAAAAGTCAAGAAGGACAGACTGTCCAATATTTAATCGAAGCCTAGTTCTCCAGCTCCCGTGACAAAAATCTTAACTGTCTTTCAGAAAAGATGGAGTTCAAGCCTTTGCTGAACATTTCCATTTGATAGATAAATCCCTTGTAGAACAATCAATGAAGACACATTTAAAGCGATAACTGATAATTTCCATTTTAAACCGTCGCTTGAAACTTCCATTGATGGAAAGGAGTTGCTATTTTGATGAAACAGGATTCGGTAAATAAATTCATGAAATCAAAATACAGTGGCTCGCATTAATATTCGGACACCACTGTTTTTCAAATACGATTGTCTCGCAGACCTACATATAGTTGACTTGAAAAATTTTTTTTTTTCATCGAGAAGTACACTTTTTGTAGATACCATAAACTTACTTTTTATTTATTTAATTAACATTATTATTTATATATGAAAAAGGAAACAAAATAATGCTAGTTTTCGACGTCGCAATAATATTCGGACACTACGTAACTTTGTAGCAAATCCATTCTGAGAAATCGTTTCGATCGCTTAGAAGTTTTGTTTACAAACATAGTCGTGTTGAACAGTCAATTCCGAACATAATGTATCAGTTTAACTTAGAAAGACAAGGATCTTACATCGTTATTCACCAAAATGGGCCGTAAAAGCAAAAATACATCGTTTGATATGCGCCAACTTGTCATTTTTCATCGAGAAACAGGACGTTCGTACCGCGAAATTGGTCGTTTATTAAACCTCAGCAAGAGTACAGTAGCGGATATCATACGGCGATACGATTATGAGGATAGAATAGAATCTATTCCTCAAAAGGACGCCCGAAATCCCTATCTGTGCGCGAGAAACGTACGATTATTAGAAATATCCAACAAGATCCAGGCCGGAGTGCTCCAAAATTAGCTGCAGAGTTAAGTGAACAAACTGGGAAAAAGGTGCATTCCGACACAGTGCGTAGAGCATTAAAAGAAGAAGGATACAATGGTCGAGTTGCTCGTAGAAAACCGTATATCAACGAGATAAATCGAAAGAAAAGAGTAAAGTTCGCCATGGAATATGTGAATAAAGGACAGGAATGGTGGAGCGACGTAATATTTGCCGACGAAAGCAAATTTAATGTTTTTGGAAGTGACGGACCCAAGATGGTGTGGCGAAAAGTGAATAAAGCTTTTAACGTAAAAAATTTAAGACCAACTGTGAAACACGGTGGTGGGTCTGTAATGGTTTGGGGCTGTATTTCTACTGCAGGAGTGGGCGAATTGGTTTTTATTGAGGGCATTTTGGACAAGATCAAATATTTGGACCTTTTAAAGAAAAATTGAATACAAAGTGCAACGAAAATGCAAATCCTTGATCATTTTAAATTTTACCAGGACAACGATCCTAAACATAAATCATGAATTGTCCAAGAATATCTATTGTATAATTGTCCGAAAGTGTTACACCCCCCACCTCAGTCACCAGACTTAAATCCAATCGAAAATCTATGGGATGAGTTGGACCGTAACATACGAAAAAAACCAGTCAAATCAAAGGAAGAATTGAAAATACGATTAGCGGAAGAATGGAAGCGAATATCCGTAGATTACGTAAAAAAAATTATTTTGAACATGCCAACACGCTTACAACACGTTCTAAAACAAAAAGGATACCCTACAAAATACTAAAATTATTGTAATATAATTTATTTTAATCAATAACTTATTGTAAAATATTTTTCGAACAGGTGTCCGAATATTTTTGCGACGTCAAAAATGAGCTATATTTTGTTTCCCTTTTCATATATAAATAATAATGTTAATTAAATAAATAAAAAGTATGTTTATGATAACTAGAAAATGTGTAGTTCTTGGTGAAAAAAAAATAATTCTTTAACTCGACGACAGGTACGTGTACGGAACAATCATATTTGAAAAACAGTGGTGTCCGAATATTAATGCGAGCCACTGTATATACAGGGTGCGCCATCTCAATCTGGTCGATGGAAGTATTGAATAACTTAGAGGATTTTCAACAGATTTCACAAAGTCGTATTTTTTTATTAAATTTGATTCATTACAATTTATTTTGATTAGTTTCCAAAAACCACATCGATCAAATGTCCGCCTTTATTACTGAGACAAAAATGAGCTCTTTTTTCGGCATTTTCCATTGTATTTGCCAGCGTCTCGGGCGATATCGCTGCGATTTCGGCTCGAATGTTGTTTTTTACCTCCTCTATGGTCTTCGGCTTGTTGGCATAGACTTTACTTTTCAAAAATCCCCACAAGAAGAAGTCCGGTGCAGTCAAATCCGGCGATCTTGGTGGCCAGTCAATATCACCTTTCTTTGATATCACACGTCCTGAGAACTTCCGACGCAAATAGTCCATTGTTGAGCGCGCAGTGTGACATGTCGCACCATCTTGTTGGAACCAAAATTCCTTAAGACCTTTTTCACGCATTTGTGGTAAAACAAAGTGTGCCAACATCCGCCGATATCGATCCCCATTGCCAGTTTCACCAGCTCTGAAGAAAAATGGTCCAATGGTGGTTTTTGAGCAAACACCGGCCCAAACTGTCACTTTCTCATCGTGCAATGGAGTTTCGTGAATAATATGAGGATTATCGGTGCCCCACATGCGACAGTTTTGTTTGTTGACAGCGCCAGAGAGGGTGAAATGAGCCTCGTCGGTCATCAGAATTCGCTCCCAAAAATCCGGCTCAGCTTCCTTCATTCGACTAACGTTATTAGCGTAAGCCAAGCGTCGCGGCTTGTCAGTTTCCAATCATCTTTGAGTCAACTGCACTTTGTACGGAAACATGTGAAGATCTTGCTTTAAAATCCTTCTCAAAGTGGTTCCACTGATGTTTAATTGCTGAGACCGGCGGCGGTATGAGACATTTGGATTTTCTGCAACACTCTGTCGAACAGCTTCGATATTTTCATTTGAACGACCTGGACGCGGTCGAGCTTGATGTAGGAGATTCGCTACAGACCCGTGCTCCATGAAATTTGAAGCTAAATGACGGATAGTGTCGCCTTTGGGCGCAGAACGTCCGCGATATTTTTTACGATACGCACGCTGAGTTGACACAACTGAACGATTATTTTCAATGTAAAGCGAAACTATTTCGGCGCGTTCTTTCGGCGTATAGCGATACATGGTTGGAATTGTACTAAAATAACCCATACGAAACGTGTTGTACGACGCTGGTCGGTTAAAATCTGTCAGAGTTATTCAATACTTCCATCGACCAGATTGAGATGGCGCACCCTGTAGTTGCAATACATATTCTAAAATCGTAAATTATATTTTCACTAGAAAAATTATATGATTAAAAAAATTTGTTACGAATGAACACCACTGTAATCCAATGATTAAAATCTTCAATATATATATTTATAAATATGCCTCGGAAGCACAGCTCACTACACCAATTATGAACTTTTCTTTACTTCTTATTATTTTTCGAGCCTTTTCCAGTTTCTCAAGGTTGTTCCTCGTACCGGCTATAAAAATATATTTCATTTTATAATAAATAATATTTCGGAACCACAATTCTTCACTACACATATAAAATTATTTCTTATAAATATTCTATTTTATTTTATTTTTATTATATCATAATCATACGTGTAGCTATCTGTCAACAATATATATATAGATGTAGAAATCGCATTGATTGCACTGTGACGTCTACGCTAGAACTGTACGAAAAATTATGACAGCAGATGTGGACGAAAAATTATGAAACGCTTCAAAATCCGTACGAACAAAAATGATCCAGAATAAAAAACGATATTCTCGATAAGCCTACAGCTACAGCTTTTGTTTTAATCCCAATCTAAAGAAGAAAAAAAATGGAACAATATTCTGTCATAAAATGTTTTCCAAGATGTTTCATTATTATGTTTCATTGAAAGAGGAAAAATGCGAGGGACAATTTTTTCAGAAGCCTGAGTTTTTATGCATAAAGAGTTCACTCGCGTGTAATAGTGTCGGTGCTCCTCGTCTATCTAGAGCGGTCGATATACCTTCATAATATACCGCACTCTAGTAGAACTCATGAAGCATACAAGAATATTGATGTAAATTATTCGCGAAAATCCAAACAGATATTCTAAAATCGAAATGCCATTCTAAATTAATGTCGGACATTGAGATATAATATAACCATAACCTACAATGTTTTTAAAGCATAATTATGTTGAATATAGAGGATGAACATCTGCAAAAATTGATATACATTTGTATACATCTGAGCTTCCTATATTGGTATAGTAATTTTTATATGACAACATTTTGCAGTCTATCTAAGTTGTAATAAGTGATTGACGATATATCGAATCCACTGCTACAGACTCCGTGAAAATTTCGAAAATTTATTTGAGTAAGTGGAAATTATAATAGTTTAAGTTCTTCAGCGAATCATGGAAAAATGCAAAAGTTAAACGAGTAAAGATAATTGGAGGCTGACATTCATTTATTAAATAATCGTTGAAAAAAATTTAATATTTTCATAGCAGTTAGGATTTCTCGAATTGAGAGACAACTACGACTATTGGTACCAACGTATTGCCGGTGTGAAAATACGTGCACTTAACAAACCTGTGTTAGTTGTTTATATGTATTTAAATCTTAACGCAACTGATTTATAAGCGAGTAAAAATGGAATATTTACCTGAATGTTTTGAAGTCAAGAGACAAAGGTTATCTCAGTTACATAGTAGATAATTTATAATGGAAATGAAGGCTTAATAACGATAAAAATTGTATTTATCAAAATGATTTATTCTTCATACAATATTTGAGAAAGCTTATCATGCGTGAGTTGGCTTTTGGCTTTCGATCGTCTAAACGTTTTATTCGGAAAAGTTCATGACGTATTAAAAGAAATATATTAACTAAGACTAATACGTATTACACAACTGTTTCGTACTTTGTCTACGCTAAGCTTTGTATATTTAAGGTCCGTAAAGCGTAAAAATTCCCGCTAGATCGTGAACTCCGAAGCTTATCTCGCAGGCTGTTCAGTACCTCAGGTGTATAAAACTATCAAACTGCCGCGGGTCCGAGTACACACTGGAGGACTACCCTTCGACGGTGTCCAAATCCATCGGGATTACTACCGGTTCGTCCTACTTTCAGTTTTAGTGGCGAATATTTATAACCATATATTTTTTCTCCATAATTCAAAGCTTTACGCGTTGGACAAATAATAAAACTGAAACATTAATTAATGGACGTATGGCTACAGAAAAATGAGGTGCTCACGATGCGTAACTGATTAAATTCTGCAGTACCAAGCGATACTGTAATTGTGCCATTATCGTACAGCAATTGATGCCTAAGTCCGTCTGAAAAAGTGATTTTATCGTGCTGCAGTCGACGTCTGAAATGTTCCGTAGAAATTACCACAGCTACAACACAATGTGCATACTTATACATACTTACTATATACATACTTATACAGGTACAAAGTGCAACGATATGGAAAAATAATGGCACCACCATGTCATAATCTAAAGTTATGGTATGTCTAAGTTGCATTTACACTACGCATACTAGCGTGTAGCATTGAGTATCGCCAACGTGTTTATTGCGCGGTTGTACGATAACACGCTGTGCCATCATAAGATAATTTAATCCAGACGAACATCGCTACGTTACTCCGGTATTGGTGTCGTTGACTAGTGCGTTTGTACTTCACCGTGTCGCTAAATTTATATTTGCTACGATATTTGTGTATTCTCACAAGACCGTAGATTACTGTATATACGAACGTCATTTCAATTTCAGAGTTAACAGTACGCTTTAAATGGAGTTATAATAGAATGCTGCTTTCCTACTGCCGGTTAAACGTTTAAGCTGTCATGGTCTAGATCGACCTGGTCTTCCCTTCCTACTTCATCCCATACATATCGATAGTCGAAATCCGGAAAGGCATGAAAACTATCTCGATAGCCCTTATGGCATGAGACCATCGATGTGTATCCGAAGAGGTGCGAGTTTTCGCATTTCTTTTTTCGATTTTTCATTCTGATCGACTTGAAAATCCAATCCAAGTTTCATTCTGAATCGGTCTCTTGGGGAGCCGCCCTAGTACAGTAGGGTCTTAGACATATATATTTTTCTAGCGACAGTTGCGGGGTATAGTCTCTACCGGGTAAAGCAAGGGTCTGCAGGTTTTACGCCACCATGAACGCGCCAATTACATATATGTGCCGTCCTCGACGCAAGAAACACGCATACTTGATACTTTACGCAGCATTTTCGAGCGAGAGGTAAGTATACTTCGGTGAATTGAGAGCCACACACTAGGCTCGAACAAAAGACTCTTTTGCAAGGCAGTGGCGAAGAACATTAAGAAATGCGAAAATACGCACCTCGACGAGGCTCCACGGTGAACGTGATGCTCGAGGCTCGCAAACAGAAAGAAAAAGAGAGATTTAGTTCAAGAGGAGCCAAGCGCAAGAAGGATAATGCTTGCGGATAAATTATTCAAGGAATATCGCCACAGTCGTTGGGAAGTTTTTTTTTCGCAAACGCGAACAAAACTATGCGGACAATATGCGTAATTTATCCGGAGACACATTTCGCCTTTCCTTATACTGTGTACGTTACATTTTGTGTAGATTTAGTTTTGTAAGCCGTACAAATTGTTCTAGGTATAAATATAATTTTTGTTGTTATTGAGAGCGATTCAACATGAAATAAATAAATGTAATATCCAATGTTCTAATACTAATGATCGCTAGAAATTTAATTATAGAATTAAACATTCACGTATTTTCTGCTTAGGCGGTTTGTTTTTGCCACGGAAAGTCTTTAAACATAACGTAAGCAAGTCGGGTAGATTTACTTGTTGTGGCCCCTACATTATTTTTGGCCATATCTAGTATTTTATACCATTAATCGCTTTTTCGAATTTATTCTATTAGTGTATAAATGTAATTTGTCTGTACTGGCTATAAACGTACAGCTTTTATGTTAATATTTGTTAAAAGCACTTAAGGCATATGTAAAAATCCGTCTGGAATCAGGAATTTACTAAGATCATGTCAATTTTCGATTGAGGTTTGTTAGAAATGCCCTAAAAACGGAACCCTGCCAGTTCCAAGGTGTATCAGGGGTTGTTTTCCGGACAAGCTTCGAAGATTTTTCCGTAAAATCTTAATCGGGATTGATTGGAGACTCTCTGAAATAAGCATCAATTTAAGATATTTCAAAATAATAAGCAACATGGTGGCAACATGGTAGTGTTAATATCTACAATAAAATAATGCAAAAAGATGTACAAATTTTTAAAAAATATCATTTGAATTGCTCTCGCAAGATATCATACGCTATCGTTAATACCCGTTAACGAACACGAAGTATAGAAGTGTGCCAGAAATGCGATATGTAACTCTAAAACTGGAATGTATATCGACCCCCTGCGTCCAAGCAATAAATATCATCATTCAATTGAACTAACAAAGTAAATCATGAAGCAAGTTTCACATGATTAACTTTTTTCTTTGTTTAATTTTTTCTAGAATTGTTTCTTTTGTGTCTCATACTTGGTTCTGTTACGGCCAAACATAAATAATAAATATAAATGATCCTATATTTAGGAATCTTTACACTTTAAAGTTTGGAAAAGCTAAAGAATGATCACAATAGGTACATCTACCTTATCCCAAAAATAAGCCAGAGGAGAAATTCTATCAGGGATGCCTAATGCACTTTCAAGGCATTCATGGGTATTTATAAGGAAAGCCTCATCAGTTAAGCCTGATATTAACCTGATCCGGATTTCATTAGCTACACACAGGCTATGCCTCTAGTATGGCAACGCTGCTGTAGTACATATCATGATAGTTTGAATAAGAATATACCCACTCATTGGCTCTACCCTAAGAATGAGTTACCCTCACTCTGCTCTTCATATTCCTATTCCGGGATGATTTCGGGTGGTGTGACTTATAAAGGGCTTACACTTTGAATTTTTTACTACGAATGATCCTAGTTCGAAGTCTTTGCAGCAGGTCACTTGTCGATAATCATTCTTCAATAACATTGCTGACTAATAGTCCCCGAAAGCTGTCAGAAATATATAATTGTAAACTATTTCTACAAACTTATTAGACCCGAATAGTTTTGTTGATCATGTTAAATCACATGTTTGTCTGCCTTTAGTAGTTGTCCAAAGACAAATCGGCTGGGGATATCAACTAGGTTATGGAGATACTTCAAAAAGCTTAGTAGTTGCATCAACTGCGTCGATTGGCTGTACCAAAAAATAACATTCGCTGAATTGCGTTAGGTTAGATGTGATTATTACATCAGTTTGATCGCTAGCTGCATCTGGCTACCAAAAACTCAGGTGAAAAATAGTCTTTCTATGTTAGAAATTCCGTATTGACTCCGCCAGTGTGACTTGTAATCTAAAGATTTATCATTACCATATCATGGTAACTAGAATAGTTAACGCTATAAGACTGATATAAAATTTTCCATTCCGCGTGAATCCTACCTCAAATAATCGTCAAATTAAAGAGATCGAAGAAGACGTTATCTTACAATGAATATGAACATGTAAGGTATTATGACATTATACCAAAAATCGACTGAATTAGCACTGCAAAAATAAAAGGATTTCATCATTGGAACTGCTTTATAATCGCCCAATTTTTCAATAGAAATATTTTTCATTTCATAACGCCTTCTAAGATCTAGGTTATACTCATCGATAAATTGATCTGGTCGAGATTTGATTCTCTTCGTAAGAACATTCTCCACGGATTTCAAATTATGAAATTAATTCCTTTAACATTTCGTAAGTGAATGGAGAAAATCTATTTAAAAAATAAGAATATTTTTTATTTATTATAAGCCTATATTAACACGGTGGCTCTGAGATCTATGTTTGCGGTTGCATCGAGTAAAAAAAAGTGAAGCGGAGAATAAAAAAGCTTAAAATATTTAGAAGAAATAATTAATGAAACGGAGGATACGAAAGAGTTTATAAGAAGAGTTAATGTGTATTTATAAATCCTAACGAATACTGCAGTAACACTGAATTAACGCATAAAGAGATTTAGCGAATAGCTTCCGCGCCGCAGTAGTGTGGATAGAGGCGACGCACAGTGGTCCCAATCCCAAAAAGCTGGCCAAAAGTCAAAAACGTATTTGATTCGAGTGGAAATCAGTACTCGGGGGTTTTCGGGGTCACTGATTACGAATTTGTAGTCAAAATTTTGAAAAACAAAATGCCGGATCCAATATGGCCGAAAATTTCTTCAAAAACGATTGTCAATATTTTATGCAATTATGATTGTGAATAAATTTAATGGAAAATGTAATGATAGTTGACATTTAAAGATTCAGGAAGAAGAGGATTTGAATAAAGTAATTAATCATTATTATGATGACAATGAACATTCATTATATTATATTTCACTATATTTACATTATATTTCTTACATTCTTTCAATTCTAATCGATATAATTTTAGCATGTCTTACAATTAATCGCTGTCCTCTTATTAGTCATCATCGTCAGATGCATCGCTTGTATTGGTTGAAGAATTTCGACTTGATTCTGGAACTGCAGGTGGAATCAATAGTTTAACCCCGTATGGGGATAACGATCTTAGTTTCTTGGGAGAAAGTTTTCGCAAACTGGATATTACTGGATCTGACGTTACTAAAAGTCTGCAAAAAATGTCTTCCATGTTTTGCATGCGGTCACATTTTCGTGAAAAATCTGCTCGGAATCTTTTGTTGTACTTGTAACATAATTCTTGTGCTTCTTCAGACATTTGTCCGATAGCAAGCATCGAAGATTCCACAATTCCGTGACCGTGGATAAGAATTTTGTGTACTGTTGTTGGCATGAAGTACCATGGATAGAGTTCGACAAATTTTCGTGCAGTATCTTCAGTGTATTGGCGAAATTTGGGTACATTGATTTCGAAACTGCAAGAAATTACCTGTAATACAGCATGGAATAGCTTTATCAATTCTTCATCAATTCCCGTTGTTGAAGCAGAATTTTCAGAATTTTCGAAAAAACTCCGAGCTGTATTTCCGTCATTTGAACTTCCATAGCCTGGCTTTGGTTGATCAACAAGAAGCCTTAATCTGTCACCGAAGCCTTGTTGTATACCTTTTTTTCTTCTATCAACATTTTCTTTATCCTGTTTGCGCGATCTCCACTTTTGTGATTCTAATTTGTAAGCTACATGCAAGCAACATTTAAAAAAACGTATCCAAGCATACAGCGATGATATTCCGAATTCAGAGCGATCTGCATTAATCGGTCTTTGCAGCATGTTGTCGATATCATTAAATTCTTTGGACGTAGCACCACAAAGGTAGCAACGCATACTTGTTTGTTTGCAAGTTTGAAATCGATGTTAACTTGTTTGCCGCCCGTTACTCCTTGAAAGGGCACAAGGTTTCTCACTTGCGCTTCGATACAATCAACTTCTGCCTTAGTTGCTTTGGCAGTTTCGTGCAAGAATTGAATTTTAATTGGGCGACAAAATCTTGGCGACGAAGGACGTGGATTTTTCCAAATAATCACGTGTGGATTGACTTTATCAAACACTTGCAAGGGAACAAGTGAAATAAAGAAAATGTTGGCATCCGATTTTTTGCCGTCTCCATCGCTAAAGTTTTGTTTGTAAGTACTTTGACCAGAAGTGCCATCGCATCCCCACTTGCATATCAATTCTAAATTGCCAACTTTGTTTTCAGGAAGACTTTTAATAACGTCTGATTGTACAATTAATATTCTTTCAGCTGTATGATTTAGCAATGCTTGGAGTCCAACAGTGGCTCCACTTTCAGTTACAGAAATTTCTGATTTTTCAGGGTAACACTTTTTTTAGCATCCAATACACATTTATAAGGCGGGTATAACCTACAGTTTTTTCGCACACTTACAGAACGTATTAATTGGTATTGACTTTTAGTCATTTTACCTTCTACGACAAGTGATAATGCTTCGTTGCCTGACAGCACATTTTCTGTTACGCGTTCTATAGATTTCCGGTACTGATATGCTTTCGATGGGCTGCCTTCTGTGACGTCGCTAATTACCTTTGAAGCTTGTAAATTTCCAGATGCCCGGAGACTCATTTGTATAGCGTAGGCCAATTCCTCGACGGTATGTTCTTTTCGAACCTTTTCTGTCCTCCTCCGTTTTGACCGATCACTCATACCTTCCCAGCTTGTGGAAGGACGTCCCATTGTCTTTTCCGTGGGAGGATGCCCCACAGCGTTTTCCGTGGAAGTCATCGAACCTTCATTTTCAATTGTGAAAGACACAGGAACGTTGAGCCACTCGTCGAATTTTTGGAAGAATTTGGTTTCCTTCCTGCAGACTTGTTGCCACCTCTTTTTAAATTCCGATACCAATCTACCCATGGCATCTTTCAGGCTTTTCGGCAAAATGTATCGTTACTTCAATTTTTTTGACCCCTCGGTTTCAATAATGTCAGTGACCATGTTGATATTTTCGTTCAATACCAATTTCACAAATTTGAAAATTTCCTTTCTCGTAAAAGAAATTTCTTTTGTGTTACGAGGAGGTTCTGAAAAAAATAGAAAAATAACATTAATAGAAAATCTTCAGACGCGAAAATTACAAAAACAGCAGAAAATGCACGCATCATCGCACAAAAATCATCACCGAAAGTAAAGTCGCAGCTAGCCGCAGCTAATTTTTGGATATGTTTTGAAGGAATGTCTAAGCAACAATTTCCATTTGGTTAAACAGCCGGGATTGACAAGGGTTTTGACTTATTGATTTTTCTAATACGACTTTTCAGAATGGGACCAAGAAAAATACCACTACGTTTATTAATGACTTACTATTTCATACAATGTTAATAATAATTCCGAGCAACACATTCAAATTGTACTTACTTTTTGGAGGAGAATCCATTTTGCAGAATCCAAATCGGTTAACTTTTGATCATTCTACACGCGTCTGAACTCCGTGTTATTTTCGACGCGTGACGAGTGAACAATGTGCCACGCCCGACGCTCACGAACGGAATGCGTACCCCAGCCAGGTAGAGACCCTTCCCCCTTCTTAACGGTCATAATACAAACTAGATATACCACTACACCTATTCCAACCATTGAAAGTCCCTAGATTTTTTTTTTTTCGACTTTTGGCCAGCTTTTTGGGATTTGGGACCACTCGACGGTACGCCGTGTCGAGATAGTGTCATATGAAACAGATCCGTGAGCCACTCCTGCGCATTTCTATTTAATTCGCCTTATCTCAAATAGTAATGGTATAAATCTCGATATTTCTTAGCATATTTCTTTTAGGCTTTTCTACAATACTCTTGTTTTTCATTCTATTCTTGAAACACGTTTAGACGGTAGAAAATATCCCGTTTCATTTATGCATGTTTGTGCTGCAGAGGATATACGTGCTTATCATACTACATTTAGTTTTAGTTATCTCAACTTAGAGATGGTAAATCTTCTTTAAATTTTGCAGACGTTCAGATGATACATTCAATTATTTGTACTTATCGTTTCAACAAATTCTTAAATAAGTTATTCTATGGACCTGAAGGTAGTCCCTTTGCAGCACCTTGACAAATAATATAGTCCGTCGTGAGATAATACAAAATAAAGATATTGCAACATAGTAATAATCATGGTCGTAGTGCAGTTGAACTCGATTTCTTATTTGTTTTTTCGTACACATATTCCTTAGTACTGTATATTAAACATATAACAAATTAATGCAAAATCTCATCCTCATTCTCATGAACGAATTATCTTAACACAGGGTTGAAGAAAATTTAATGGGAAACGTCGAGCCATCGTCATCTATGATAGGGCGATCGGTAATGTCATTAGGGCCTGTACCGAGAATGCTCCTGGAAGTAAGTCGATCTGGCTCGACAAACTTGACGAGACTTATCTGTGAACGCTGACAGGTAAAACAGGCTTTCGCATCGCTACACATCAATTTAGCTCGGAATTAATCGACGTCGCAACTCTACACCAAGCGCGTCAAGAAACCTTAGCATCTATCTGGGGGGAATGGTAGCTGCGTCAGTATATGAGATATACTGTACCCGATTGTCATGTATTAAGATTGTCTATATTTTGCTTGGCTGCATTTTTTATGGAATAACAAAGTGATCCTAGATATTACGATTTCGCTAATTAATCCATCGAGCATCTATAATCGTCAAGTTTTTCAAGACAAATGAGATTATGAACGAAAAAAATTAGCTTTCATTATTTGTCTTGTCTTATAATTTGAAGATTCTATAGTTTAGCTACCGTGTATAACCGACAAACAATCATCGTAGATCGAGGATATTTCTGTTACTTCAATCGAAACAGTTAATACACATATCTACCAAACGAATTTAAGAAGTGAACGGATGACATCCTGATTACTTTTAATATAAGCCATCGAAAAAAGCGTATGTGTGATACCTGGCTTCGCTTTTAATTATTTTCCGTTGAAACACCAAGAAACTTTGAATTACAGTTACAAGGACATACAAACCACTATACTTTGTGACTCTAAAAAATGTAACCACCATTTTTCTGTCTTTGTTATAAATGTGGGATGATTCTTTTTTGGGAAAGACTATTATTGTGATTTTTTTAAACATTTTACCCTTCTGAATCAATTTGCACCAAACTTGCACATTGTTTTTCGGTTGTTTTCCCTTAAAATCTGTAAAAACTTTCAAAGAATTTAATAATGAATCATGTAGATATCCAGGTATAAAGGAAAAATGGCATGAATATCGAAAAATTCCATGCGCAATGCGTTGATATTTTAAAGTTCCGCACATATATAAATATACACATACATACATACGTCAGAACATTATTTCTAAACTACTTTTCTGGACATATCAAACCATTGTGAGGACCCTGACATTGAAATTTCGGAACAATTTATTCTACATGAAAACAAAGCTTCTTCTATAAGAGTACAAAATACTACGAAAGCGAAAAACCAATTGTCGAACGAACGGCAGATTTGCCGATTCGACGATTGACGATAAAGCTGTCGAGTGAAATACCAGAAACAGAAAAAAGATACAATGTTAACCACATCCACACGGATGTTCATCGAGGGCATAAAGTTTGCGGCTGATGGAGAGAGCTAGGCGTGTCGTAAGTGAAAGAGTGAGGCAAAAAACCGCGCGCTGCGGCATCGCTTCTGGCTTGCAAATTTATGGGCCGCGCGTATACGCACGCGCGAGCGCCCGCATCGCTGGCCTCGTCGACTCCACGCGATAACACGAGCTTCGGTATCGCTTCGGGAAAAGTAATGATCCTGTTTACAGTTATCGTCGGCTTGTCCGCGAGATACGGATTGAGTTACCGGGACTGCGCAGAAGGGATCCTCATGGTGACCCTCTCAAACGGACATGCAGACTGCGTTTAGTCCTGTTAGTCCTATGGGTCCCGCGCAACACCCGTGCACCCAAGACTGACATGTACTGTATTATATTATACCGATGGAAAACGAAAAATATTTCAGACGCTGAAAACGCATTTGCAGTTATGCAATCGATTTAACGATCGTACCAAAATGCGGAGGATGCAGTTAACACTGTCGATTCAGGGAGATTCCATAACTTCGAGTCCAAGGATTGACTTGACCCTCCCAAAATCTAATTTCAAATATATTTTAGTTGATCTTGGCCTCGCTGCACAGCTGGAACTGTTTGTAAAAAAAGACGTAAATACTACAGTACTGCTTCTAAACCATGTGCCTAAAATAAGTAACCACTTCGTGCATCAGCGTAACGTATGCACGGATGTTTCAATCGAATTACCACTGTTACATCGCGGATTTCATTGAAGAACGTGATATTGCGCTGTTTCGTTTGAGATTGAAATGGGGAGATCGGGTAGAATTTAGCGAGTTTGAAATTTCGTTTTACTTTGGGAGTTCGGAAAAAGTTGAAAAACAAGCCGATTAACGGTAAAAAACAAATCAATGGTATTAGAACAATAAAATAGAGAAATATTATGATAAAACATAAAAAAATTAATAACTGCATTTCGCATTGTGACGCGGTTTCTTCGCGTCTACTCTTTTTAGACGATAATAATTATCATCGATCACCTAAGTCCCCTTAAGACACCCCTGGATGATTCTAAGTTCCGTTAGTTCCGGTTATTAATAATATTTATAATTAATATTATTATTATCCAAAAATCAAATCAACTATTCATGGAACATTTGTATTTAATCTGCGTGAAGAAAGTCCCCGCACCATTCTAACACACGAAGAACAATTCTCACTAATCATGCGATCACATTTGACTCGTCATCGAGTACATTTACATTTTATGAAGATAAATAACATTTTACGATATTACAATTTATTTTATAATCTTATAATTTATGTGATCAATTGGTGCCGTCCTACCACGAAGTATAGAAGTTATGTGGTTGACCACGCCGTTTGATGTACGGAACAACACTTTAATATTCTTTGACTCATTTGCATCGGATACCGTTTACGTCGCAGGGAGTATTGCTGACTAAGAAAGGATTTAATGTAATGCTGAAGATACCGCTTTAATGCAGTTCAAAAAAGGAATTATCATTACACATTGAATCATATTCACTTTAGATATCACGCTTAGTGTATTACTGAAAATTCAATAATTTGAATTTTTCATGAACGTAAAGAGCAGAAAATAAATTACCGCAGATTCAAGCATTAAAAAAACTCTCTATCACTTATCCGGCGATTTGTATTATTATTATTGAAAATTGTCATATTTTTCTGATTTTTTTTAGCGCATGAAATGTCCAAGGTATTTCAAGTTTTACGTATTTATTAATAAGCATTTCAAGAGTATAAATATTTTTTTGGAATTTTTAAATTGTTTTTCTTTTAATACCTATATAACCTGTGCGCTTTTATAGCAAATGGCAATGGATTACTGGTGATTACGGGTAAAGTGTACATCTGAACCTAAAATAAACATATTTTTAATCCGTATGGATGTCGTCATCGTGCGAATCAGAATTATTTTGATTAATGACAAATTAACATAATCACGTGGGTTCAAAGTTTCAATTCCGAAAATTTCATTGCAATCACATACGCCAGTTGAAAAAATGATGTTCTGCGAAAATCGAGTTCAAAGTTTTCTAAAGTCATGCTGGGTGCTCCCTCTTCTCTGAACCTTTCGATCGTAGTA
Source organism: Cylloceria caligata (assembly GCA_963942595.1). Lineage (NCBI taxonomy): Eukaryota > Metazoa > Arthropoda > Insecta > Hymenoptera > Ichneumonidae > Cylloceria > Cylloceria caligata. The sequence continues at coordinate 12,810,113 of OZ012708.1, forward strand.
ACCAAATAAAATCGGATCAGACCCGAAAACTTTGCCAATATACATTCTTAGATATAAACTTAAATAATAATTTTTAAATACTTTCGAAAAATGAATGAAAAAAAAGCATTTTTCGTATTTCGACGATTTTATCGTGGAATGGCTCCTTAAGTAGAGCTTAGAGCTATACGGGTATGCTATCGCTCTTCCAAATGGAATAGGTGGCTGGGTAAGGGAAATGTGATTTTAGAACGCAATGAGTTTACAAAAATGCTTGTTTCACGATGGATACTGGGTGGAAGTTGAAAAGCATACAGCCATGAGACCAATACGTCTTGTTTAGGCTCGTTTCGGTGGTTTAGACAAAAAGTAGGCTGATCTCGAAGGTGTCAAAGCACATGGCTAAGGGATCATTGTAACTAATCATGTGCCTCTCCGTCCACCTCCTTGCTATTATAGTCCGGCTAGAGTGAATATTCATTGTATCGAATAATATAAATTACCGACTAATAGATGCAGAGCTTTGCTATGATACTCGAATTATTGAGTTTCTGCTCTTTACGTTAACGAAATATTCAAATTACTGACTTTTCAGCATTAGTTTTTTCTTTGTTGTTTTTCCTCGAGGGGACACATTTATGACCTGAGGCCCCTTAAAGACTTCCAACCCCATCAATAAGTAGAATTTTTTTGCAACGATAAAAAAATTTGACTTTGAGTATCAAAGTCAAAACTGATTGTGCGGAGCTATGCTTGGGCGTGGCCTTTGCCAGATAATCCACTGTGGACAATATGGACCAATATGTCCATCATATAAGTTCATATGATAGAAACAACCATTTATCTTTTTTGTGACGCATTATTGCGGGTTCAAATTTGATAACACAATGTGAACATGTATACGATTTAACACTGCATTCTGAATTTGTGAATCTTCATTTTTCCAAGAAATTAGTGTTTCGTGTGTAAGAAATGGCAATACCGTGTTCAGAAATGTATCAGGAAGGAAAATGGAAGAAAACATTATCTTGACATAATACCCATATCATACCTCTACGACTGTTGTCGGAAAAAGGATGTCGGTTCACGAAACCATAAAAGTATCTAATAAATATAATCGAGAACGTTTTTGCCAAGAGAATCTGAAGCAAAAATATATGGGCTTAAATCATGGCTTAATGGATAATTCCACTGTGGATATTCGTAAAAAACGAAAATATTTTTTTTAATTTTTCGAATGTATAAATATTTAGGAATCTACTCGCAAAGGTTCCGGGCCTCATTCGGTTTAATTTAGCTCCTACAAAGGAAAGATACAAAGATAACGGGGCGCCCGGCGTGATGCGCCACCAACTTCAAACTCGATTTTCTCAAAGCATCATTTTTTCAACAGGCGTAGGTGATTATAGGAAAATTATTCCACCAATGGGTCTAAAATTTCTACACGTCATTCATCACGAAAATATTTTTCCATTACAATTTTGTACTTTTTAATGGGCAAAATGATTTTTAAATGTGCCAAATTTCGGAATTGAAAATTTGAAGTTACGCTACTTTTTAATTAATCAAAATGATTCTGGTCTGGATGACAACGACACTGATACTGATTAAAGACCTTTTTAAATGTTTTGTTTCAGATGCATGTTATTTAAAGGCGCACAATTCATTGCTATATATGTTATACTCACACGCGCGCGCGCGAGCACACACACACACATCTAATATATATTTCTGTAGGTCTGTCTGTATGTCTGTATGTATGTCCAGCCATAGCTCCCAGAGTTTTGAAGCTAGCCCTGCTCAAAGTGGTTGGTTGGGGGTGTATTGACCCTGGCCACACCATAGAGGGGTCATGACCCCGATCGGGGTCCCGGCGGCGGCTCGGGGGGCAAAAAGGTGTTTCTGGCACTACACAAAGTACCCGAAGGAGGCATAATTTCAAAAAGTGTAATTAGGAAAAAATGATCAGGGCATAGGGTTTAAGAAAATCAATGACCTCCGATCCAAGGTCAAAGGTCACTTATTGACCTTGACTAAAATTTCAGGGGATGGATTGATAATTGAGCAGATTGTCAGCAATCACTGTCTCCGGGATATAAAAATCTTAAATATTCAAACTGAGTTAACTAAAAACATGTTTAAAGGGCAAAAAATGTGACAGTGATTTCTGTCAGTTCCACAGAGGTCGCTGTCCAAAAAGTTGAGGTAATGGATGAATTCAATAAAAAGTTGCCTCTCTTACATTTATAAGTAGACTGTCAGTTCTTTTTGGAATAGACACAATTTTAATGCTTAACCAAAAAAATAACTATGGGACCTAAACGAAATTCTGGCAACTTAAGCAGTTGTTCTTCAGCTGCAAGAAAGAACCAACAGGCCAGATCAGAAGAATCTGAGGAAGAAACTCAGGCCAGGCTTGCTGCAAATCAAGCACGAAATGCAGCTGCTAGAGCCATATAGTCTCCTGCTCAAAGACAGGCAAGACTTACTGCAAATCAAGCACGAAATTCAGCTGCAAGAGAAGCAGAAACCATTATGGCAACTCAGTCACGTCAGGCCTCTGATAGGGCAGGGCATGCAGCTGCAAGAGCCATAGAGCCTCCTGCTCAAAGACACACACGACTTTCTGCAAATCAAGCACGAAATGCAGCTGCAAGAGCTGCAGAAACCACTGTGGCAACTCAGTCACGTCAAGCTGCTGATAGGGCAGGGCGTGCAGCTGCTAGAGCTGCAGAAACCACTGTGGCAACTCACAAGGAAAGGTACTTTGGTGTCCCCCTCCGATTTTAATGCAACTCGCGTATGTTGTAGAGCATCGAAAACTAAAAGACACGTATTTTTTTTTATCGGCGGAAAAACATTTTTAAGGGGTGAAATCGCCCTTCAAAAATAGCATGTCGAGGGGTGATTTTGCAGTTTCACCCAGAAGGCGTCAACCGATTTTAATAAAACAAAAACCAAAATACTCCTCGTTGAAGACAATAAAAATTCCACGTGGAGTTGAAGAAAAAAATTCATTTTTAGGGGTGAAACTGCATAATCACCCCTATTTTTCAAGGGCGATTTCACCCCTTAAAAATGTTTTTCCGCCGATAAAAAAAAATACGTGTCTTTTAGTTTTCGATGCTCTACAACATACGTGAGTTGCATTAAAATCGGAGGGGGACACCAAAGTACCTTTCCTTGTCAGTCACGTCAAGCTGCTGATAGGGCAAGGCATGCAACCTACAGATCAAGACCTTGGCAGGGGTTGCTAAATGCAGCATTCAAGTATGACACAAGCATCAACTATGAGTTTCGTACTAAGTTACAGATTGGAAGAATGTCTGCTCTATGTGCTTACTGTGGTGCTAAGAAATGGAAAAAGGAGGCTCCTGGTATATGCTGCAGTGGTGGGAAGGTAAAGCTGCCACAACTAAGTGAGCCTCCAGAGCCTCTCAAATCTTTGCTGAATGGTTCTCATCCACAGTCAAAGCACTTCCTCACCTACATCAGAAACTACAATCACTGCTTCCAAATGACATCCTTTGGTGCCACAAAGAAGGTGTCAGATGAAGCCAATAGGAAAGGTGACTATATGCCAACATTTAAAGTGCAAGGACAGGTTTACCACACTGCTGGTGCACTGCTGCCAGCTCCTGACAAAGATGGCATTAAAACAGAAAAAGTATTGCAAATCTACTTTATTCGGGATCCAGAGAGGCAAAAGAATCAACGGAAATCCTTCAACCCACAAGCAACGAATGATGAGATTATCTTTAGTCTTCAGGAAATGTTGCATAAATCAAACAAGTATGTCCAGGGTTTTAAGACAGCTATAGAAAAGATGACTTCCAATAACATGAGAGTGGTAATCCGGGCAGACAAAAAACCTGCAGGTGAACATGCTGGTTGCTTCAATGCCCCAGTCCAAGATGAAGTAGCAGTTCTCATTGTGGGTGATCCTTCCTTGGGTAATCATGATATTGTACTTCAAAAGAGAGATAGTAGTTTGACCAGGGTAGCTGATACTCATCGAGGATATGATCCTCTGCAGTACCCGCTTATGTTTCCACTTGGTGAAGATGGCTATCATTTTGAAAACATGCAAATTAGCCCTGCTACTGGCCGGTACACTGCCAAAAAGGTGTCATCCAACAAATTTTATGCCTATCGTATAATGTATAGACCAAAAGACTCATGTCATCTGCTCCTGTGCAGGCAGCTTTTAAACCAATTTCTGGTGGATATGTTTGCAAAGGTAGAAACGGAACGGCTCAGGTTTCTCAGGAATGAGCAATCTCGACTGCGAGCTGAAAATTATCACCAGCTGAGAGAGGCTGTTGCTGATGCAACAATAGATGACTACAATACATTGAATGATTGCAGTGTTGGTGACAACATTGGTAAGAGAGTAATCCTACCTTCAAGTTTCTCTGGAGGTCCCCGATACTTGCAAGAGTATGTCCAGGATGCTATGTGCTCTGTAAGGACCTATGGCCGACCAGACCTCTTCATCACCTTCACCTGCAATCCAAACTGGGCAGAGATCAAGATTGAACTGTATCCAGGTCAGTCACCAAATGATCGCTATGACTTGATTTCACGTGTCTTCCACCTAAAGGTAAATAATTGTATGGAATTTATCAAACAAGGTCAAATATTTGGTGAATGCCGATGCCACATGTACTCTATTGAATGGCAAAAGAGAGGATTGCCGCATTTGCACCTCTTGGTCTGGCTGAAAGAAAAGCTAAGACCAATCCAGGTTGACACTTTGATTAGTGCAGAGCTCCCTAATCCGGATGAAGATCCTGTGTTGCATGATATTATCAAATCCAACATGATACATGGACCATGTGGTGCACTAAATCCTAAATCTCCTTGCATGAAAAATGGAAAATGCACAAAGAACTATCCAAGGCCACTACTTCAAGAGACCCAGACTGGTGAAGATGGCTATCCTCTTTATCGCAGAAGGCGACCAGGAGATGGAGGGTTCACTTGCAAGAAAACTATAGGCAGAACTGAACATGAAATTGATAACAGATGGGTTGTCCCATACTGTCCACTGCTCTCACGAATATTTAATGCACACATCAATGTTGAGTACTGTAATTCAGTCAAGTCAATCAAGTACATTTGCAAGTATATTAACAAAGGCAGTGACCAAGCAGTTTTTGGCCTTAGAGAGGGCACAGCTTCAGCTGCAGCAAATCCTCAAAGAAATCTTGCAGATGAGATAAACAATTATCAACTGGCTAGATACATCAGCAGCAGTGAGGCTGTGTGGAGATTGTTAGAGTTTCCAGTGCATGAGCGATACCCACCAGTTGAACGATTAACTGTTCATTTAGAAGATGGTCAACGGGTGGTGTTCACTAGGGAAAATGTGCAGCAAAGAGTGCAAGAGCCTCCTGTAACCAAACTGACAGCTTTCTTTCAGCTGTGCCAAAGGGATGACTTTGCAAAAACAATCTTCTATTGTGAAGTTCCTAGATACTACTCATGGCAGAGTAACAAATGGAAGAAACGAGTTCGTGGGGGTGAGGTTGAAGGACAAGATGATGTAAGGTCGAGCCCTGCACTGGGTCGTGTCTACATTGTGCACCCAAACAGTGGAGAAATGTTCTACCTGCGCCTACTGCTTCACTCAGTGCCAGGTCCTACATCATTTCAATCACTAAGAACTGTAAATGGCACTCTTCACAACACTTTTCGTGAGGCTTGTCAGGTTAGAGGTCTCCTGGAGAATGATGTGCAGTGGGAGAAGACTATGCAAGAAGCAACACTATTTAACATGCCTGCCAGATTGAGAAATCTCTTTGCAGTTATACTTGCACACTGTTCACCTTCAAATCCACTTCAACTGTGGATCAAACATAGAGACAGTATGACAGAGGATATTTTATATGCAGCAAGAAGGGAACATCCACCAATGACTTTGACTTTGACTTTGACTTATACTGATGCTATGTATAATGAAGCCTTAATTCGGTTGGATTAGAAAGTCATGTCCATGGTTGGCAAGTCTCTGGAGCAGCTGGATCTTGGTCTCCCTCCTGTGCAAAGAAATGCCTCACATGCCCTCAGTAGAGATATGCTTAGAGAGACCAACTATGATCCGGTAAAGCTGGCAGCCCATGTCAAAGATATCAGAGGGAACAAAAAACTTACACCTGATCAAGAACTTGCATTTGACAGAATTGATGGTCTGCTCCAAAATAATGCTGGTGGTATTGTCTTTCTTGATGCCTCTGGAGGTACAGGAAAAACGTGGGTACTTAACCTTTTTCTTGACCATGTTCGATCCCAGAAGCAGATTGCTATTGCTGTGGCTTCTTCAGGAATTGCTGCAACATTGCTTTCTGGTGGTCGCACTGCTCATTCTACTTTTAAGCTTGATTTCCAAAATGTCTACAGTTCCGAGAAGCAGTCAGTATGCAACATAAGTAAGCAATCAGGGCTAGCTGAGGTGCTTAAACAATGCAAATTGATAGTGTGGGATGAGTGCACCATGGCAAACAAGCATAATTTTGAGACTGTTGATCGAACTTTGCGAGACTTTCGAGACAAAACCAAAGTAATGGAGGAGTTTTGTTGGTAGTGGCTGGGGATTTTCGACAGACATTGCCTGTCATTGCGAAAGGAACCCCAGCAGATGAGATTAAAGCAAGTTTGAAAAAATCATACCTCTGGAAAGATGTGAAGAAGCTAAGCTTAACAACAAATATGCGAGTGCATTTGCAACATGATTCTACTGCTGGACAATTTGCTCAGACATTACTGCAGGTTGGTGAGAAAAGACATCCAGTTGATGAAAATTGTCAGATGCCAATACCACCAGGATTAGCCAATGTGGTAAAGTCACTATAGGAACTTCAGTTTAATGTCTTTCCTGACCTTGCTCAGAACTTGAAAAACCTAGATTGGTTGTGTGAAAGAGCGATATTGGCACCTAAAAATGATGCTGTGAATCAAATCAATTCCAAGATACTCCAACAGATCCCTGGTGGAGAATTTGTATACAGGTCCATTGATACTACAACTGACAGTGAACAAGCAGTTTAGTATCCAACTGAATTCCTTAATTCTCTTAATCCTTCAGGCATGCCACCTCACCACTTGGTGCTGAAGGTGGGTTGCCCTATTATTCTGTTACGAAACTTGGATGCTCCAAGGTTGTGTAATGGCACCAGACTGTGTGTTAAAACACTTCATCAGAATGTGATTGAGGCTGTCATCTTAACAGGTTGTGCAAAGAAGGAGACTGTTTTCATTCCCCGCATTCCTGTCATTAATGGAGATGTTGTTGGTTTCAAAAGACTTCAGTTTCCAGTCAAACCTTCTTTTGCCATGACCATTAACAAGTCTCAAGGACAGTCTCTTAAAGTAGCTGGAATCCATCTTGAGAGTCCCTGTTTCTCTCATGGGCAACTGTATGTAGCTTGCTCTCGAGTAGGTTCTCCAAAAAATCTCTTCATTTTTGCACCAGGAGGCAAGACAGTAAATATTGTTTATCAAGAAGCACTTTAAACTGTGGGGACAGAAGGAAAACTGTAAACCCTCAGCTCTGAGCCTTAGCCATTTAACCCGGGCAACGTCGGGTACCCCTGCTAGTTTTCTAAATATGATCACTCGACGTTTTGGAACATTTTAAGTACTCTGACATCAAAATCTCGAGAAATTTCTTTTTCACGAAAACAAAACTTTTTCTATGAGAAAGCAAAATGAAAAACTATGTTTTAAAATATATGACCTCAACGACGCAAAGATCCGCTGAAACTTTTGTTAAAATAATATTGATTTAGCCATTTATTATATTATATATCGATACTTTTTGTATTAGCATGAATTTGTTTTCTTACAACATATGCTAATAACGAAATGTACTTGTCCTACTTTTTTTCGCCAGAAGCGATTTTTTGTTTATATTATCTCTTTTTGCAGGACCTGACGTAGATATGTATCAAATTCTTGGCTCGTTACTCGATTTTATTTCCTCGGATCCACTCAAGGGGAGGCTCAAGTCACGTGATCTATGTTTCGAGAATCCGCAAGTGCAATAGACAGAGCTAAACATTTCTAACAGATTTTTCTCGGAACCAGATTTTCTGCTAAATGTCGGACTTGTGGGGCTCAACCGATACCACATTCACTCACAAGGAAGGATCGTTTGGTGTCCCCCTTCGATTTTGATGAAACTTACATATGTTGTAGAGCATCGAAAACTAAAAGACACGTATTTTTTTTATCGTCGGAAAAACATTTCTAAGGGGTGAAATCGCCCCTCAAAGTTAGGCAGGTCGAGGGGTGATTATGCAGTTTCACCCAGAAGGCGTCAACCGATTTCAATGAAACAAAAACGAAAATACTCCTCATTGAAGAAAATAATAATTCCACGTGAAGTTGAAGAAAAAAATTAATTTGCAGGGGTGAAACTGCATAATCACCCCTAACTTTGGAGGGCGATTTCACCCCTTAGAAATGTTTTTCCGCCGATAAAAAAAATACGTGTCTTTTAGTTTTCGATGCTCTACAACAAACGTGAGTTTCAACAAAATCAGAGGGGGACACCAAACTATGCTTCCTTGTCAGTGAGACCCCCTCTTTTGACATCTCTACAAAAATCTGGGTTCGGGAAAAATGTGTTTAAATTCTTGAGGTGAACCGTCAGTATTGAGCCTTATCTTAAGGTAATATGAAACACGTATGGATGCGAGAGAGATATATCTTATCTTCCTGTCGGATAAAAGATGAGAACGTTGCAGAATTGTTAGACGAAGGACGTCGTTCTCGTATTTTATCCAACAGATCACCCGTATTAGAGAAATTCTTATTATAGTTTTTGGTACCGACCGAGTAGTATCGTATTACCTTAAGACGATGAGAAACATATTCTTTATTATTCTCTCCCGTATGCATGCAGAGTTGAACCTGCTTCACATCGCCGGATGGTGATGTTTTCATTGAAATTACCATTTCGCTTACCACTCGCTCTCGGACGATCAGCATAGATCACTCTCTATCGAACTCAGCAGTTGTTACGGAGGCCTTTTTCGCGAATCGTTTACATGACGATATATTCCGATAAAATCATAGTGTAGGTATTTTGATTCATAACAGCTTGAAATTACACATAGTCACGAATGCTATGAGTAATGTTATGTTTTGTGAATCGCAAATCACCAGTTTTAGTTTCGCTCAAAAGCATATCCATTAATTCATCTGTTTATGTATTCATTTTGGTCTCAAACGAAATATTTTGAACTTATGCATCTAACCGCAGGCCAAAACATGCCCAAAATGCTCGTAATTCTTTAATATGTCAAATTGAACTGTTGAACTGTGGCTAATCGGACTTGGTTGGTATAAGAGATACAGATAGCGTCTCATCATCGGTTAGTAAGGTATAGGTGGATAAATTTATGTGTCTCGAGACGCTACCGCGCTCCTTTACTCATTTCTGTTCGATCCCGACATTCTCGTGTTGGCGGTTACAATAATTTTACGTGAGGTAACGAGATAACAGTTCGTACCCGGATACTCTAAGTTTCTTTGGAGGCTCCAGCTAATCAAGTATGCAGCATGGCCAATGTCCTCGACAAGTTTTCCGAGCGCGACAGCGCCTGGCGTCCATTACAAAAATAAAGAGAAAACATGTCAGGTTTTTGCATTGTGGTGTTTCTGAACTTTTAGAGGCAATTAACACTACTTTATATTAGGCGGTGAAGTACATAGCGTGCAAGTTCCGTGTTGCGGTCGTTAGATTGAGAGTGCGATATTCATTTTTCTATTCTCGACAAAGCAACGATTCACACGTCCTGATTTATCTTTTACGAACCATTAATAGATTGTTGTAATGGCGTTAAGATAGAGCGACGGATATGGGCGTAGGCAATCCGGGGGTACGACTAGGTGTACAATGAGTGAGAGGCGGTTGACGAAGGGGGCCAGAGAGTTGGAGACCGACGGCAATATTTTAGCGAGCGTTGGCTTTATGACCGCGGGTTACGAGCCAGGAAGAGCCATAACGCCTCGTATCTCTTGGCGAGTCGTGAACGAAGATCGGAGCACTGCCTCGTGTGTCCCCTAGTTGCTTTGCGCGCTAGGGCTTTTCTCTCTCGTGGGGAGTGAGAAAGAAAGAGGCGCAGGCGCGCTTTCGGGAAAGCTCGGTCGGGTGCCAATTCCTACGAACGTATCAGACCATAAACTCGAGACGTGATGAATGTGTCGCCTTATACCAAAATCTTTCTCCTTGTTACTATACGAGCCTGTGCGTTCGTGTAAGGTTGTGCGCGCGTGTGGAGCAAAGGACCTCCGCTAGCTGTTTGGTCTGCATGTTTCGCGGTCGTACTAGCTTTTGCACCAGTTTCATCGTGCCACGGTCCACTGAAGTGTAGCGACTACGTGTTCAGTGATGAAATTCGTTTCTCCTCGCTTGGACGCCGCGTAATTGGCCGTTCTTGCGAAGAAAACGTGACGCCAGTCGCAGCGAGGATGTATCCGCAGTATACATATAGCTATGCTCTGGCAGATAATGGCGTAACCCTTGGACACCAAAACCCATCCGGCACGTCTCCATTCTATCTGTTGATTCGAGACCGACGGAGGAAGTCTTTCGAGATGAAAGGGAAATAAAATATAGTTATAGCTGACACGGTGGAGTACACGTTCGTATTTGACAGGAATCCGTGAATTCAGAGAGTGTAAGAAAAAAGGTACCTACAAGGTCTCTGGAACATTTTTAAATCAAAGAACAGTGAGCTAAATCGAAGGTGGATTTACAAAACGAAATACTGAAAGTAAAACTTTTGTTTCTTTCAGTTCTCACATATTGAGCCAATTGTTCCACAGAATTCATTCATCAATATAATTTTTATTAACAACCAGGTATAATCCATTAATTATTTATTTACTTATTATAATTATGGAACGTTTATTAAATTAAAACACAAATATGTTGTGTATCTTTTATTTAACGTCTAAAACTTTTCATTTTTCATTTGGTGTTTATACAGAGGCTTTTAACTTATTTCAGATTGCCAACCGTGCACTGCACGTAAACATAGAATACGCGTCTTCTTTAGGAGGAATTACAGGTTTCAGAATTTGTCAAACATACATGATTGCAAATAATGAAAAATGTGACACTCCTCGAAAGCAGTAAACTTGTCACGCCCAATAATACATATAAACAAAGCTGCGAAGTAAAATATTGCACATTATCTCGTCATTATTTTATATATTTCACAAAGCCACCTCTATGAGAAAGTATAATGATCAATATTGGCTTCCTCATGGAGGAAGTTGTGTTGTAAATGGGAAGTTCTGAACAATGTGCAAGATTCTACTTTGCATCATTGATAAAAAAATGCTGTTAGATACTGAAATTTAATGAAACGTGAGTAGCCACGAAATAAAAATATTCGAAGTGTTGTAAAATCTCACTGCTTTCATATTTTTTTAACGAAGATCATTTACGAGTAACGCGCCTTTCATTTTTTCAATACTCGGTAATCGTGAATATGACAACTTAGTGTTCTGTGTAATACGAATGTCACCGTCGATTTTCATTCAATTGAATATCAAATATATCCGAACGTTATCACGTGTGCGTCCAAACTTCGGTTCGTTTAGTCAAATGTTTGGAAAGAACGAAGTGCCGCTAAATTTTAGTTCGCTCGTGTAGAAAATTTGTGCTCAACTGCCAAAACTGTACGTAAGTTAACGATAGAAAAATTCATAATTCTATGTGTGCAAAAACACACACACACAAAATCTAAATAACGATTACAAATACAAAAAAATTCACAATGTTTTCGTAGTTTGTTAAAGTCAGTTTTTGAACAATTTGAAGTTAACTTTCACCTCATGTACTCAATGCATGCACGATGTCTTTATATATTTCACGTAAAATGTTAAAGTTTTTTCTTCTACCTTGCGAATATTTTCAGCTGTTTAGATATTGATTCTTCATAAAATATAGTAGATAATCTACCCATAACAGCATAAGGCAACCCCTCGAGGACATTGTTGATGTAGTCTTCGTTCGGTTTGGCTCTTCCTCTTTTGCTGGCATTTACCGAACCCCCCGCGGCCGCTTATGGTAGTAGGATATGTATGTAGTGTACCGTTGCGCCCCATTCCTTCTCGTCCATTCCGGTGGGCCATAGTATGCCCATAGACACAGATGCGGTCGTAAATTAGGTTTTATGAGGGAGATAAAATGCGCGTTATTATCTAAACGGCGACGGAGTCGCGGAGATTGTGTTCCGCGTCATTCTTTGGCCATGTACACCGTCGCCACGGAATTCTTCCTCGAATATACGTATATACTACTATGCTCTTGCTACATACAATTCACATTATATAGCTATATATCGGTTCAACGCTCCGAACTGCTCTTTCACGTTAGCGATACGCATCGTTCGACTATCTGAACGTGCAGCAGGAAACGCGAGACCTCAGTCGTGGCGATACGTATGCGCATAGTAGTATACACGTGTCATCGCCCGTACCAAGCGTTCGTTATCGCACATACTCACGCACCACTTAGGCCCGCATTGTCAGCGATCTGCACGCGCGCCAAGTTTCGACGGCCATTCCTTTTACTGTAATATAAGCTTTTCTTTCTGTTCTCACTTTATCGTTTAGTTAAGCCTCTTACTCTCTGTGATGATATTACTGTGGCACTATATGCTCTGACACAGTGCTATTGACATTAGCGATGAGTTAAAACGAAATCATGAAAATTTAATTCCGGATTTGTTTGTATAGGTTAATAACACTTGCGGAATGAACAAACTGTTGACACCTTATGGGGGAAAAGGGGGGGTTTCGACAACAAGGTCCAAAAATATGGTGTAGAAGATATATTGTACGCGAGTAAGTCACTATAATTGTACTCTTACCGAAGACGAGTAAATAGTATAGTTGATGCGATGAATGAAACAACAAAAAAGTTTACACTTTCTTTATCAATACACACGATTAACAAATTGTGCAATGAGGAATGTGTACGACACGCATTTCGCTCTCGATCAGACCCAACAATGCATTTTTTAACTGCGTTATGATGGCTAAAAAACTCTTTTTCATACTTAAAATCTATTTCTGAAATCTTTGGTTGTGCGATATCTATGAACATAAGTTATGTTCCAGTATTATGATTCCGCAAGAAAGCACCTCTGTACATAAAAAGCATGCAAAGTTAGTAGAAAGGGAAAAGGCACTCAACAAAAAAAATACTGAAATCGTATTAATTATCCAAGTGCAACATCGCATAGGGGGTTTTGGAGTTGTATTAATGGTTGAGAAAACAGATTTATCCTGAAAAGATATCAGTAGTACTTTTTTTTCAATTGTTCTCAAAACGATGATCTTATACTGCGCGACCTACACAAAAGAAAAGTAGTTTAGAAAAAACATGTCCGTGTTTTTCATTGCAAATAAATTCAAGGTTATTTAGTTTTGAATTTTAGCAAAATTGGAACAGAGGTTCAAATTTTATAGCATCTTGAATTTTTGAAAAAATTAACTTTATCGCACTAATTTCCGCAAAGTGTTAGTAAGCAGGCTAAAACTTACTACGCAAATCAAGGACTATTGAATGACTATTCAGTGGTATTTGGTAGATAGTTTAGTCAAATTTAGTAAAGTGGTTCAGATTTTGGAGAAATAAACATTTTTTTAATTGTTACCACGCCAATTTCTGAAAATGTTTAAACGAACAAAAAATGTGTACATATACCTAATACCATTCAATGCGAATGTTACACACGATACAATTTTTTTTCATTCCGATATTGCTTTTCTTTGCAAACATAAAAGATTGCGAATCACTTGAGCAATCGAACTAAAATTTAGCACGCAAGAAAAGCAGTAGGAACTCTTCACTTTTGGCAATGTTAAATGAAATATAAGAGAACGACTTGGTTTTATGGAATATTGAACATGACTTTTGAATTTGTATTTGTGCTCGTCTTTGTCGTCATGGCCGTTCTGCGCTAATCAGTGTTTAAAATGTCTGATTGCTCTGACTCTCGCAAAATAGAAGTTATTAAACACAGTTGATATATTGAGTGTATAACCTAATCAAACGTATCAAACCTACAAGGTAGAATCCTGCAAATTGATTCCTAATTCATAGATCAAAATCAATCATAATACTTCCTGATAGAAGTTGCTTTGTAACCAGTGTAGAATAATGAGGAAGACTTGGAAGATACTACTTTGCAGGCTTTTATGATATTATTATTAACTAGAGAGCTTCGCTCTTTTGCGACTTCCGCCCGTCAATTCCCCACCCTAATCGTCGTTTGTTTCTCCGCTGATTATATAGAGTTTTCCTTCTTGTATCGTCTTTATTTTCTCCTCCCGAACGGCCATTGTTTCCCCTCCCGATCGCCTTTTATTTCCCCTTCTAATTCAAATTCGCCCAACCTCTTAACAGGCTTTTGTTTCCTACGCTTTCTGCATCCGATAACCGTTTCTCTACGCCTACCACTCGCCCGTTGCTTCCTTTTCGATCGTCTCTTATCCTTTTCTGCTATCTTTTGTTTCCACTCCCGATCGTCGTTTGTTTTCACCAGATCGTTCTTCGTTTCTCCTCCTGACCATCTTTTGTTGGACCTCCCGATCACGTGTGAGAAGCGTCTGTGAAATGATTCTCTGTGTAATTAATTATTCGATCAGTTAATTTTGGTTTTGTACTACCTTGAGTGCTTTAGATTCATTAGGATCTTTCTATGCATTCGGTTATTCAAATTCTTCAAACCGTATAATGCAAATGGGACGCCAGGTATATTATTTTACCCTTACTAGTTCAATTTAAATGAGACACCCGGTATTCGATTCGGTTCAGAATGTTCTAAAATATCCGCGCGTGCTTGCGGATGTTCCTCGATGCGTCTCGGATTCCGAGACCGGGCAAAAGTATCATCTTATCTCATAAGGTCCCGATATTACGTGGTCTCGACGGCACCGCTACAAATTACACATGAACTTCAGACAGTTTTCATATATTGTGGACAAGGATTCTTAAAAAATATATTTTTAAAATTAATTTACATTAATGTACAGCAGAACTCCGATTTTTTTCAGAACACGTAGTCAATTTTATCTGAAAATTCTATAGTAATGATACTTATTATCTGTGAACTCTTGGAAGTTGAAAATAGTATTTGCACGTCTTTTATTATTAAACATTTAGCAAAGTTAAAAAAAAATTAATTAAAGATGATGTAAAAAATGGAACGAAAGAATTGAAAACGTGAATATTTTTCATAAAATTTGTTCTATTGTACTTGATCTCCTCAACTGAAAAATCAATCGTGTCAGATTTTTCTACTTTACTTATATTGGAGAATAACAAAATTGACAATCGTATCCTATCGTTATTATTGGTAATACAATACTCCGTAAATTAGACTATCAGTGATTTCAGTTATATAGTTGGATAGTTCGGACTCGACCACCCTGGTTAATCGGAATTTTACTGTATTTCTGTCATTAATATTTTATTTGTTTACGATGTTTATTTACGATATTTAAGAATATTATCGTATTCAGTCTTGGTGTAAAATTCTTATGCACAACACCAGAATAATGCAGATTCTTACAGAGTCACGTGAAAATCAGTATCAATGGAAAACTTTTAATTAATTAATTAAATTACGGAGCTCTGTAAACGGCACATTGAAAGAATGAGGCAGCAATGTATAAAGTTCTTCTGTACAACTTTGCTTTTAAATTTAAAATGCCGTTCCTCCGCATTATCTATAAACTTTAGTCCAAAGTTTAAAAAAACACGATATACAAAGTACCTGGGGAACATTGCTTAAGGCATTCACGTGTTGGACGCTGTGCCTCGTGCTTGGAGATGTTCGGATGAGACGCTTCGCGCTCATCCGTGTTCAACAGCAAATATGGGTACTATTTTTTTAACATCGCGGACATTAATTAATTGTCAAAAAATATCTCATTTATCTTTTTATTTAATTTAACAATCCTTAGAAAACTTTACTGTTCCGATTAAGACCTCGTAGAGTAAAATCGGTTCGGATTTACAAGGATTATTAAACAGAACGTAACTATTTACCCCTGTGTCGAAGTGTTGACAAATTTACAGTGAAGTTTACAGTTTGTTTAACAATAATCAAGTGTAACACGTAAATGTGTGATTATTATTATTTTTATATTAAAAGCAGACGAATTTATACTGGTAGAAAGTTGGGTTAGTATTATTTTTGTCTTTATTAGGTTTTGACATTTTTTCTCACTGAATTACATTTTTTTAAAAACATTGATAATTAATGATTACAAAAATAAACAATTTAAGAAAAGATAAATACATATCTTGTGTAATAATGATGTTGAGCTAAATAATGTTTTGAATCATCAATAAAAGTATTCGGTGTAAAAATATAATGATTAGGTTTTCTTTTCACGCTTTTATGTATTTTTGATTCTACTAAAAATGGTTCTGCAGGAAAATTTTACACTAAATATTGTGTGACGGGTTTTATATTTTAGACACTTTTTTTGTATTTAAATTAAAAGAAACTTTGAAAATTGCCTCACATGTTTCATAATGATGAGCCCAAATGCAGCTAAAAAAGATAATATTTTGATGCAATTCATATAATTCTATTTACTTAGATGGGTCGTTACTGTGTGGGAGAGTTCATCGTTATTATGTAAGAAAGTGCTATACAGAAAAAATAGTTCTGATTAGTATTCGCTGAGTTCTGATGCGAAACAGATACTAAATCAGTGTTTTTGGTAAAAAAGGGCTTATTTCCAGGTAAATGTATAGTTTAAGTCGGATAAGCAGCATTAAACTCTGTGTATCTTGAGTTTACACTGGAATAAAGCTGTATGCCAATGGATAGCAAAATTGGTTTGACACTTCTTCAGATATGATGGGAGACGGACATCCCAAATGTGAGGAGTGCAATTCCAATAGGCACTCTTCTCGTATTTGAGAGTGAGTGCTTAAAAAAGTGATCTCGAGTTCCAAAATTTGTCTGCCAAATCTTAGCGCTATTGATAAACTTTTTCTCAACCTAGAGGTCTTTTATTTTATAAATGAGAGTGATATCGAAATTAAAAAATCAGTCTGCCATTACGTTTGGAAGACTTTATTGGTTTCAGCCAATTATTATAACAATTATTCTTAAACGTTATTATGTGTGTGTGTACAAATTTTTAGGTTATTGTCTCAACATTTTTCGAAACAGGAATGGTGACAAATTGAAAAAGTCAAAAGTTCCTAAAATCTTAACCACTTTACAGACATTGATGCAACCCTGTACTAAACGCTGCTGAATATTACTTCTCATACTTCTCATCATTTTGGGCTCGTCAACTCATGTTTTGCAAAAACCCTTAAAATTAAAATCTTCTCTATGATTATGGCCAAATTCAATACCAAGCAACCCAAAACATGTCTAGGTTTATAGAAAAGTATTTGGCTCGATAACCAACATTTTTACGAAAGTTTAAGCAACCACGTGCTTCTTAAAAAATTGTGAACGTCATCAATTCTGAGCAATCGCATTTTGTCAATAATTACAACTATTGAAGAGCGGTTATAGCTTCACTTGTGTGTCAAATTTCAGCACGATTGCTATAACGATATTTAAGTTATAGACGTTTGAATTTTAGAAGCCTTGTACTATACTCTCACAAACACAGAAGGGCATTTTTTTCTAAACTACTTTTCTCGTCGTTTTGGAGCATTTTGGTCCTTAAAAATTAAGCCCCCTATACACTACCTTCATAAAATTCGTTTCAAGGTATGTTTAGATATAAAGAAATAATAGAAATTTGTGACAAAACAGCGTAAGTGTTTCTTTTTTGTCCTTTGCTAGTAGCAGACGGGGATCCCCTCTAGTATTATTTTGCGAGAGTGCTTACTGCCAGAAGACTCTCTTGAATACGAAAGTCAACTTCTTGTCGCAAAAGCCCTATGGTATTTAAACACTCGATAAGTGTTCACGATAAAAATTACAGCTCATAAAAATTTGCATATTACCCAATGACACTTATAATCCACATTAAGAAATTATTTACATGTGTAATCAAAAGCATGTCTTCGAAAATGATTTGGTGACGTAACGATAATTGTGCCTTCGATGGAGAAATATATCCATTCAAGAACTTCTTTTGCAACAGTAGAGCCTAAAAATCATAACGAAACATAGTCAAAACACACCAGTAATATTTCAACAATAAATTTTGAATGTGAAGTTTGTCGCAGCGTTGAATTCCTTGCGCCTGGCATTATATGCACTTAAATAAAATATGCTGTGCTAGGATTTCTGGCAAAATAAGATTAAGTAATAGTGATATGTCATGAATATAAAAAATCAATTTTCTATACAGAAGCAAAAATTTGATATATCTACAGTCACGCGTTTTAAGTTCAGTATTGAACATTCAAAAGTAAGTGAACATAATACTGTTTCACGTATTTTCTAAACATTACTTACCTGATTTATTTCTGTTCTTAACCAGGTTGATGGTGAAATTTCAAGGCCGCGTCACACGACTTTTTGTATCGTTTCGTTACATAAAATAGACGAAAGATGTAATTTAGGGAGAGAGACAGAGAATAAGCGTAAGTTGCAAGTCGTATAAATTGTGCATAGATTCCTTATTCTTCGTCTCCGCTTTCTGCGGTTCTTTGGCTTCCTACTCCATGCGCGGTGGGACTAATTCACATTTATATTTTGTATTGTATAAGTACGCATACTCGCCAAGTGAGGGCAAAAGAGACGGATTAAGGCGATGGAATAAGTTAGACAGGATTACGCAATCCCATGTGCAGTGACGGTGACGCTAGCTGGTGATACTTGTATTGCTGAGTGTTAAATGCTAAATGGAAAAATAATTGTGATTGTAGCCATATACATTTCTGTAAATCTAAAAGTCGATGACATCATATATTTTATGCACCGCTCATTACTAATGTACGCTCGCGGAGATGCTGCTGCTCTTGGCACGCGAGAAGACAATAAACCACTTATTCTTGGTAGTAATTTGAACGTAAATTTCGCATCTGTAAAGCTGATACCACTAGTGAACTTTTTTTGCGAAAAATATTATCTACATATGAATAACGATCTCAATGTAGCAACTACGAAATCCGGTACTACGATGGGTGCATTTTTTCGTGATATGTAGCAAATATAAAATCGAGAACATACGTCTCATATTTTACTTACCTTATGTCTGTTTTACCTATTGAAGCACCACCCGACGCAAATATAGAAATCGATATTATATTCAAGGTCTTCTTATATTTATAATACAAATCCTTAAAATATTACGCCTTTTGGAGTACTCTTTCTCTCCCCGTCTCTCTCATATATAATCTGTATTTCTCGCGTAATAAACCTAGATAACCGAGACAGTACTAAATAATGACATCTCTAATAATACACCGTTTGTTGTAGCTGCATACTTCCAGCAGTGTCAGCTTTATCGCCCACTGGACATACGACGTCAATAGAATATATGTTTAATATCGTGTTCACCACACGGGCGTTTATTAATTCAATCACGACTTCCTCGTTACGTCGCCATTGCAATGTGATCGTGAAGGCTCTACTCTGATGCGACTACGGATAGAAAACGCAAGAGTTGAGCCAGACAGTAAAACAATCGTGGCATCGAGACGCGTACCAATTGCATCGACGTATACGCGGTTATATCCTTCGCTACTCGTATATATGTATTCAATAGTTCCCAGTAAAAGATGTATCGTTTCCTCGCAGAGGCAAGCAGAGGGAAAACCAAATGTGATAGTATAAAACCGGGAGCGATGTGAACCCATGGGTGGCTTGACAATTGATACTTCTTAAAAGAATCGACGAATCGAAATGCACTTTGCATGATCTTTACCCTAATTGAATACAAATCAACTGCCGAGTTAAATAGATGCGACTTGAATTTAAAACAAAATCTCGTAGGGTCGAGCATTTTGCATTCTTAAAACTTATATTATTTATACTTTTAAAATATGTTATCGGTGGTTCGATAGACACAATCCGGTAAAGCCCTTATGCCCACATTTTATTCAAATTTTTTAAAAAGATTATCCGCTTGGGCCGTTGTGAATGTTAATTCGTTACCGAGTAAGAGATTGACCTATTATTCTTTGATGTTTGAAAAGAGATGGAAAATATTTTTTGTAGCCCAGTTCAATGGTGCAAATACTTTGTTTCTATTTTCTGTTTGTTGCAATTTTAAGGTTGCACTAAATTGACTGACACTTTGCCACGGTGTCATTCGATTTATGAGAAGACTCACTCAGCGATTATGCAGAAGTTACAAGGGATATAAGATAGTAAAAAATACTGACTAACGAGAAATTTACTACAAACGTGAGTCTACTGCGCAAGAGAAAGACACGATCTATCTGAAAATTATTGAAATCGAATTAGGAAATCATCCCGTGATTACAATTGCGTCCGTGAGGTGTAATTTCACATTATGCGCCAACACAGGCGCTTTATGAGGTAATAGACAGGCAGGCAAGTGACAAGACTATTTAAGTCCAGAGAAATTAGGAAGTTGAGTGTTAAGCTCCGGACGGCTGTGCCATCTCCCACGGAAACAAAGTACCATATATGCAAAATATATAGTGAGTACGTAAATATGTATCTTAGAAATATCAAATATATTGTAACGAAAAATTCTATATCTTGGATAAATTATAAAATACATACGAAATATATACCGGGGAAAAATATATCTGAGATGTATCCAAAAAATACTCAAAATGTTTTTCTGATATAGAAACTGAAAAAAATTTCTATATATCGGGTATATGTTTGGATATATTTCTTTCCTATAGAGGTAATTTTAACCTTTGACAAAGCTTCTTCTATGAGGAAGTACGTTGGTCAATTTTAGCATCTTCTTGCAGGAAGCTTCGTGAAAGGTGGACAATAATGAGACCGCAATGTGCAAGGTTCTACTTTCCAGGCGTGTTCAAGTACTGTGTATACCAGTTTTTCTGCACCAAATTCGGCAGAGTTAGCGAATCAGCCATTACGTGAATCAGCCTAATTATCACGAAGAAAGGGGAGTAACAGATCCACTTACACACCAAATTTCAGATCGAAAAAACTTTTTAAAATTCGTTGGTTCTTAGCTAATTATATTTACTTTAATTAAAATTAAATATTAAGAATTTTCCTAAATCATTTCAAACATGTAATAACATTATTTCGCTTCAAACGTTCGTAACCTTGGCCAATTAGTTGTATAAGAGTTTGTAACGAACATCCGAGAATCATACACTATTTAACTTTCTTTTAAGATTTGTATTATAGTTACATGAAAACCACTACAAAATGTATAAACGTTTAAGTGGAATAATAGCAAACATATTTGGTCCAGCCCAACAGGTGGAAATTTTCGCCGCAGCTATGGTGTGAACAAATATTTTTCGAAACGTTCACAATATCACATAATCCGAGCCCCTCGAATGATTATCACCAAATTCATTACCAAAAATTATTTGATTTCAGTGTTAACATTTTTTAAATCATGTACTTAAATCATTCACAAATTACAAACCTTTTACAAGACTTGGCTATAGAGATTATAAAAAACTAACCACTAAAAAGGCAGTTTTTCGTAGAAAACCTCTATA
Source organism: Cylloceria caligata (assembly GCA_963942595.1). Taxonomy (NCBI): domain Eukaryota; kingdom Metazoa; phylum Arthropoda; class Insecta; order Hymenoptera; family Ichneumonidae; genus Cylloceria; species Cylloceria caligata. The sequence goes on from OZ012708.1 coordinate 12,831,741, forward strand.
TATGTACATATTGTCAGCTTTTATGTGCAACAGCATTTATGTAATACATTTTTTTGAATTTCGCAAAAAAAGTTTTCTTTTAAAACAAATTACAAAAATTTCGCAAAACAAAAAAATGTTTTGGGAACCCCTTGACCCAGGGATCCGATCACTTCGAGAAAAGTTTACGAAGTGTTTTCACCGAAACTTAAAAACAAATCCTTTTTGGTCTAATTTAAAAAATTGACCCCCTCGACCCTGAGGCCCGATGTCCTCGACAATGTAATAAAATGCATTGTCATCGGCAATGAGTCTATGTTTTAAATTTCAGTTCGATTGGATAACGGGAAGTGGATTAATTAGCCCTCCAATGTTTTTACCAGCCAGCCAGCTATACAATCAAAGTTAATACAGAGGATTTAATAAATGAGCCGCTCAATGCACACATCGATTAACTCCACTTTTTGAAAAATCTTAAATTTAAGTGTCAAAGCCCTTGGTATAGTCATAACTTTTTATATTTATAATAACTTTTCTGAATAATAAATATTAGCACCGTTAAATGGCAAATTTTTTTGGCCACTGAATAATAAGTAATTTATTTCAGAAGCCATTTCGATTAACTCCATACTCTAATGTAAATCGTTTCAGTAACGCCGTATCTGTTCTGGCCGTGCATCGACGCTTATTTGTTTGTAAACAGCCGAAGATGCTCTCTCCCTCTCAATAATATTCGTAAGAAAATCGCATCGGTAAACAGACAAAAAGAAGCACAATGTAAGCGGTAGTTAGTATAGCAGTGATCTCGCACGCTGAATGTTACTGTGTACTTCTTAGTCTTTTCAACATTACTCCCAGATTTTTTTTGAAGAAATAAATATTATACCGTTATAATCAAGATGAGTGAGACTAATAATGTGAGTGAGGAAAGCAGTGATGATTCTTCAATACGATTTATCAACAGAAAGTCTGGGTTAAGAAGACGTTTATCGTTTTCCTCGGATTCATCGGATTGCAATAGTACAAACCCAACAAACACATTGATTAGGAGAAAAAGAAGTCGTAATCCTGTTAAATGGATACGAAATTTACAAAAGCATAACAGGATAAAAGGTTTGGCATACAGGAATAGGGGAGGAAAATTAATACCTGCAAAAATATTTGTCGATATACAATGCAGATGCCGTCAAAATTGCAATCAAAAAATTATTTCGGATGAGAGAGAGGCTGCCATGAAAGAATTTTATAGTTTACATAGTCAACTTGACCAAAATATTTTCTTAAGAGGTTGTATCAAAGTTAACGAAATAAAAAGAAGGCGCCCTACGAATGAAACTAAAGAACGAAGATCACATTCGTTTACATATTACTTTCGAAAAGAGGGACTTCATATTACCGTTTGTAAGAAATATTTTAGAGACACTTATCAAGTGAGTGACGGGAGGATATACGATTGTTGTTCTAAAGAACAAGTTACATCTTTGGTTGATAAGCGCAAAGGCCGCGTTGCAAGCAATAAAATAGATGATACAAATGTTATAAAGCATATAAAGTCATTTCCAGCCTACAGTAGTCACTACACCAGAGCTCATAATCCAAGACGACAATATTTAAATCCTGACTTAAATATTAAGAAGATGTATGAACTATACGTCACAGAATGTGAAAAGGAAAACGTAGCACCAGTGAAAGAAAAATATTACTATAATGTGCTCTCTACAAAATTTAATTTACATTTTAAACAACCATCAAAGGATACGTGTCAAACTTGTGATGCTTTTCAAATAAAAATTCAGTCTTCAGACGATGAGGGAATTAAAATGGCAAAAATTGAAAAGGAAAATCACTTAGAAGAGGCTGAACGGGCTCGCAGTCAAATGGCTGCCGATCGAATGGCAACATCGGAAAAATTGTTCGTATTTTCTTTTGACTTGGAAAAAGCTTTAGCCTTTCCCAAGTTGACCACATCCGTAGCTTATTATAAGCGAAATTTATATGTTTATAATTTTGGATGTCATGAATTCAATAAAAATATAAGCCACATGTTTGTTTGGCCAGAAACTGAAGGATCTCGTGGGTCTCAAGAAATTTCATCTTGTCTAAAAAAGTACATAAAGACTTACGCTGCAAACTTCGAAAAAATAATAACATATTCGGATTCGTGTACCGGTCAAAACAGAAATATTAAAACCGTCTTAAGTTTATTGAAACTTGTTCAAAGCACGGAAATCAAAGCTGAATCAATTGACATGAAATTTTTGGTAAGTGGACACAGCTATTTGCCCAATGACTCAGATTTTGCCATTATTGAGTCATGTGCGAAAAAAAATCAAAACATTTTTTCACCAGATGATTGGTACCATATAATCAAACATGTAAAAAGAAAGCGCCGTTTCATCTAATCCAAATGACTCACCAAGATTTTTTGTCAACAAAACCTTTAGAACAGTCTATCATTAACAGAAAAGTAACCGTCACAGGGCTTCCAGTAAATTGGCGTAAAATACGCTGGATAAAGTTAGAAAGGTCCAAACCCTATCTCATACAATTCAAATGTGACTATAATGAAGATACAGAATTTCAAGCCATTAATATAAGAAAATCTTTAGTGGGTAGACCGCAAAGTTTGAAAAATATAGATCAGCCTTTATTATATCCTAAAGGTAGAACTGTGACAAAGGAAAAATGGAGAGACATGATGGACCTGCTAAAATTCAATCCTCCTGTTAAACACGATTACTATAAGAACTTGTCAACAAATCGAAATGACGAATCCTCGCATACAGCTGATGAAGAAGACATTATTTATAATATTGCTGAATCATCCCAAAGAATAATGCCGCTAACATAAAGCTGCTATGAATTAATTACGAAAATTATTTTATAACCGAACTGCCAACATTCATTTTTATGGAAAAGCTGTGATAAAAATGTATAATAACTAACTTTTTCTGTAATAAAAACTTAAAAATGAAAGGACTAAATTTAACTTTATTACTTTTTTCAGTTGCCAAATCGATTAACTCCATCAGTCACATAAAAACTGTAACATTACTGACGATTGTTTGTTGGCTATTCTTTCTTATTAATTTTATATACCGTTAGATAAAAGCTATATCTGCAATTATGCATTCCACATTATATATTTGAATACATACTATCAGAGGAATTTTTAAAAACAATATACATTACATGATCGCGTTTCTCAACTTTTCGTTTTATGGAGTTAATCGATGTGTGCACTGAGCGGCTCAAATATAGAGGCGGTTGAAAATTAAAAAAAACAAACGGCTGTATAATTCGAATCCTAGAGCCGATCATTACCAAATTAAATATCTAATATCCCTGAATATCTGATCGTATTCATAGAAAATTTAAGTTCAACTAATCAAAGTTTACATCAATCAGATGGCAACGTCAATTTATCGAAAAATTCCAGATCCTCTAAAATTTGAACGCTTTTACGTATTTTTCGCAAATGCAATTCCAACCGTCCTTGAATATTAATCTACTTATGAATAACTGTTTAGCCCGATGGCTTTAGATAATGTAGGCGTTAGCATACGAACAGATATTTTTCAAGAAATTCAAAACTATGTAAAATCGTAAAAACTGCACACATTTCACTGACGATTGAATCGAACAATAGAAACGTTTTCTGCGTACCAGAAAAATGTCAGCTAGATAGCTAACGGCGGTCCACGCACGCATATATATATATATGTACAAGCACGATATTCAAAATATGCAGCCATGAACACATTGAAAAAATAAAATTCATGAAATCAAAGCTACCTCTAAATGTGAGGAAAAACAATAACTGTATCATACACGATATTTCTTATATGGTATATTTTTCAGATATATTTATAATATTTGAAATGTATAATTTACGTTCAGGTAATATATAATAATATAGTAATATAGAATAATATAGAATCTCGAAAAATCGTGACCATCGGTTTTAAAAAAGTGTAACATTTCTCTTGATTTTATCGTACATTGAGAAAGCCAGTCGAAAATTCAAAGCCCCGTGACCAAGTCTGTCCTGCGACCGCAAGTATATATAGGCACAGACAAGCATATACACAGTGAATTCGAAACTGCTGCGTTCAAGTTGATTAACTTCGGTAGGGATATTTCATGAAGAACGCGCGATGTCTGTTTATGCGCTTTGCAGCTATGGGAAGATGAAACGAGCGAGCCGTGTTCCCGTGCGCGTTGGTTTCTACTCGCACAGCCGACGAGGTGACTGGTGTGCAACTCAGACTGCGCTCTTTGCTCTCTCTGACGCCTTGAGCGCGCGATGCGCGTATAATTTATAACGGTACATTTCACAATAAGACCCAGACGAAATTACCACCCAGTGGCAGAGTAAAGGATGCTCAGTCATAACATCTGATGAAGCGAAACATTAACGAGGCGATATATCAGCGCCGGCGCTTACGCGCGTGATCAGGGAACTCTGAGCTGCTGTTGCTGCTGATGCTACTGCTATGTCGGGCTCTCTCTGATGGCCCTGCTACGAGTCAGCTCGACGAGGGTGTAGGCGGCACCTTGGAAATCACCCAAAGGAACGTTGAAAGACCCGCGGCGAGACATCTGAAATGTGAAAGAAGCAATCCGTCATACGTGTCCCGCTAGACTTACGCAACACATCCTCTTATGAAGCGCGGTATGCCAATGAGCTTGTCGACTTGTACGCTACTTTTGGCCTCATGAAAAATTAACAGTAAGTGTTACTATTATTTTTCCTTTTTCTTTCATATATATGTGTAATCTTGTGACATTATGATGGGCCATATATAGATTCAACAAATTTTCTCTTTACTTTTGTCAATTGATTACATATATTTGTTTCTAAAACAATTTTTTTTCAATTCAAAGTGAATTTAAAAAGAGGGCATATTTATGTTTAGTGAACTATTTTATTTCCGGTTTTATAAAGTTTTTTTTACAAATATGTTCCAAAAAACACAGATTTGTCGATGCTACAAAATTCTTTTTGTATTCAGCTTTTTTATTAACCGTGAACTTGATTCTGGAAAACGACAAATCCGGAACAAGAGAAAATTAGATTGAGAAACTAGAAAAGATTATCTAAGAACTGATTTGGAAGAAATAATTTAGATTTTAGTTAAAAGAACGAAAAATAAATACTTTTGACTTGTTTTTAGGACTATAATTGTTGACTTTTATTTATGTTTTCGTTTTGTTAGCTACTAAATTTCTACGCATTGGGAAAACATTTTGGAGTCGATTGGATGTTTTTTGAGAAATCATGTTCGCAGCTTAGAAAAACATAGATCTTGGGAAATTTAAATGAAAGATTAATGCAGTACTTACGTACGTGAAGACTGAAAATCGGTATCATGCCTGTCAATGATTGACGCCTGTCAATGAATGATGAATCAACTCCTGGTACATATAATTCTCCTTCCTGCAGAAAACTCTGACTATGAGAATTTTCTTTTCTATTGTGGAAGTTCGATAATTTTTGTTTTTATGTCAATGTGCTCAAAATGTGCCAGAACGTCCAGAAATCATATTGAGAGAGAGAGAGAGATTCTGCGGTGCTCGATATTGAGTTTGGACAAAAGCTGTAGAAGAATTTGCATTTTGTGGGACTTAAAATGTTTATTTTTGTTATTGATATAAATTTGAAAAAAAATAAAGAAATCGAACTAAACGGAAAGAAAAAAGTAGTTGGGGAAACTAACACATTGGTTCCAACAACCAACCAGAGTAATTATAATAGCCAACTACTCAGTTGGTTCAAGAAACTATTTTACCAATGAAGTTGGTAAAATATCGGCAGTAACAGTAAACCAACCGAGATGGCAATCTCAGCTTACCGATTGATTGGTACGATCCATCGGTTCAGCGTAATGCGAAAAACAACCAGGTTTATACGGATATTTCTATTTATTTACAGTGGCGAGGACCTGCCTGTACTTTGCGCGATGCTTCGATAGACGAAGGTCATCTATTCACAATATTTCACTGTATATTTACCATATATTTAATGCATTTCACTTTTATTTTTTGCAGGCCCTCGTCCATCCACAACCACCTGTCACTCCAAACAATGGCGTTATTTGCCTTTGTGAAAAGTCTTACTCGTAGCGCGTACTGACCGGTCGGTTATAGAAGGAAAGCCATTGGTAAAGGGAACCAACTCATAGATTGCCGGTACTATCCAAATGCCTGTCGCAAATACTGCTGACGTTATTTGCACTGCTTAACAGCTCGTGGTGGCGACAGCATTGTAATTGGTTACACGAATCAAGTCGTTGGTCTTCAGTACTATTTTTCGGTAACCAATCGAAAATAGTTGAGAATACTATTTCGATTTGGTTTCTTTAATTGATTCGCGACACACCATGTGCTGGAAATGGTTATCGCAACAACTTTTTTTCCGTGTAGAACTTTTAACACATATGTAAGGATCTTACGGGATGTTTGATGTCAAATTTTATCAAAATTGATGACGGCATTCCTATTGTAGAGAACATTACATTTTTTTATTCAAGATTGCTATAGCTTGCAGAATGAAAGGACTGGAATTTAAGAATCACTTAAGCAATCGATGTAAAATTCTTTACACGGGTTATGCACTAAGTCGTTATTGATAACTACAATTTTTATTTATTTATATTAAAGCAATGAGATTTCAGAGCATTTTGATCTTAAATATTTCTTTGTCATTCAGATTTTGTGAAACTTTAATTTACATAATTGCTAGCAGAATGCAGTAACTCGGGCACGTACCTCATTATTTTCTATCATTCCGCCAAAGCTTTCTCTACGAGAAAGCCAATATTGATCAACGTACTTTCTTGCAGAGGTTGTTTTATGAAAACTGGGAAATAATGTGGGAGCAATAAGCAAGATTCTACTTTGAATTCCTCTTTTTCAGTTCTAGTTTCTTTAAGAGGATGTGTTACATGTCGCCATTAACTCTTAGATTGCCATGTATGCGAGAGAGATAGCAGCATTTTTCCATCGCGAATTCCTCTGCCACCATTGATCTATCGAATAAAAAATGAGAATGGTGAACTGTAGAACTGTAAGACGCATGGACCCACTCTTCGCCTTTATTCGAAAGATCAGTTGTAGCAGAAAAATTTGCATTACACACTACAAAGTGGTGCAATCGACTATGATCGATCGCTTAGCCCGAAAACTGGTACCCAGATCTCACTAACTACATTATCTCCCATTTCATCATTCATTTTAGTGTTTCTTATCAGTCTCGACTTAAAATGCACATAGAATAAACAGCTATACGAGAATGAACAAAAAATATATTTGATTCGAAATATCACAATCGATTAACCCCTTTGATAGATTTGTAAATAACAACTTCGTTTATCACTTAAAGCGCATGTTATCGCTTCGAATTATCCACGTGACTCGTTATAACGCTTTATAGATCGCTAGGAATTTTTAATTATATTTTCACCCCACCAAAAGGGACGCATTTATCATTTTGTATGAAAATATAGAATAAACTGATTTGTGGCGATGTATACATTTTTTACAGTAGTGTACTATAAAACTACCATTTTCTTAATTCCGCAAACAAAATTTAATAAATAGCGGAGGTGAGAATTCGACGTCTGAGTGATTGCCTCATTTGTTCCCTTTTTTTTGGTAGTTTGGCCGAAACGATGCGACTATATATGGTAAAAACGGTTAACATTTCATTCCCCATATACTTTACCAGAAATTAAGTTTTGCTTTACAAATTGCTGTAACCTTATTCTAACTTCTAATAAACATGGGCTTATCACCATTCTATCCGTATGATTAATTTCGAATACCTATTTATCAACATAGAATATTTATCATAGAATGATCAATCTTATTTCATTTTCTTTGATATGAATAGAACTGAACATTTGTTCAATTATCAATATGTTTAAGATACTAAATTATCACCGCTTCTTGGCGAATTACTAGTTACTTAGGAAGCAATTATTTTCTATTATCTTCTATTACGTTAGGAAGGAAATATTAGAACTACGATCGCAAAAGAACTAGACGATCTACCGGTGCAGTCTCATGAGTGTAAATTTCATCTTCGTCGTGTGTATACTATAAATGTGTCACGCACACCTGGGGCATGATCAACGAAGCAAAGATATGTGTTATAGGAGAGACTCTAGTCGATCCTGTCGGATTAATACCAACAAAGTCGATTGTCGGTTCGTGGGACGACGACGAACAGCCACAACATCAAGTCCGACAATCCGTGAAGGGTCTTCGGTATAATGGTAGCACTATATACCAGTGAGCTGCATGTACACCAGTACACTTATAATACCTGCCTACCTACCTGTGTATCTACACGCCGCGCCCCTATACTTAACGACTCGGATGCACGTTTACGGCTGTTATTATCTCATGATTCATGGCGAGTATTCATAAATTTCAGGCGAGCTGCTCGAGCCTCTCGGTGGAACGCAAGAGTGAACGCGCGGACGACTCTCTGTACTATACGTTAAGTGTATAGCGTATAGTATACGTGCGCCGGGCTCGTATCGATTAACGTCGCTTTCCACGACGGGATTTACAGTCGTCGACTAAATTATTTAAAGTCTTCATTTGTTGCGAGCTTGGGCAAAGTACGAGCTGTGCACCATGACTCGGGGAAGGTGGCAAAACAACGAGAAAGATCTCATCTGCTGAACGTGAGAGAAACAGAAATAGATGACGAGAGATCTGATCTGGCTATCTGCACATGTAAACGTTACACCGTCGTCTCGATGTCCCTCAGCCTTCTGCATCTGTGTTCAAATGCCACTCTTTCGCCACTGTCCTCATATTCTTCGAGTTAACCAAGCACCTTCGCGCTTTTGTACTAAAAACAGAGTAAGAGCAAAGAATAAGGAAGGGAACAAGCTAAATAAGAGACGAAGAAGCGAGATAAGAGGCCAAATGAGAAATCAGGAAAGAAAACACGTTGAGGGAGTTGTGATTCGCGAGTGAAAGACACGGCGAAGAAGGAGGCAAAACCTGGACGGCGTGTTCCGCGTCCATGGACGCGGCACGCCAGGATCCAAGAGCGACTCGGGCGATGCACAACTTGGCTGAACGTGTGTGTTCCTCGTGTTTCGAATGCACGGAACAAGAGCTGCTTGTCCACGACTACCTGAGTTATGATCGCTTCGTGCCCACCCTGTCTGCCTGCCAGTCCACTAGTCCGCTGTCTCGCTCACTCGACGACTCGACTCCCGGCTTTCTTCTTCTTCTTCTTCTTCTTCTTCTTCTTCTTCTTCTTCTTTTTCTTCAGCGCCGTTCATCCACTACTACTTCGTCGCCCTTCCACTTTCACGTTGGCGGCCATCTTGACTCGAAGAACCGGTTGTTCCTGGAAGTACAGCCGCAGAATGTTGTATGTATAGTTCGTATTCAGCGACTAGCCACGTCCACGATTTGCAGCCTTCGCCTCTTCGTTCCAACCTTTTCGTGGTCAGTCACTTCTGAATGAATCGCAAACAGTCCGACTATCCTCGGTTTTGGTCAACAGAATTAATCTTCATAAAGATTTCTTGATATCTGAAGTAAATAACCCTTTTCCCTTCTAGGGACTCGACTTCAATTGTTCTTGCACAGAGAGCCAGCAGCTTATACATGAAATTAATCCAGGACGGGTTCTTCGGATTCTTGAGGCACGGATGAACTTTGCGCGCATTCGTTCGAATTTCAACCAAGGGCCGCTTGTTGACCAATATGTTTCACCAATGGTTCCTGTTGCTAACTTTATCATTGATCACTGGAACGAGTATGCCGTATTGAGTAGACCCAATGAGAGAATTTTTTCGTAACACGAAAAAGCAGCCTCGTAATCATTCTAAATGCTTGGACATATGACCTAGCATCGAATTATCCTACTCGTATCTTCTATATAATACTCGAAACACAAACACCTGTTAATATTTCAAAGCAGGAAACCTTTGTTATAAAAATCCTCAAGTGACATCAAAGTAACTTTCGTTTCAAGTGCTTATTGAACTCTTTTTGATCTTTGTGTCTAAGAATAATAGTTGCATGTATCATCTAACGAAAGTTGCGTTTTGCATACATGTTACTATCAAGTCGTGCAATTTAATTGCCATGCCAGGCAACCATAATCTCCATGAAAACAAATTAGATTCACGATTTTAGGTTACACTGATATAACTTAGATTAGCGAATACTTTTTTTACATCCTTTTGGTAAATATTTATGTGAGAAAAGTTTTTATTATGAAAAAGAGTTGCGCTTAGTACATTAGTGTGGAAATTATTTGTATTATTGAGTTAACATTGTTTCATTTTAGTTTCGTCGAAGCTGCTTAAGGCTTTTTGTACGGCTGAGGACCATCTATGGTCTAAGCTATAGACTTGACAAATGAATAGGACGTATAATTGTTGCATCAAACAAAACAGAATAAAGAAGACTTTGGTTTCAGCTATTGGAAGACATCCATTTTTATTGTGAGGCGAGCTGGACAAGTTATATTTTTAACTCCGGACTGCCCGTCGAACAAAATCGATGCTGTTATGCATTTGGTTTTGATCAAAAGTTTTCACCTCAAGTTACTGTCTATATACTACTCAAGTTACTGTATATATACTGCCTATATACGTTAAAACGGTAACAAAACGCTGGGCAGTTTTCAGAACAGAGCTTGTAAGGTCTAGAAGATCCGTGTAATCTATGCACTTTCACGATTCGTTGTATCCCAACGGAAATAAATAAATTTTTTAAATAGTTAAAGAAGTACTAGCTAGTAAATATAACATCGACTACTACATTCTTATAATGACTGTGCACGATTTAAATACTATAAGTTATAATATACTATACATAATACTGCGTATAGGCAAATAGTTTTTAGATATGTTTTATTCATTTATTCATATGGAGCGTCAGAACTGCTTAGTGTTCCATCGGCCGATTCAACGTGAGAAGTTAGGTACACAACAATCAATTAATTCCTGTTTTTGCGTACTGTATACCAGTAAAGATTTAATCTTCTTCATCTGTATGTAGTGGAGCATACAGTAGGCTAAAAATTTACTGTGGTCGACACCTGTAAGTAATTGAGATTCTCTGGCACGATGAGTTTTGTTCTGGCAGAATGTAAAATGTTCTTATCCTTTTAAATGGCGTTGTAATACACTATTTTGATACCGCAATTATGAGTAGATCTTAGGTAATTGAATGTCTGATTAAACATTAATCGTGATGCATATAAACATGTAACTTTGTGTTCAAATTAACTATGAAACTTCTAATTATACTGCTTAGTATATACAGGGTGTCTGCCGGGAAGGTATACTACTTTGTTTTGCCGCCATTTTGGTAAACGTTAGTCTTGACAGTTCATATTTGGCAGTCGTGAAGTAGACACGTGGCAAATTTATTATGGAAAAATATTCGATAAACCAACGTGTTTTAATCGTTAAAACATTTTATCAAAATCAATCATCGATTACTGTGACGATGAGAAAGTTACGTGAAATTTTTGGGAGAAACAAATGGATATGTGAATAAACAGAATAGTCGGTTCTGGGCAATGAAAAACCCTCAAATTATTCATCAGTCACCTTTACATCCATTAAAAGTGACAGTCTGGTGTGCAATTTGGTCAGGAGGAATCATTGGACCTTACTTCTTTGAAAATCAAAACGGCGTAACGGTAACTGTGAATGGGGAGCGATATCGTGATATGATTGAAAACTTTTTAACGCCACAACTACATGCTTTGGGCTTGATTAACATGTGGTATCAACAAGACGGTGCCACATCGCATACAGCCAGGATTACAATGGAATTACTGCGAGACCTCTTTCCACAATAAGTTATTTCAAAAAATGGTGATGTTGATTGGCCTCCACGGTCGCCTGATTTGACTGCTCCGGACTTCTTTTTGTGGGGATATCTAAAAAGCAAGGCTTATGCAAACAAACCAGAAACGCTTGAGCAACTCAAACAAAATATTCGTGATGAAATTAATGAAATACCGCGTGAAATGTGTGAGAATGTAATGAAAAATGTGCTCAAAAGGGCTCGCATTTGTGAGGCTAACAGAGGCGGACATTTATCTGATATTGTATTCCATACATAATTGCCGACATTAAATAAAACATTTATCAATATAAGATCCATTCTCTTTCATTTAATCAAAAATTATAAACAAACAAAGTAGTATACCTTCCCGGCGGACACCCTGGTTGCATTTCCTGGTAGCAAAAAACGACCCTTCGCCTGTTCAGTTGAGAATCGTAATATTGACAAGCTATACACAGTGCTAATATCGTAAATGCTTACGAACTCAATATGGATATTTCTAGAGGGTGTTGTTGAGTTTTTGCATAACAATCGACACGGCCTGGATGAAAATTTGAAACCTAGCTGCCTTAGAAAATGTAGCGATTATAAAAATATATAACAATTATTAAAAATGATGTAGAAAGTCACATTGAATTAGATTCAACAGTCGTGTAAATTTGACATTTTTACATTGTTTCCTCGTGATTCTCGCGAACCCACGGATTCTTCTCTATGGGGAATGGTTATCTCAATTCTGGCTTACTCATAAAGAAAGAGATATTAAAATTTTCAATAAAATTGAAATTTTGGTAAAACTGACAACTTTGTAAAGTTTAAACCCCTTGATGGATTCTCACCAAATTCAAGATCAAATATCCGTGTACCATTTTCAATTTGTATGCTAAGTTTTAGTTCAATAAATATAAAAGTACGAAAGTTAGAGCAAAAATATATATATTTTTAATTACAAAAATGTAGAATTCAATATCGAATAACCTTGTCCCTCGCCTATTCTTGTAGAAAGTTTTAACTCGATAGCTAAAAATTAACGAAAACTAGAAAGCATACTTTCTTTTTTCGAAAAAAATCCCTACGTGGCGCGTCCCCAGGTGGCGGATAGGGGAATGCCCTCTAGATATAGTGGGTAGGGGGCAATTAAAATACCCCCTGCGGACCAAACAGGCACAGGGAAGGAACCCTGTTGATAAAACCAGGTATGGAAGAGAGCGATATGAACACCATACCCCAAGTGAGTACTTCTCCGAAAGGGAGTAATCTCACCGCCGATTCCGATCAGGTGAAAGCCCTGGTGGTCGGTGCCGGTCTCATGGATTTTGGGGGAGACCAATCGCACAGTCCAATGGAGACAATTGACAATATTACAGAGGTCAACGAAAAGACGAAGGCACTCGAACGGCTGGGGACGCAAATCGAGAAGCTCTTCGACTTTATAACAGGGAAGAAAAACATCCACCACGAGGCAAAGGCGATGGTGGCCGCGGTGAAGACAGCCTACAATAGGGTGCACAGGCTGGAGATGGGCTCTTGGCTTGTCACCACAGTGCAAGAGACACATACTTCTCCCTCCCTCAGAATGTCCCAGACGGTGGACAAAACAAAAGAGGACATGACGACTCCCGTTGGACGACGAAATCAAACAAGTAACCGGAAGGAACGGACTCCACCGTCACAAGATAACAAGAGGAGCAAGAAGAAAAAGAAAAAAGAGCAGAAGAACGCATCGGAAACGTGTTCTGAGCGGACCAACGTCTCGAATCCGGTTAGCCGACCGAAGCAGTCCCAGGAGCTGAAGCAGACTAAGGAGTCGAATCAGGGCAAGGACACCAAGCTGACCTCTTGTCAGGACACGACGACAAGGATCCCAGCCACGCTTGGGTAGAAGTGCGCAAGGAACCCCGCAAGCAGCGAAGTAAACCTGCCCTGCCGAATGCAGTGATTGTCCAGAGAAGAGGGACCTGACCTACGCCGAGATCCTCAGCAAAATCAGGACGGATCCCAAACTTGAAGAAGTAGGGAAAAAGGTGAAAGGAATCCGACGAACAGCGGCCGGTGACCTAATCTTCATCCGAAACGAAGCGAGCCCACTGAGATGGCTGAGTGGCGTTCGAAAATCGAAGAAGCCCTTGGTCAGGAGGCGGCTTTCACGAGCAGGGTACAGAAGAAACTTGTCGAGATTAAGGATCTTGATGAGGCAACGACCAAAGACGAGATTCGCGAAAGCCTCGCCCAAGAGCTGGGCATTGATAAAGTGTCACTCAAGGACCCAATCAAGAGCCTCCGCACAGCGTATGGAGGCACCCAAATGGCGGTGGTGCGTCTCGCCACAGACCTAGCGAGGAAAATCGTTGAGACTGGGAAAATCCGCATTGGATGGGTAGTGTACCGCGTCCGTGAGCAGCTCAAGCCTACAAAGTGCTACAAGTGCTGGCAGTACGGACACCTGTCACGAAACTGTAATAGAGAGATCAACAGATCAAACGACTGCATGAAATGCGGTAAACCTGGACACAAGGTTGCAAAGTGCCAAGGAGAGTCCCACTGCGTGCTCTGTGAGGAGGGAGGCAGTAAGTGCTACGGTCATATGGCTGGCAGCAGCAGATGCCCTGTTTTCACACGCGCACTACAAGAGCTCATAAAGAAGAGACGATGAAAATTTTACAAGTCAACCTCAATCACTGCGTGGCCGCACAGGAGCTGCTCATGCAAACGGTGTGAGAGTTAAGACCAGATGCGGTGATTATATCAGAGCAATATGAAAACCTGGACAATCCATCCTGGAAAGCTGATGAAACGGGGAAAGCCGCCATTTGGTCATGCGGCAAATTCCCCTTTCAAGAGACAGCTAACACATCGCATCCGTGCTTCGTGAGAGCAAAAATAGACGGCATTTTCTTTTACAGTTGCTATGCCTCACCTAGTCTGTCGCTGGAGGATTTCCAAAACCTCCTCGATCAACTAGCCAGAGACACTCGAGGACGTAGTCCTGCTGCTATTGCAGGCGATTTCAATGCCTGGGCCGTTGAGTGGGGTAGCATGAGAACGGACCCGAAAGGGAAAGAACTTCTGGAAGCACTACCTTCATTGGATTTGGTCCTCCTTAATTCGGGTACATCACCGACCTCCTGTAGAGGAGAAGCAACCTCAATAGTGGACCTGACTTTTGTCAGTAGCTGTCTTGCGAGGAGGGGCTTTAGCTGGAAAGTGACTAATCTCTGTACACACAGTGACCACTGTGCCATTATGTGGGAGCTGCGAAATCGCCAGAGGCAGAGCATACCGAAGAGAACAAACCCGATTGGCTGGAAAGTGAGCGCATTCGACGAGGATGCTTTCTGTACAGCCATAGAAGGTATTGTCATCAGGGAAGGAAATGCAACGCAAAAGATAAAGGCCGTCATGGCAATGATCACCACTGCCTGTGATGCAACCATGCCTAGGAAGCGGAAGAATAACAGGTATCCACCAGTATACTGGTGGAATGACGCGATAGCAGAGCTACGCGTCAAAAGCAACAAGGCAAGGAGACTTGCCCAGCGTGCCCGGGGGAAGTACACGTTCCATCGACTAGAGGAACGACACAAGAAAGCGCGTTGCATACTAAAAAAGGCCATCAGTAGCAGCAAAAAGCAATGCTGGGACGAGCTACTTGACGAAGTGGATTATGACCCCTGGGGCAGACCATACACGGTGGTTATGTCTCGGCTTAAAAGTCAACCAATCCCAGCGCCCACGTGCCCTAATATTCTGCGAAGGATTGTATCGACTCTCTTCCCGCAGCAAGAGGAGCACGAATATCGAGTGATTCTGGACGCGAGTGAGGTGATTCCACCAATCACAACGGAAGAACTAGCGAGAGCCTGTGGCAAGGTTGGAACGAGCAAGGCACCAGGTCTTGATGGAATCCCAAACGTTGCCCGCAAGACGGCGGTTAAGATAGCACCAGAGCTGGTCAGGGACATGTATAACACGTGCCTCGCGGAAGGAGTCTTCCCCGAAGCATGGAAATGGCAGAGACTCGTACTCCTCCCAAAAGGGAAAAAGCCACCAGACGAACCGACATCATACCGTCCGCTCTGCATGTTGGATACAGCAGGTAAAATTTTGGAACGTATCATCGACAATAGGATAGAAGCTACCATTGGGAACTCCTTAGCGGCTAACCAATATGGCTTTAGGGAAGCTCGTTCAACTCTCGACGCAGTCAGCCTCGTGGTAGAAACAGCAAAAGAAGCAATCACAGGAAAGCGATGGAAGATAGGAGCCAAACAGTATTGCTTGGTGGCAACTCTCGATATTAAGAACGCATTCAACTCGGCGAGATGGGATTGTATCTGGACTGCTCTCAATGAACACGGAACGCCCCAATACCTGATAAGAATAGTAATGAACTACCTTAGCAACAGATACTTGAAGTACGACACGGACGATGGGCCTCAGCAATACAAGGTAGCAGGAGGGGTTCCCCAAGGCTCGGTTCTCGGCCCCCTCCTGTGGAACATCATGTACGATGGGCTTCTGAGGCTAACGACACCGCGGAAAGCTAAGCTGGTGGCATTTGCTGATGACGTGGCGATCGTCATCACCGCCAAGCACTTAGAAGAAATCCACGTAATCTTTGAAGAAACCTTCACTCAGATTCAGCGCTGGATGCATTCGGTCGGTCTACAGCTGGCGGAGCAAAAGACAGAGGCCGTCCGGATTACGAGCAGGAAAGGCGTGGAGACTATCACGCTCAGGGTTGGTGGGCACACCATTACGTCACAGCCCTATATCAGGTACCTCGGAGTGCTGATAGATACGAGACTTAGTTTCAAGCCACATGTAACGCAGGCTAGCAGCAAGGCTGCCACCGTTGGAGTTATCCTGTCGCGGTTGATGCCAAACACTGGTGGCCCAAGGCAAAAAAGGAGAGCACTGCTGACGTCAGTGACAACGTCGGTGCTTACATATGGCATAGCTATATGGACAGACGCGATGAAAACCGAGGAAAACCGGAAGAAAGCAGCAGCCGTCTGCCGACTGGGCGCGCTGAGGGTCGCGAGTGCATTCCATACTGTGTCCACGGACGCGGTGTGCTTTATTGCAGGGATTACACCTATACGGATATTAGCAGAAGAACGGCGGTCACTCTACCAACGCAGAAACGAAGCGGCACAGCGCCAGAACGAGATCTATGCACGCGCAAGTGAGAAGTAACAGCCTGGAACCGTGGCAAACTGAATGAGACGCCTCACTGAAATGTCGCTGGACGCACCGACTGATCCCCGAAGTGGTGTGGCTGAACCGGAACCATGGAGAAGTCAACCATTGCCTGACGCAGCTGCTCACTAGGCATGGGTGCTTCCGGGAATATCTGCATAAGTATAAATATGAAGACTCGCCGGAATGCCCAAACTGCCCAGGAGTGCCGGAGAATGGGGAACACGTGTTCTTCGAATGCCCACGCTTTAACGTACTCCGCGAAGAGTTCAAAGAGGTAGTAGGCCCAGACGTATCCCCCGGCAATGTAGTGGCTCGCATGATGATGTCAGTGGAGAAATGGGAAGGGACGAGTGCTTTAGCTGCGAAGACGTTGAAAGCCCTTCGCGAGGAAGAGCGCAGGAGGAAGGAACTTGCACGTCTGAATTGAGGAAGAGCTTCGGCTAAGACCGCCTTCGCGAAGTAATACCCAAGGGTCGTGCCGCGAAGGAACACACTGGTCAATGAGAGGAGGTGGTTTTTAGTGAGTAGGGCCGTTATCGGAGGAGTTCCACACTACCAGCATGCCAGCTGGTGTGCGTAACAGCATTTTCCACCGCCTATTACAAAAAAAAAACAACAACACATACAAACGTACAAACACACCCAAATAGGCATACACACGGACATTTTTTTTTAGTTTTGGGACTTTGTTTGAGATTCCGTCTGATGGTGTTTGACAGATCTGCGAATATATTGAAACTAATGAAGCTTCACTCATGACAGGGACAATTGTATTAATTGTGTGCTGTAGGTACTGAGAACGATGTGCGCACTGCAGACTCCTCTGCACAACACGCCACGCTATGAGATAGATGAGTGCGTAGACATATCCAATGCCTGTCACCAAATACGCAATGAGAGAATGAATTAGATTTAGCAGCAAGTGAGTGCTAACACATGTAAATCTGGCCAATGTTTCTAATTCTAGTGTGACAGGTTATGACGCAGTCTACGCTGCAGAGCATGATAATGTGAGCTTGAGGATGCACAAATGATCAGACCGAATTCACAACACTTTCCCAGCAAGTCTGATTGGGGGAAAGTGCAGTGAATTAGTAAAACACACGCAATTATATTAATCGAGCATGCTAGCAATTTTGTGAAAAAACGTGGTGCAGCCCGCGCTGCAGAGCACGTCACAGTGTGAGCCCTTTATGAGGATGTACCGATATAAATCTCCTCACCGTCAGTGAATTACGCTGAATTATGACGGTGCACGCTTACCTTAATTTGAGTCCTGGTGAGCAAACGAAGGTTGAGAGAACCCAGTGGAAAAGGTGAAGATTCGTCCGAGCTTTGCCAAGTGCGTGCGCTGTTCGTGCGGGTTTTTACGTAAGTGTCGAAATATCCAATATAGCTGCGGAATATGAAAGCGTCGTTGGGCGCTGAAGTCAATTGAGAGAGATAGCCGGTGAGCGAAGCCGAAGTCAAGCGAGAAAGACATCCTCTCGCTAGACGCGGCATGCCTACGAGGCACAACCTCGGCTCCGCGAAGCCCTGCCTCGGCTATCTCCGCCCAACCGAACGCTGTGTGCTCGAGCACAGCAACAGGTCGACGCACGGCGAATATCGATCTCCGTGCGTCAGCTGATTATCCAACAGACTTTATAAGTACTCTGACATCAAAATCTCGAGAACATTTTATTTGACGAAAACAGCTTCCTATGTGAAAAAGCAAAAAGTATGAAATGAAAATTAATTTTCTAATTATCAAAACTCTCAACTGCAAGAAAGTATGAGAACCAGGACTTTGATTTCAAAAAATGTATGAAAATGAATCTAAACAAGACTGTAAAGTAGAATCTTGTGAAATTGCTTTCTCATTATTTTCCATCTTTTGCAAAGCGAACTCTACGTGGAAGTATGTTGATAAATTTTGGTTTCCGCTTTTGTTTTCGGCGAATTTCGGAGAAACTCGTGGCAATAAAGTATATGCAAGATGTATGAAAGATATATCTCAGATGTATAAGACATATTTTGGCCAATAACTCTATATCACAGATTATTTCAGAATAACTGTCCGTCTGAATTTCAAGCTTTCGAATTGAAAGTTTCTACACAAGTCTTGTTATGACCAAGACTGCATGGTATTGAGTTTGTTTTGGACTGACGATGCGTATAAAAGAATTATAAAACCTGCCATGTTTAAAAAATGGTCCATTAGCCAACGTGACTAAATAGCGAATTATCGGGCTGTAGGTTCCTACAAAAGAGAAGTTACGCTCAAGGTTCGTTGGTATTGCATTTGGACAGAATTAAACGAGGGATTCGAATGTCAAGACATTTTTGTCAAATTATTTACAGTAGATTTAACGTTTTTAACTTTTTAAACTCATGGATCACGTATTACCGTTTCATCGTGATAAATTGGGCTAACATTTGTACGACGATTGAAATTTCATAAGAATTTTCATTTCATCGCCAGAAAAACTAGGGAATAACACAAGGTTATTAATGTTATGGTTATTCGAAACCCATGTGAAACTGCAAAACATACCATTGGAAAATGACATGCAAGATAAATTATAACGTACATTCCATTAGGATATATTAAAACTTTTCGTTTATTCCACAATTTTTCCAGTAGATTATAACAAAACAGCTAAGACCCGACGGTCCTTTGCGAAAATTCTGGTGAAGTTGCTATGATACCCGCAGAATATTCAACCATTCTCTCACTCACTGCTGCCCGCTTAACGTACATCGAAAATATCCGTATAGCCAACTGCGATATTGCTGAATTCATTTTCTAACATCTCTTGCCTCATAATTGAGGTCAATCCAGACTCGTCGAATCAACATTATGAAAGTAAGATGCATGGCCTTTGAAATAATTAAATTTTCCACGAGACTATGCAACATGAGAATGTTGTCTCATCTTGGTGCAGATTCGAAAGTGGACCATGGTCTTGGTCTCGTCTCGATATAAAAAATTCGAGACGAGAGTTCTTGAGATTCCAATCTTGTCTCGCCCAATCTCAGCGGTCTCGAGTGGTGTCGTATACCTTTTTATTTGAAAAAGGTGTTTTTCCTTAACAAATTACTACAAGGGCATAAATTTAAGTAATCTAGTCTTTTTTATCGTAAACTCGGATTCGGTGACCTAGGTGAATTTACCCAAAATACGAATTTTTATTAAAAACGCATAATTTTTTGTTTGTTCGGCTATATTGTTTCCGCCATTTTTAATTATACAGTTTTTCTATCGGAAATCGTGTACGAGATGTGTGCAAATTATAGGATTATGTTTAAATTATAGGACGTAGAATATTATCAGGGGTACAAATTGAAAATGCGGGTTTGATAACAGATGGCGTTACTAACGCTATACGCATCAGGCAGTACTGTGACTATGTTCATGTCAAAGCTACGTCTTATAGCTTTAATTTTCAGTATGTGTCAATTTGTCGCAGTGTCAAATTCATAGTTTTTTTGAGCTCTCAATATGTCGAGTTTCGTGCCAACAAAACAGCATTTGCGGGAAGTTTTAATTTACTTCTTTAATTTGAAGAAAAGTGCTGCTGAAGCACATCGATTGGTCTCCGAGGCTTATCCGAGTCATGTTCCATCGGTTTCAACGTGCGAGAGATGGTTTGTGCGGTTTAGAAGTGGTGATTTTGACGTTGAGGACAAAGAGCGGCCGGGCCAAGTGAAAAAGTTTGAGAATGCTGAATTGGAGGCAATACTCAATGAAGACTCGTGTCAAACTCAACAAGAGCTCGCAGATTCATTGGGAGTGACACAACAAGCCATTTCCCATCGTATAAAAGCCCTCGGAATGATCCAAAAGCAAGGACATTGGGTGCCGTATGAGCTGAAGCCGAGAGACGTCGAGCGCCGTTTTTTTGCATGCGAACTGCTGCTCGAACGGCAAAAACGGAAGGGTTTTTTGCATCGCATTGTCACTGGTGATGAAAAGTGGATCCATTACGATAACCCGAAGCGCAAAAAATCATATGGTTACCCCGGCCATGCATCATCATCGACGGCCAAACCAAATATTCACGGCGCCAAGCTCATGCTCTGTATTTGGTGGGACCAGCTGGGTGTGGTGTATTATGAGCTATTGAAATCGAACGAAACCATCACAGGAGCACTATACCGAACTCAATTGATGCGTTTGAGCCGCGCACTCAAAGAAAAACGGCCACAATACGAGCAAAGACACGACAAAGTAATTTTGCAACATGACAACGCTCGGCCACATGTTGCAGCGCCGGTCAAAACATACCTACAAACGCTGAAATGGGAAGTCTTACCCCACCCGCCGTATAGCCCAGATATTGCTCCTTCCGATTGCCACCTTTTCCGATCGATGACACATGGCCTAGCTGACCAGCGCTTCCATTCTTACGAAGAAGCCCAAAAATGGGTCGATGACTGGATAGCAGCCAAGCCGGCCGAATTTTTTCGCGACGGTATCCGTAAATTGCCAGAAAGATGGGAAAAAGTTGTGGCTAGCGATGGACAATACTTTGAATAATTCATTTGTTACCATTTTTTCAGAATAAACGTTCAAAAATAGAAAAAAATCCCGCATTTTCAATTTGTACTCCTGATAGCTAATAGTATTGTTGAATAAACTTAACAAATTATTATTCGAGAGGACAGTAAGTCGTTTCTACAGGTTTCAACTCGTCACAACTGCACACCTGGTACGTTTCGAAATTAACAGTGTGCAGTTGACGCGTGTAGAGTCGCTGCTATGTTGAGTTGGAACCTGTGGATACGACTTACTGCCGATATGTTGTGGTCTCGACGGCACAACTAATTATTTTCTACCTTTCACAAAGCTTCGTACGTGATGAAGTCAAAATTTATCAACGTACTTCCTCATAGTAGTGGTTTTGTCAAAGGTTGAAAATAATGAAAGACACCCTAGTGGGTTGTGCGATTTTGCAAACTGGTAAAGTCGAAAAAATCGTCTCCAATTTTGATTGGTAGCGACTTTTCATGTAAAGTCCAACCAAAATCGCTTCAGTCCAATGCCGGAAAAATTGGTTACCAGTCAATACTTGAGACGAATTTTTTGACTTTACCAGTGTAGAATTACCAATTAAATTTTGGCTCGCACAACCCGCTAGGGCAATGTGCAAAGTCCTGCTTTGCAGACTTGTTTATAATATTTTCCGTAGTCAGGAATTTTTAAAGGAGTTTTTATTTATTTTTATTTCTTTCTTGCTTGTCACTTTTTTATTTGCACCAAAAATTACTTTATCGATCGCCTTCCTTAAAATCATTCAAGTATTGCATAGTGTGCATCACACATTTTATTTGAATCTTTGTGCTATTAAAGAATATTTATTTCTGACAAAAATATATGATTTCTCTCTAGGACAGCCCTCATTCACCTAGCCTCCCCTACCGATGTTATTGCGGAAAAACAGAATAATAAATAAGAGATGCTACAAAAGCATATTGGATGTTTCGATTCGTTTTCTCTTCGGTACGATGTAACACGAGCTCTCTTGTATGAATGGTTGTCCGGTGGGTATGTGTAGGCTGTCAAATATTATATATATATATATATATATATATACATAAGCTTATATATATAAGCGCGTGGCCCATGTTAGCTGTCATCGTTCTGCCGTCAGTCCTATTCAACTGTACAATAGTGTTCGTGTTATCCGCCTTCTAGCTTGCATCGCTGTTATATACGTGTACAGAGTGAGAGAGCAAGGAGGTCAGTGCCAACTGGGTGGAAAGAGAGGGAATGGTATAGATACGCCAGGCGAGTTAATCCGTTAATCTCTCGCTGCTTCACCCTCTCTCTCTATGTTCAGTCTGCGTATGTGTACGCGATTGCTGGAATGAGTAAGATTTATCTTTCATTAGTACGTCGTTTGCATTGAATGGGTGCGCGTATAGTTAACGGGCGCGTGAGCCCGGCTCGTTAATTGTTTGTTCTCTCGCGAATAGCTACATATGTATGTAATGGCGTGCATGGTATATTCCTATATACCTGCCAGTCCGAGTTGATCGTCTGACTACGCACTATACTGTTTGAACGTGACGTTTTGACAAGCAACATAGTCTGCCATATCATGCGTTTGCTTGTACTTCCGAATGCTGTATTTCTATACTAATACTGAATACATATATGAGCATTTAATATGTACTAAGTGCATCCGTACTTGGTACATGGTATATGTATATCTATATGTATACGGAGTGCAACATGGTATATAAAAAGGTGTAAAAGCTACTCGGCTACTGTCCACGGCATCAAGGCGTGGTCGTCGTTTGGCACACCAATTACCACGAGTTACAAGACTCGTTTTGAGAATGTACCCACTCGCGCACTTTAATTTATTAGCCCCATTCGCGTCAGTTTAGTTATGAACATGGTTAGTCGATCGTTATTTAAAACCCATTAAGAGGACTTAAATTTAAAAACGCAGGCTAAAGAATTCACTGACATATGATCCTGATTATTGTTTTTTCACCTCTGTGTCTATCGTAAAAATGGTTGTAATATTTTGAAATAATTTTGTGTTAAATACTACTTTTGCAATCAGCTAGTATCGTTGAATTCGCTTCAGTAATATTAATGCCACTCGAACAATAACTTGTTAAAAATTACAATCCAGCCTCCTTGTGTCCAAAAACTATTGGACTATGATGAAAAATAAATTAAGTATGCGATCCTGGTGGTAAAGACGAGAAATATTCTGCGCAACCGTTCATAAGTTTATTTTATAGAACAATTGAGACGTTTCTTCAAATTTTCTATGCAAATGAATTATGAACGCATGCGAATCGAACCTGTGCATTTATCACTCAATCGTACTACAAGTCTTTAATTTTCCAAAGTTGTAAGTCAATTTATCTATAAGCTTACTTGAGATATCGTAATATACAGGCGAACGATTTAGTTACTTTTTTTTCTAACCGAATCACTAACACAAAGAAAAACGTCTCCTTCACTTACGTATCCAGTAATAGGAAATATACTTCGATCGAAATCCCGTGATTGGTCTGTTCTCTTTCGCTCTGTTTCTCTTTTTCTTGACGAGCTGAATAAGCGTAAACTGTAATTTCACATTTAAGGTAATCCTTTCGTAACACCTCGTCAAATAACAGTCCATTATAAGATTGTTGAAAATAAAAATATTTTAACATCGCAATAAACATAACAACACAAAACATGACTTTACAGCCACAAATTAATCATATTTAACTGTTTTAATTCTAATAATATCATGACAACATTGCAATTGGGTTCGAATTTGATGTCCACGTCGGTATTTTTGACATTTACATATGACAGCAGCCATATGCAATTGGATTCATTACTCAAGGTAAACAGTCCTGTGAGTGGCAATATAAGAAAAATTCTCTCACGATAACCGTGTAAATGAATTCATAGGGAAAACAAGGCTATAAAACTGCACTAATTACTGTCTCGGCTACCTATTAGTTGGTCGTCGAATGATGGGAGAAGCTCTAACCTAACCGCTAACTTTAAAAGTATATATATACGTAGCAGTGACTAATCGGTACACCATTATTTAACGTTAGATAATACTACAGCAAAAAAATTCGATAAGCGCTTAATTTCGAGGTATTTACTAAGTCCAGAAAATTAACGGAGTATTTTAGAATACTGAATGAAATTAAACAAAAAATAATAACAACATTATTACTATAATAACAAACTCGAAAACTACGGCTGATGCTAAAAATTCAGCGGTATAAAAACTTGCAGCTTCAAATAAAAGGCTACAGCTTTCAAGAGAAATACGATGGTAAAGAACTCGAGACGAAATGTGAAATATACGAGGGTAAGTCCGTCGGCTCGGCTCCTGATAAACTACCCTTGTCACTCGGGCAGGTATAATAACATGATATCTGCACTGTGGCGGCGTCTGTATACGATATATCGCGTTTCTGGCTGTGGAGTCCTTCGTCGTGACGGGATCCTGTGCCCATGCGGAGTACAATGTTGCCGTCTGTTGCTTTGCGCCTACAGCGGCCGTGATAAATAACGCGGCCGGCGGCGATCCCGACACGTTGCATGCTGAGCCATGGGCATGGCCCGTGCCGCGCGCTTCTTTGCACAGTATGTAGTCAGGGATACACTGCACGTTTAATACCGCGCCACCAAAGAGAGCAGGGCATAGCAGAGCACGGTGTCTCCCTGCGTCTTTGCCTGAACACGTAACACTGTCATAAAATCCAGGGTGCTTCGACTACGTTATCCTCGCGTCGCTTCCAAGTCGTATAACATACCTGCAGTCTCCACGTAAGACAGCAACACCTTTATTTTCTCTCACTCTCCTTATTTTCTGGGTTCACGTTCCCCCGAGTCCTGAAACACTAAACATGAGTTCTGCGTTTATTTCTAGGTTTGCCGGTGCGGTCTCTCCCTCGACAAGAGTCCACCGTCCAAGAGTGAATTATATTCCTAAGGAACAGCAACAAAAATGTATACAATGTATATCAATGAATGTATACAGCAGTTTCATGATGCGTAGATATATAATATACTGCAATGAAAGAGCAAGAGACTGCAGGTGTTTCGCCAAAATATAAAAAGCGCTAAGTCAGCACAGCGTGTACAATAATTTATCCCTCATCTCGTTTTAGGGCCCTTAGCTTTGCTATAATAGCGATCGTAAATACATAGGTATAAATAGGGTTCTTGAAATATGATTTAGTGTTCAAAACATATTTATATATCAAATTCACTGTACTCGCTGTAATACCCACACGGAAATGTATGCAGGTGAAATATATGCAATGCATGTATATAAAACATACAAGATTTTAGCGCATAAGATATATTTTATATATTTAACATAAAAAAAGACTGTAAATTGGAACTTTTCAAATTGCTTCCTTATTTTTTTTGCACCTTTCCCAAAGCGTCCTCTCTGAAGATGCATATGTTGATGAATTTTCGCTTCGTCATGGAGGAAGTTTGGTGCAAACTTCAAAAAACCTACGAAATTCGAATAAGTCGTTCAATCTCAACGATTCACGAAAATTATCCAAAACAAAGAGGAGTAATGGGTTTGCTTGCTTGCAAAATTCTAGCTCGATCGGTCTTTCGTTTCATTATGAACCCAATAGTCGAAAATTTGTAAAAACTTTAGAACGTTCACGGAGATTCTTTAATATTGAAAATCCCATAAATCCGAACGACTATGTTATTCATCTTCAAATTTATAAAATTTGCAAAAAAAAATAAATGCTCATATTTCACTTTATTTGTAGAGAAAATATTACATCAATACCTTAAAGTTATCTGGAGGTAAACGGTTAAAAATGTTTCGAAATTTCAAAATTCCATAAAATCTAAATGCTTCGATCGATTCTTTTTAAATTCTATTGCGAATAGTGACTGAAGATAATCTATTTGTTTAGACTAATTTTCTTTGACTCCACAAAAATTGCAAATAATTAATTGCAATAACAATTAAAAATTAAAAAAACATTTCACATCCGGATGAGTCATCCAATCCTCTATAAAATTATGCTATACTACAAAAAGTGGATCAGCGAATCTACGTGTGTGTAAATTTCAGCCTGATTCGTCAAGTCATTCTGAAATTATAACAGTTTGAATTTTGCGGCCTCATCACACGCACGCACGCACACACGGACATTTTACTAATCATTTTTGCTTCTTTATAAAGAAGCTTTGTTTTCCTGAAAAATAATTTTCTCAAGATTTCGATGTCACAGTACTTAAAATGTTCCAAAACGTCAAGAAATCATATTTAGAAAAAAGTTGTGCGTGCGTGCGTGCGTTTGTGTGCGTACCTGTGCATGTGTATGACGAGCTTACAAAATTGAAATGGTTATATCTTGAAAACGGGTCACCGAATCTTTTTGGAACTTCGTACACGAGTCGGGTCTCAACCCCGTCGGTTCGCTGCATTTTTCGCCTAAATCGCTATAGGGTGTCTCATTGGATGGCTGTTTGAATTTTTGGAAAAAAGGATGTGATGCCTCTAACTTTGGTGAACTTTGAGCTATCAATCTGAAACTTTCTAAAAGAATAGGCCAGCGGACAATATTGTTTGGTATTGAGTTTGGTAAAAATCGATCAAGGCGTTCAGACTTTATAGAATTATAAGTTATCGTAATTTATCGCAAAAAATTAATTTTAACTCTAACTTTCCTAAAATTTCATCGATGAAATTGAAACTTGGTATACGAATTGTCTAGTATACAAGGATACTTAGACTTGGATTAGGTGATAATCGATCGAGGGGTTTAAGCTGTAAGAATTTTTCAATTTTACTATATATTTCATTATATTGAAAATTTTTATACTATTTTCTCTATGAGAAAGCCAGAATTGAGATAACCATTACATATAGAGGAGAATCTGTGGATGGGCGAGAAACACAAGAAATGATGTGCAAATTTCAAATTTGCATCCTTTTTCTTGACGTTTTCAGACATTCGATACCGGCATGTAGAACAATTTTTTATATAAAGAAGCAAAAGAATATTTTTTTTGCATATTTAATATATCATATGTGAAATATATCTGAAATATATTACATTTACAGTAAATATAAGTAATGTATATTTTATACGTCAAAATCTTCTGTGTATATTTCACATATACTTTATCACTTATATTTTACCAATATAAATTTATGTGTGGGTTTTCTCTCTATTTCTCCAAATTGGCTGCCCTGTGGATACAGTATATACCAACAGATTTTATGTTTCTCGATCTTCACCACATACTATTCTTTACATAGCTGTATCTCTAGTATGAGGCGATAAGAAACGAGCTGGCAAGAGCATTTGTTCTCCGATACAATGCGAGCGGACCTTCGAGACAATGCTATCCGACACCCCGGTTTCGTGCTAATTTTAACGTAAAATGCGAAACCAGATGATACATTTTATTGCTTCCTCGCAGAAAAAGATTTGTGATGGCCATGTTTTTCTTCTAAATTGCAATGCCAGGATACTTAAAATGATTTAAAACATCGAGAAATGTAGTTCAGGCAAAATATCCTGTTGGATGTGCGTGTGGGTTTACATTTGCGTATGCGCGGATTTTATAATAATTAAAAAAAACATCGTGTAATGAATAGTCAGGAATTCCTAATTCATCAGAATCTGATATCATTTCTAATGCAAAACCGTAAACGCATGAATGTTTCAAAATGTTTACAATAACTACCAACAGTATTTACACTGAACCCGACTCGCAATAAAAAAAAATTGATGAAACGAATTTATTAATTGATTTTTATTTATGCGAGACATATTATTGAATTTAACAAAATAATTCACTCGACATCAGTTCACGGAACTGTGATTCAACGTGTCTTGTTTCTCAAACGCATCTCGGTCTTCGTGGATCTCATTGAACTGTTTACTAAACAAATGCGTCACCCACAGACCATGGTGGGAATGAAGAACTTATAGAAAAGATTATGGTACTGAAACCAAGAGGCCCGTGTGCTCTTTGTGAGTCGTTATTCTTTATTCGAATCTTCATCAGAGAGGACCGTTAATAAACTTATCATTTTTCTACCTCTATACATATGAATGATACAGAATCAAAGTAAACGTGCGTCACTGAGATAAAATTAAAAAAAAATGAAATTAATAAATAATGACCGAGATGTGATTGAGAATAAAGGATAAAACACATAAGCACACAATTGCTTTTTTTCTTGCAATTGACACTATTTTAACATTATTTTGTTTGCTTTATTTTGAATTTACATTATTTTGAATTTAACATTCTCTATCGAATAATTTTTTCACATATTTCAATACCCGATATCACTAAAAGGAAAGACGTCGGTGGCGTTAAAGTACACTACAAAATCTATGGGCTATCTGTCCAGGGTTAAATTAACGTAACATATAGATATGATGAAAGCAATGTGTGTGCGCGCGCGCGCGTGTTGACGGCAGCGGGGGGGGGGGGGGGGGTGTCCCACCTTGCCCGCTTAGACATTATATATACTGTTCTGTCACTTCCCTCGGACAGAGCTTATGTCGCCCGCTGTCAGGTGAGACCCTTAGCACCAGGAGCAACAGCAGTTTCAAGCGTACCGTGTAGCTTACTATAGCTATACTTATGTACTCCGTTATACACCTCGACAGAGACATAGACTTCATCCACCACAGCGCCATCATTCAAAATGCTAGCCATGATGCGATTCTGTTCTGCGGGCTCCGGCTTCCCATCTCACCATTTCCCTCTTCATTCTTGCACTCACCGCCCGTATCGCGCATCCTACTTTACAATGCACTCTGCAATGAAAGAGACAGCGTCAAAGACCAAGACGAATCAGCGAAGTGGAGTGACCAGAAGTATGCCGTAAGAGCTGCTCGGTAGGACTATTGCACGAAGATTATTAGCGGTGCAAAATGCTCGCACCGCTGCACCGGCAGCTTATTTTTCGGGTTAGTATATACACTTTGTGAAGCCTTTAGCATGCAGAGTTCTCACGGGAAAACGCGTGTACCTACCTTGGTGCCAATGGTACTGGCTCTTCATGCTTTGTATATATGTATACTGTCGAACGTGTTTTCCAACAATGCGTTTCTGTCAAACGCTCGAGGGAGCAATTTGACCTACAAATAATCTACAAATTGATTTTCCTTGGCTCTCTCGCCTCCGGGTAGACTTTACTCCCGTGATGGGCGTTCTTCGCTTCGCGTACAATGGAACACACCCTACCCTTGGTAAGATATATTGAAGGCGAACCAAGGGCGGACAGTTAACCTTTATCTTGAGTACATAGATCAACGATCTCTAGCTGTGTCCGCGTCAGGGAGACTAAAATATCTTGTCAGCTGGCACAAGAACATTACGCAATATCCGTTGAATCGAAAATAAGACTCAGTATGTTAGTACCTAATTACAATTCTGTTCGCGTTTTTACCCTCGACTGTTTGCAGGGAGATTTGAGAAATATGAGAAAAAAACGGGTGATATGTGATTACGTGACTACCCATTTCCTTAGTATACTGAGAAAAAATACCGGGGGTTAACAAAATATTCGGTAGATTTAACGAAATAAACGTCATATTAAATACAGAGACACTTCATTCAACTAATTATTCGTTCAATTGAGTAACTATTCCTTTCAATCATCCAAATATTTTATTCACTATCCGTAACCGCTAATTTGTAGATTTAAGCATTTTTTTCAAAGCATACGATGTTGAGGACTATCGTACATCTGAAAAGCATCTGGCAAACAGCTTCTGGGTATCGCGATCCATGTCACCTTTAAATTCTCGACTGCCAAGACGGAGTAGATGTATTTCACTGCGATCAGGTCACCACTTCTCCGATGAGCTATTACGTCCCCTTCTCGTCCTACAAGCTAAACAGGAGGAGTCCTTTGTGTTCTCGCGAACGGCTAATTATTATTGTACCAAATTTTACACGCCCGTTCTACATGTGCCGAACTGGGTTCGTAGCCATACTTTGTCAGGATCAGATGTGAACTCACGAAGAAAAAGTAATCTTACTGCACAGCCTGTTTAAACAGAATAAAATGGAACAAAAGCATCGAAAGAAGTATGGTCGTCAGTATATCTGCACCTAGTTTCACAGCTCACACCAGGGTGCTAAAGAAAGCAGCGCGAGGTACTCAGTCGACATTTGTAGATCGACACGGCGTCACAACTATTATCCCAGTCAATAAAAATGATCTACTAGTATATATTGAAAAATATTATTTTTGTAACATTGGTGAGTATAACAAGTGCAAAGTTCATTCAGTGTACAGTTTAATTTCAGTATACAGTATTTGTATACTGTGATTGTTAATGGATCTTAAGCAATTAAATGTTTGATTAAATTTCAATCATGCTACATATAAACATGTATTTTTGTATCCGATTTAGCTATAAAACTTCTAATCACCTTGCTGAGTATACGGAGTATACGGAATGTATCTTGCATTTGACAGTAGAAAAAAGTGACCTTATCAATTCTGTTCATTTGAAAACCGTAAGATTGACAAAATTCTCACAGAATTAATGCTGTTACTGCGGTTATAAACCCAATCCAGATATTTCTGAAGATTATTGCTGAGTTATATTTCATTGCTTAATAATAATCTCTACTGCCAGGATCAAAATTGAAAGCCGATCTGTTTTCATTTGAAAAAATATAGTAAATGTAACAATATATAGCAAATATAAAAATGCTGTAAAAAGTCACATAAAATTAGCTTCAATAAGTAAGAAATAAACATTAATTTTTTTATTTCAAAATCTATCGACCACAAAAATTGTTACAATTAGGAAATTAACTTTGAAAAGTTTCCATATGAAAATAAAGCTAAAAAGGATGAAATCATTTGCGATTTCATATTAGTTAACTTATTATTCAAATTATAATAATTCACTTACTGCTGTCACTAGAATCAGGAGATATTTCTTGAATATCGTATTAGTAATGGACATATCAAGAGACACGATGGCATCTGGACAGTAATAAAAAAATAAAAGATATTTCATATTGTTGGAAAATCAGCTGGCGCACGGCGATCGATATTCGCCGTGCGTCGACCTGTTGCTGCGGTCTAGCACGCGGCGTTCGGTGGGACCGGAGACAGCCGAGGCAGGGACTCGCGGGGCCGAGGCTGTGCCTCGCAGGCATGCCGCGTTAAGCGAGAGGATATCTCTCTCATTTGACTTCAGCGCTCAACGTCGTTTTCGTAAAACGCAGCCGTATTGAATATCTTGGCACTTACGTGAAGACTCGCTCGGACAGCGCACACATTTTGCAAGGCTCGGACAATTCTCGCTCTTCTGCACCGGATCACCTCAACTCTTTCTTGCTCACCAGGACTCAAATTAAGGTAAGAGTACATCGTTACAATTCAGTGCAATTCAATGACGGTGAGGAGTGGAAAACTCATCGGTACATCAACATAAAGGTGTCGCACTGTGACGTGCTCTACGGCGCGGGCTGTACCACCTTTTCACTTAACCTGTGGCACACTCGATTAATATAATTGCGTGTGTTTTACCAATTCACACACTTTCTCCCAATTAAACTTGCTGGGAAAGTGTTGTGAATTCAGTCGAATTATTTTGTGCATCCTCAAGCTTACATTTCAGTGCTCTGCAGCGTAGACTGCATCACAGCCTGTCATAGTAGAATTCCACTCAATTGTCAGAGTTGCATGTGCTAGCACTCACTCTCTTTAAATTCTATTTCTACATCATATTGAGTATTTGCTGACAGGCATTAAATTCATCTACGCACTCATATATCTCATTGCGTGGCGTGCTCCGCAGCACTGGCTGCACCGCGTACACGCCACTCATTAGATACAGCACGCGTTTAATACAATTGTGTGCTACTCAAGCACTTCACAGGGACAGCACTCCATTAATATAATTGAGTGTTACTCAAAATTGCCTTCAAATCAAAATTCCAATTCTTTTATATTTTATTTTTGTATTTGGTGTATTTTCTAAATTGAGTAATTTGTACTGACATGCGGAAAGTGTAATAAACCACTTTCTCTAATATAATGTCTATGTGTCTGGTTTCTTTTTTTCCCGTCGTGAGTGAAGACTCATAATTTTTCAATACATTCACAGGTCGTTCCAACAACATCCAAGAACTGCTCAAACACATATCGAAGTTTGCTAACGTTGAAAAAGACGTCTGCCGGCTGTAGAGAAACCTCTCAATTAACAATACTTCTGTTTGTTTATATTAATAATCTAATCTATTTCTATATCTATGCTAACCCGCTAAAATTGACAAATTCTGACAGCCCGGAAACCACAAACGTTTTAAAAGTTTGCAACTCTAAGGTTAGGAAAAATCCGTAATTCGAATTAATTGCCATACCTTCCTTCGATCTGTCTTATTACCCACTTGACTTTATTTCAATCTGGCTTTTTTACGCGACATTTTTTCTTCTGTTTTTTTCTCTGAAGCCATTATTCCTAGATCGGTGAAAAATTTCTCTCTTGAAAGATCGCGATCTTCGTTACCTTCGAAGGGGATTTGGGTTAGCGCGATGACATGTTACCGACGATGTTAACTATATCCATACTTTGTTGCCCGTAACAAAGACGCTCCCGAGTATACTGATCACCTATTGATATTGATGACACCGTCCTCCAATCTGGCCTCAAATTCTCACCTGATTAAAAAAAAGTACAATCTGTGAGATGTCCGCGGTATACTGCATTGAAACTATACTTTTAGTCGCTTCGTTACTGTTTTGGCCGAGGCACAAAACTTCTTGGGGCACTGGGTTATTTCCGCTGCGCCAAAAATTAATGTTAATTCACGACACAACGTTTATGCGTGAATTTTATCTGAACGACTATGACTTCCTCCTCGAAATGTAAATGTCAGAAGGTATCTGAGTACGCTTTGTAAAAGATCGATAGTGATGAACATTTTATAAAAGGTCAACAAAAGATCAAAAGAGCACCAGTGTAAGCAATATATGTTATTCTACTGCGATTCATTGAGCACTCGCTAGAACGGACTGGTCGTCAGAAAAAAATAATATTTAAGGCGATTGATAATATTAAGTATTTATTAACTAGAATTCCCGTTTTTTATTAGCAGTTACTCGATGTTTTTCTTTCAATGTAAATATTTTTCTTTATTACGCTTATGATATAGATAAACAAAATTTCTTACATTCTTCGAGTATACTGAATTTTCATAAGTTTTTATCTCTTTGCTTTGTACATAAAAATTGTACAGTGGAATTTATTATTGCGACATGCTTAGGCGACTATACAATAAACCTTGAATGTTAAAGCATTCTTAATTGCCTGTAATAATAATTAATTCTCTGCGGACGTACTTGTGAATAAATTAAGAACCTACTATGTCATAAAGATTGTCTTATTTTATCGCAGTAAATAGAACAGACTACATCGTTTGTTCAATCCGTTTGACAAGCGGAAATTAAGCTCTCGGTGAGAACAGCAAAATGTTTCTGGCAAAGTGTTCCCGGAACTCATGCACTCGAATGCTCCGATTTATCGTTCGACGGCTGTACTACGGTGTATATATATATCAGTTAGATATAACGCGAAGGGAACTACCGAGTTCTTCCTGAGAAGGGCCATCAATCTTTGCTAAGAACAGGCGAGGTCAGGCATGTTCGTGCTGGGTCGATCGTCGGTGGGCGCACTGTGGCGGAACAGCGCTTTACTCTATATCGCCTCGGATAATCCCGCGCTGGACCTCTCGCGCGAGCAGCTCCTACAAAGAGTCCCGACATCGGGGAATTACGTTATAAGCTTGGCCAGACGATCCGACAAGAGCAGAGGGAAGTCCGTATATCCTTTCGGACGTGTTTATACCTACGACTGGCCACCAGTCATAAAATACATGAGGAGGAGGAACGACGTTAGCGTGCTGTCCGTGGCGATGGTCTTAGAGCCAGTAGTGTCGCGTTACATATTCTACATGGCTCTAGTCGATATCTAGAACCTTTCTCCAATAGTTCCAAGCAACTCTGAAAGCTAAGAAGTAAAACACAACTTTAAATACTTTTTAAATCGCAATTACAAAATATAAAAAATATCGTATAAAAATTTTCGCAAATTAAATATCAATCTAATCACTTAATATAGTACGCAGTCAAGCTTCAAATTATCCGGAGAATTCTTTTCAATATTAATAAAATTTAGTTCTTAGTGTGTTAAAGAAGCTTTTTTTCTTTAATTTATTGTTAACCCAACCAAATCAATCGGCTGGAGCGTATTTTAACATCTAATTTGTTGAAGCGCTAAGGTCTTTTCTCCGATAGAGAAACGTATTAGGCAATTTTACTTGACAGTAGTAAATTTTTGGAGGTGTGGTTTCACAATAAAAACCATAATTTTAGAAGGAGGTGTCATATTTTAATAATACTACATCTAGCGCATAATAAATAAAAGCCATTTAAAGAAATGAACGGTTTCGGGCGGAAATCGCGTAATAAAGACAAAAATTAGTGCACTTGTTATAATTAATTAGCTCGTTTATATGAACTCACAATTTTTGGCATTCTTTAAAGCCTTACCGAGTAAGCTATGTAAGTCATCGGTAGTTGTAATTACATTATCTGAGAAGGCTATTAATAAAGTCTCTCTCATGCATCAATTGCGCAGCGCCTTCTCGGGAGAAAGTTACGCAGTTGCTCAGTGCGCATAATGGCAGCCGACATATAGCCACGTAGCAACAGAGTGAAAGTGGGGGAAATCGTAGCTACCGAAGCAGGCACTGTATTTCAAATATATATATCTTTTTATTGCATCCAACGTGCGTAACTGTGGGAGAAGCGTTGATTCTCACTAAACTCGATGAATTTTTCTACAAAAATAAATAGCAAGTGAAGTTTTTCCAAATAGAATCTTATAATAAAAATGCTATTGAATCGATCGAAGAGGCACTCGTTTAACACGTAGCACCATTTCAGTTGCAAGGTAACGGAGTAAAATAATAGCTAAATAATTAAAAAAAACCCCAAATAGAGAGCTAATCCAGGATTAAGAATACTTTCCACAAACAAGCGTGTCATTTCAATTAATCGCACTATTTTCTCCATATTAATACCGACTAAGAACCTATTAGGTATTAGTATTTTATTTTCAATACTAATTCTATAAGCAACTGGTTTTTCATTTTACAGTTCTGGACAACTAGACGCCACTTCGCCCTTAATGTCATAGCCGATTTGACATCGATCGCCACAAAATTCAAAATTCATAGTATGACACTTGACATGGAATGCCCTGCATATTTGTAGCAATTGACTTGAAAAATCGTGTATATTTTTTATACTTGGCATCGTCATAGGATGACGGAATAATCAGGGCCCGAGAGCGAAGTCATAAGCTCCCACCGTATATTCCTATATGTGATTTTTTATATTTGAATACTTGCTCATATAAATGATGATTTAGTATAATCAGAGCCAGGGGGAGGGAAGTCCATATGGGAACTCAGAGTAATGAGGGCCTTCGATCTTGTATACGACGGCGGTGAAATTTTTATATATAATATAGAGAGATATATGTATAACTCAACTAAGGTTTTGCATGGCTCAATCACTACACGCCCTCGCAATCTATCATTAAGGCCACAACCCCAACCAAAAGTGTCCTTCCATGTGCACGTCTCAAAATGGACAATTTAATCGAGGCAATTGCAGAAAAAACTAATACGAACAATATTAATGTCGTACTAATGGATAACACAAGGAACATTGTATATCGTCGCAAAACTCCTTTTATTAATTATTTTTGACACGGTGGTGGGAACAAACTTTTTGCTAGAACTATTCACCTTGTGCACTAGCGCACGGAATAAATTATGTATACAGACGACTCATGCTGTCAAAGTCAATTATTCGAGCTAAAAGTGCTTCCATCGCCCATGTTTTCTTCACTCGAAATGAAAGACTAAATGAACGTTCGTATTGAGCGACACTAACTGGAATGGTGCAAAAAATTCTCAGTGCTGTGCAAATATTGGGAAAAAGTATTGGGAAGTAGTAAAGTATGGGTAAAAGATCTTGAGTTTGCAAAGTTTTTTTAATAGCTGTAAGCGAAGGAAAGAATCAGACTCTAAATTAGCCTCGTGAATAGACTCCAGTGTGTAATTTCCTGGATTAAGTCCGTCGAAACGTCGACATCATAATGTTGACAAAATGATGTTGCTTGTAACGCTACGATGAGACCCGTACTTTTGTAACGCTACGATAAGACCCGTACCTTGACCACTAGAACCTTGGACTTCAATAGATATCGCCAGCCTACTAGTATATATACTCGCCTGCGGCTCATACTATTCAGTCTACTACCATCAGGACTCCAGTATGGACCTCTCGAAGACCATCACGAGGATAAGTTAGCAATATTGTATTGAGAAATCATTTGTATAGTATCAATAAAAGAAGAGACAGTGACGCTATACTACGGTATAGAAATCACTGCTTTTTAAAAAGCTATTCTACGAATTATCCCCGTAACATTTTGGCGATCATTCCAGGATAGTAACGCGATTAGTTTCGAAAGTTAATCCATTTGTACGGACAGCTAAACAAGACTGTCACGACTTGGACCCTGAACTTTCAGTTAGAATCATACGTTGCTATCGCTGGAGACGAACCAGAATCTGCGATCCACCAACTTCTCCGGAAGTTTAAACCAAGGGACATCGCTTAAGGATAAACTTCCTGAATCTTCGGTCAGCTATTAATAAAGGCAGGAGGCAAGGCTATCACCAGCCACTGTCCAACATAACAAAATACGCTACAACGAAACCGAATTTTTGGATGCGGCAGTTCACCCAGACGTTCTGCAACAGATGGGAAATTTGAACCCATACGAATAATTTATAAAAATCTAAACTTACAGCGCTGGCATTTACGAGGTATCGCGATCAGGCTCTAGCTCTGACCGACGGAGAAGCAAGCAGCAGCGGAACAGATATTATAGAAAGAATACAAAATAGAACAGCTCCGACCATGTCACGAGCAGTTTCTCCAGCACGATCACTCACGAAGGATCGTAGCATAATACTAATCCTTGAAAAATTAGAAAATATTAGTTTCAGACTCGAGCGAGTCGAAGATGGCATCGTCACCCTAGGACGAGAAAACGAGAAAAGAACCAACGAAATAAAAGATGTTTGGAAACATCTACGGGTAGACTTGACAGAAGACGAGTCACCACTACTTCTATCCGCACCACCGGTATACAATACTACCAGACGCGACCCACGGGAAGAAAGACGGACATCCGAATCATCACCAGAACGAGAAGACTATCGTCTCCCGTCAAATAGAGGCACACATACAAGTGACGCCGAACCACTACGCGTAGCAATCAGATATATGCGCACACTCAAAGGCCACGACGACGTAGGGGTGGAAGAATTCATCCGCTCCTGCAAACGCGCAGCCGCCGCGTGTACACGACCCGCGAGACTACTCGACCTCATTATCAACGATAAAATAACTGATAACGCTGAAAAAAACATCCGTGGAATTGAGATAACCAACTACCGTGAACGCTTCCAAGCACTCAGAGAGAACGTATCAGTTGCCACCTCATACGAACTGGCACGCAGTCGAACGCTTTACGGTAACGAGATTAGCAATATTACAGTGCTGGACGAGATACCTAGCGCTGCAGTATCAACGAAAGAAGGCAAGCAGGACGTAGTGGGTATTACATCTGATAACGTCCAGCAAAATACTTCGGAAGTAATGAGAAAGAAGACGGAGACTGCTGTGAACAACATAATTATAAAATCTACCAAAAGCGTGAAGAAGAAATACGCTCAATTGAAAACAATCACGACCAATGTAATGAAAAACGAGGCACACAAAAGCGGTACAGAGGTTTTGAACAACGCTATAGACAAAACTGATAAATCTTTGGAGTTTACGCGAAGTTATGCCGATTCGAATCAGCATATGATGCAATTGCCGAATATGCTGGATTTGGAAACACCTAGAAAATTGGAGAATAACTTTGGAATTCCTCCGACACTGAGACTTCTCAGTCCGAGCAGCAGCTTGATTACGCCGTTTGGATCCTCGCAGATTGGCGAGGATTCCGTTAAAGTACAAAGATTTATCCCGACTCCGGAGTTTCCGCCTACGCCTTCCATCGCTGTCACTCCGTAACAACTCAGCGAAAACACCGTCGAAGACGCGAAGAAGGACGAATACGGTTGCTCGAATTATTATCAGCCGAGTTCCGAGCTCAAAGACCCTCGATTACCGAAGCAGCAGCACAACGATCAGAGTCGGCACGACATGAGTCTCCCTTTGCCCGGCATGATGGCTACGATCACGGAGCCTCGAGTTCAGAATATCAATGTGCAAGTCGATCAGGTCTTTCAGGCGTTCGCAACAAGCAGCAAATTGGAGATAACTCTATTCGAGGTAATAAAGGAAAATTTACGACGCGATGAAGCTTTCAAAGAACTCACCAAAGCTTCGATAGATTCGATTGAAACAGATAATGAAGTACCTGCTCCGATAACGGACTTTTCGATAGATAATGTTGAGGTAACGAAAGACGCGGACAAGAGTAGTACGGCCATTGATGATGATTCTTCAGACAGCGGCAGCAGTTGTTCCTCCGGCAGTTCATCGTCCTCGTATTCCTCGTCGTCGAGCAGTTCGAGCGTGACAAATACCTCAGCGAATATAACGTTCACGAAGCAATACACCAAGAGAACACCTAACAAAATTTACATAGATACCAGCAACGAATCTGTTCAAAAGTCCGCAGCGAACATTCTGGGCGTCGTAATAGCGAAAGATCCATCGACGAAAAATATATTTTCGCAGGAACACAACAATTTGAAAAGAATTTTGACGTCAACGTCGCGCGTGGAAAATGAATCGACCCCGATAAAAGTTATTCCAATCGTCAAGACGGTGGAGGTTCTCGAAGAGTGTGCGTCTGAAACTCCGGTGAAAGACGACGCTCTACTTGCGGAGGCTAATATTTCCGAGGATCCAAGCAGCTCCAAAACCGGATTTGAAATTGTGACGAATCTTACTGCAAAGATTTTAGCCTTTATCACTACCGAAGAAAATATCAATGATAAGTTGCACAGGACAACTGAGAAAGCGGTTGCGCTATCACCGAGGAAAGCATTACCGAAAATAATCAGCGTTCAACGATTATTGCCGAACGTCTCGATAGCACTTAAACCTACATCGAGCAACGATCTCTGTAATGCAATGCAAAACAGACCCAACCCGGCCCAACAAATGAATGCAATATCATACGCGAAACTGAGCAGACAGTTGGAAGAGAAGCGTCTTCGACTGATGGCCAAGCTTAAGGAGAAACACAAATCACCGTCTTACAGACCGAGAATGAAACGAACCGTTTCTATCACAAAAATGAGGAAACGTACGGAGAAAGACGAGAATATTGCGGAGAATATATCGAGCGGCGAATCCGAGGGAAAGGGATTGCCGAGACGACAGTCCTCGCGTTTACAGGGAGCCGAGCAAAGCGTTAAGAACCCAAGGAATAATGATAACTATGAAGAAGAGAAGCAACAACAAGAAGCAGTGCATATAAAACCGGAGAACAAAAAATCGTTGATGCTTAAAGAACTTTTCGACGAATCCTGCTCGACGACAACTCCAACTAAAACGGAAAGCTACAGCGAAATGAAAAGTGCCGTTGTCGCGGAAGTGGAGAAGAAATCTATTACGGATACGCGTGTCGATAGAGAGCAAAAGGAAAAGGTTGGTGAATCTAAAAACGATTCCAAGACAAAGAGTCAAACAAGTCAAGGCGAAGAGTCAACGATGTCTCAGGCATCGGATAAAGTAAAGGAACGGAGCTTAACCGAGCCGAAGGTTAGCAAACAATCGGTAAAACTCTTTGAAAATGATTTGAAAGAGGTACCAGAAAAGAGCAATCCATAGAGTCTGGAAATGACAGTGCCGCAGTGTAGGGACCAAGCGAGAAATAATAAAAGAGAAGAATGTATCCCTAAAGATGTAGTTTCAACGAGTACGATCGACTCGAAGAAGTTGTCCAAGTCAAAGGTGGATTTGGTGAAGCGAGATTTATTCAGCGACGAGAAATCCAGCGAGCAGAGAACCACACGATCGAGAACTCGACAAATTTGCGATCTGCCGAAAAACGACAGCATTGAAATGGATATATCCTCGCGCAAAGTTACCGAAAAAGATGATTCGACAACTCAAAAGGAGGATCTACCGGGAGTCCTCGGGTGTCTGCAATTGGTTCCGACGATAAAAAATGACACGACGGACGATCATTTGAATGTTTCTGATATTCCTCAGCTTCACGCCGAGTATCGCATTGTTTACGACGATACGGTACCAATGAAAAGAAGAAAACGAAAGTTCAACAGTTCAGAACTCGAATTTTCTGTTATCGTTTTTAAACCTTGTTCCAAAGTTTTTACCACCACGGCTTTCGAGGAGATATATAATTTCTCACCGCCACGTAAGAAAAGAAGACCCTCCAAGGAGTCCGTCACGACGCTCAAGTACAAGAAGAAAGAAACGACTATGCAGAATAACGTTAAAGCGCTTTTGAATGATATTCAGGGCAAGCCTACCTCGAAGACCTCGGAAGAGTCAAGATTTTCCACAAGACATGGAGCTTAATTGGAACTATTGACATCAGCAATCTTCTCACCCGCTACGACCAACTATGGAAGATGAACACCGACGCTGCAAACGCATGCCACACCAAGTGCCACGAACACCTAGGAATCGTACTTATGCGCACCAGGCTGAAAAGAACCTACAACAACATCCAACTACTGGATCACCTTACCAGCCATCAGAAACGACAGAAGAGAGGATTAATCAACGCCATCGGGTCTCTATCCAAAACCCTCTTCGGAACCCTCCCTAACGACGACCTAGACCACATTAATCAGGAAATACCAGGTCTATAAATATGAAACCGGAATTTGCCCATAGATGGCCCTAGCTGTCAATGTAGTTATCGTCAAACCGCGTCATTGGCGCCATTTCCTTGTTGACATCTCTGACAAAGATTTTCAACTCACAACAATACAAGTTTCATACAACAGCATAGTTTGTAATAGCGTTGAACATGTCGAATTTTGTGCCTGGAAACTACGATTTGCGGACAGCATTGATTTTCTGTTACCAATTGATGAAAAACTGCTGCAGAATCGCATCGAATGTTTGTCGAAGCTTACGGTGAGCATGTTCTTGGTAAATCACAGTGTTTTGAGTGATTTAAAAAATTCAAAAGTGGCGATTTTGACGTGAGAAACGAAGAACGTGGAAGACCACCGAAAAAGTTTGAAGACAGCGAATTGCAAGCATTGTTGGATGAGGATGACGCTCAAACGCAACAACAACTCGCGGATCAATCAAATGTGACACAAGAAGCCGTCTCCATACGTTTGAAAGCCATGGGAAAGATCC
This sequence comes from Cylloceria caligata, assembly GCA_963942595.1. Lineage (NCBI taxonomy): Eukaryota > Metazoa > Arthropoda > Insecta > Hymenoptera > Ichneumonidae > Cylloceria > Cylloceria caligata. Next base: position 12,873,719 of record OZ012708.1, read on the forward strand.
AGAAGATGGGAAAATGGGTTCCACATGAACTGAATGAAAGACAGCAGGAAAACCGATAAATCACTTGCGAAATGCTGCTCGCCAGGTACAAAAGAAAGTCATTTCTCCATCGAATTGGGACTGGCGATGAAAAGTGGATATATTTTGAGAATCCTAAGCGTAAAAGATCATGGGTAACTCCAGGCGAACCCTCGACATCGACTGGTCGGCCAAATCGCTATGGACGGAAGACAATGCTCTGTGTTTGGTGGGATCAGAAGGGTGTGATCTATTATGAGCTGCTAAAACCTGGCGAAACCGTTAATACTGAACGCTCCCGACAACAAATGATCGATTTGAATCAAGCTTTGCGTGAAAAACGACCAGAATATCAAAAAAGGCAACACAAAGTGATTTTGCTTCATGATAATGCACCATCACACACAGCAAAACTGGTCAAGGAAACGATTGAGGCGTTTAGTTGGGAAATACTTTCGCATGCGGCTTACTCACCAGACCTAACTCCGTCCGATTACTACTTATTTGCATCGATGGGACACGCACTTGCTGAGCAGCGCTTTACTTCTTACGAAAATGTACGAAAATGGCTCGATGACTGGTTTGCCTCAAAAAGGCAATAGTTTTTTTGGCGTGGCATCCACAAATTATCAGACAGGTGGGAAAAATGTTTAGCTAGCGATGGGCAGTACTTCGAATAAAATATTTTTTATCATTTTCATACAATAAACGTGTATTTTCTATACAAAAATTCCGGTTTCATATTTATAGACCTGGTAGACAAAATATACAAGGTAACCAACACACTCGGACAGGAATTGTCAAATCAGACCCGAATAATAAAAATTTTGCTAAATAATGCCAATCATGATTTAGAAACATTAGGACAAAAGGGAGATGAATTTATCAAAACAAAGATTAACATATATAATCGACTTACCACTCTGGGAACAAGATACTTACGAAGCGAAACACATAATTCCCATTCCACAACAACACGGAAACACTTACGTTGCCCTAATTCCTGAATCACAATATATTTTAATTAACCAAGCATACTCCGCTTATATACCCACCCGCGAGACCTCACTACACTCTTGTTTAAACTCAGGAAACATAAAAATATGTAAAAGACAGCAACCTTCATTTCTACTAGCGGAAAGCGACTCCTGCAACACTCAGATACTTAATCGAAAATTCAAAACTATCACACACCCAAAATGCAAAACAGCGCGATTCACAATACCCGATATAACTTATATTCAACTACAACAAAACCTCGGATACTTAGTATTCCCACACGGAAAACAACATCTCGACATACTCTGTGGAAACAAATTGGAAATGATAACACTCTCTCAACCCACGCTTCTAAATTCAGACTCCGACTGTACCATTACAACGAACGGAGCAATTATGAAACTCTCACCAAATCAAGAAACAACTATCAATATTGAATACCACAAAAATTATACTTTCCCGATCAATGATGACGACCTAAACTTGTTATCACCAATCCCAGTACAACATCACTTAACTACTAACGAAATACGAGACTTAGAAATCAACCTAGACTCTATCCAAAACCAAATCGAAAATACGAAAATATAAGACGCACTAAAAATTCGACAGAACACGCGGTCAGTCCCCTCACCATACTAGGATACACCGCCATAGCAATAATTACCCTATGGTCCTTAAACAAATGCGGACTATTCCAATGTATAAAAAACTGTATGCCAAAATTATGTATCAAGATAGGGTGTAATAGGTTTAAAACCTATAACCAACCTCGTGACCACAACGTGGAATACCGTCCTTCCATCGAACGGATCATCACGACACATTCACCCTCATAACAGGCCTCGTTGGAACCCCTGTTACGAATACCAGTCAGCATGCGACCCCGGAAATAATCAAACTTTCAGGAGAAAGTTGAATCTACTCTGGGGGGTGTAAGCCTACGATGAGACCCGTACCTTTGTAACGCTACGATAAGACCCGTACCTTTGTAACGCTACGATAAGACCCGTACCTTGACCACTAGAACCTTGGACTTCAATAGATATCGCCGGCCTATATATACTCGCCTGTGGCTCATACTATTCAGTCTACTACCATCAGGACTCCAGTACGGACCTCTCCAAGACCATCACGAGGATAAGTTAGCAATATTGTATTGAGAAATCATTTGTATAGTAGTATCAATAAAAGAAGAGACAGTGACTCTATACTACGGTATAGAAATCACTCCTTTTTAAAAAGCTATTCTACGAATTATCCCCGTAACATTGCCCGTCATGTAAAATGTTTTTCACATAAAGTACAATACTTCCAAAGAAAGATGAATTTATTTGCAAGTTCTCTCAAGGCATCAAAACGTCTAGTCATATTGCCTATTAAGCAGTCACCACACAGATTCAAGCTGTGACACGCACATGGAGAAAAAGTTGCGAGACAATTATGTTTGAGAATTTGATACTTTGTACCCATTTATACCGACCAATCATATTACTACCCTTGCCCTCGATATTCTGTAAAAGGAATATTATGCTTTTTTAACGTGGTGCGAATTGGCTCAGCAATGGCGTCACATGTTTCATTGTTACAGTCGACAAATTCTAAAAAAAGAGATTCCTCATTCTACAAAACGGTCAGTGATAACTTTGCGGTACTGCAGTTTCTATTTCGGCCGATGTCATACGTGCTGATTCTATCTGGCCAATGTCAAAGGTATAAGGTTTTGATCCGGATATACATTCAACATTTTCGGTATCCTGATGGCCGTAATTTTCTTCGGACTCCTCTTCAACATTATCTTCATTTGGTAATGGATGCTTTTCTATTTCTACTACTGGCCCTGTTGCTGTTGAGTTGTTTTTGCAATCTTCTATAGCAAATGCACCATCTGGTTAAACAGTTTTTCTTCACGTTTTTCGTTTGCGACAAATCCCAAAGATGCTTAAGTTTTTTGTCCTTTCTTGTCTTAGCATTCTGTTCCTGGATTAAACAAACACACAAGAACTTAGAAAAAACGAAAAAAAATTATTAAATATTATTGAAAAGATTATTTTATACAATTTATTTATTTTATCACTCCTTAATCACCGCAATACCACCTAACTACCGCATGATTACTCAATTACTAATATATCACTAATTATAATTGAAGAACACAGCCGCGACAGTTCGTTAATATGCATGCAACACTGGTCAAATAGTATGAGATGCGCGCGTTATACAGAGTCCGCTATCGATGTGTTTTGACACGTCAGCCAACGCTTATACACGGAGAAAATTAATCAAGTAAAACTTACCATACTGACTAGCACCAGTGAGATATACTTTGCCGGGCTCCATTTTCCCCATACTACATTGTAATTGTTCGATATACAATAGTTTGCCAAAAATTACAATGTAGGATGGGTAAAATAGGGTCCGACAAAGTATACCTCACCGGTGACAGTCAATATGGTAAATTTTTCTCGATTGATTTTCTCCGCGTACTGTTAGTCTTGTGGGGATAAAGAAATGCCCTCTGCATCGCAAACCATTCCGAAGAATGACGGATAAAATTCAGAAACATGAAAAAAGTGCATTAATATTTGCTCCATAAATCGGCTGTTGTATTCCAATTTCACAAATATCGATTATAATTATTTCACAGAGAAAAAAAAAGAAATAGTTAAATAATGCGCTAACAATTTTTTTCTCGCAAAAGCTACTATAATGTTGTTGAGATTATACGATAATAATAAACCACAGTTACTGTCAATACAGCAAAATCTTAAGTGCATTCTACGATAAAATATTGTTAGCGCCTTAGTTAATTGTTTGTTTTTTCTCTGTGCATCTAATAAGATACTAGAGGTAAAAAAAAATGTGTGTATTAAGCACACGCGTCCAGAAGTGAAACTCCCGAAATGTATATGAGTGATTTCACATGATCTCAACCACTTAAAAAATGGCTATTTAAAGAGCTTATATTGAAAAAAGGTGGCTGAAAGAAAGAGGAAGAGAGAGAGTGAGAGAGAGTGAGAGAGAGAGAGAGAGAGAGAGAGAGAGAGAGAGAGAGAGAGAAAGAAAGAGAGAGAGAGTGAGACGTAAAGATGGATAGGAAAAATTGACAATTTTCGATTTTTATTTAACATATTAAAAACGCAAACCCAAATCCAAACGAAAATAATCTTTTTTTGTATTATTTTCGTTTTGTTTTTTCTACGATACTCCCGACACATTTCCGCGTTTGTATTCGGCATTATAAAAAATTGGGTTATATCTATAACACAATTTTTATTATCATTATACACTATAGAAATGTATTACACAAAATATTTCTACTGTGTATAATACACTGATTATACAAAATGCAGAGCATAAAACCAACACATATGTACGACGCACACAGTCTCTTCTCCCTCTCTCTTGGTCTCGAGGAGGAAACAGCCACGTACCGTGACAGGCAGCAGAAATACATGGATACTGTAATGCAAATTTCTCTGCCACGTTTCATCTTCCGGATAAAAGAGAAGAATGGTAAATTGCTAGTCTCGCAATGCTACAGTTTATCGAAAAATTTAACGAAAAATTTGTCCCGACGGAGTAACTCGCGATGAGAACATTTTGCTATCTCTCTCGCACGTATAGTGGTCTAAGAAAAACAGACATCATAGAGCACATTACCTTAAGGACTGTCAATCTTATTACAATAGCACAGATATTCGTACAACATGTTAAATAATGTGTACGCTAAATTTGAATAATTTCTTAAAAACACCATTCCATGGAGGTATACCTTAAACCTCTGCTGTCCGCAGAACTGTGACTCTCTCCGCGATTCGCTCACCAGTCCTCAGATTATAGTACATAATATACAAACATATTTTACATTTAAAACCTCTTATGACCCTACTTGGCTAATGGTAGTTATAAAGGATTAAAAGAGGTTTAAAATTTCAACAGAACTTTTATTTTTATCGCATAGAGAGATACAAGTGATTACATTGATATAGATGTGGTGTCTGTGACCAGCCTATGATAAGTGCTTTATATTAGAAGCTACCAAATTTAGTTGCATGGGATACATTTTCCTTGCATATTAAAGAAATGCTGCATGGAATTATTCTACGTTGCTGCATATGCTTTCAAAACGTAAATTTCCATTAACGTTTTGCCCCCTTTCAGCAGTTGCGTGATACATATGCCGCCTGATACCGCCATTTGTCTTATTCGTGACTGTAAATCGACTTCCTTTTCCGGTACACTTGGGGTAGAAGTATCGAATATGTCTTAGCGCGCTAAGATGCGATTAGTATGATATTAATAATTTGTACGATCTTTTGTCTCATGGGTTTCGTCTGATAAGTAATAAAGGGCGAAATACATTTTCTGGGATCTGGCCTTAACAATAATAAAAGGCTGATGTAGTGTGTAGAGAAAGCGCTACGGCAAGAACGAGTAACCGCTGCGACATGCGTTACCACAATACCACCGTAATAACGCTGTTTCCGCACGTACTGGCTGACTGGCGGTGCACTTTTTGTACAGGCGGAGCCCCAACAATGCTGACAGCTATAATTGCTCCCACGGCACCAGTTAGTTTTCTTCGCAACAATGTATTGTCATTTTCAATGGGTTCGACATCAAGTCTAGTTCCCTGTCACTAGGGTCTGCACACCCCTTGAATTTTTCCTAGACTTAGCTTACATCATTTCAAAATTCTCTTCTTACTCCACTGCAATCAGCATAATTTCAATTTCAAACTCAAGCTCGTAAAATTATGTTTTAATGTGTATCAATTATGAACGCAAGCCCAAGATATATGTAGATAAGATTTCTTATATGTTCCTGACTGGTGCTTGAGACGAAGTGTAACATGTATGGGTGCAAATGAGTCAGAACTAACTGTAATGGCGCTTACGGCGGAGTAGAGTGAAACACTGATATTTGCTACACGTCGCATTAATGCTTGTGCGTGCTCATTTTTATTCATTGTTGTCACCCACCTCCTGAGATATAGGTACGGAGTGAACGTAATGAATGTTGCCTGCAACATCGTATAGATTTAATGACCACATGAATATAATTAATTTCAACGTCATATACCACTTGACGTATATGTGGTTAAAGTGATTTCAATTTTCATGAGGCTGTTCAATGATATGAGAAATTACGAAGTAAAAAATTACGAAGTAATTTCTCATATCACAAAGCTTACAAAGTAAAACCTTACACATTGCTTTCTCATTATTTTCCACCTTTCACAAATTCACCTCTAGGAAGTGTTATATGCCGATAGACTGTGGCTCCCTTATTGAGGAATATATTTCGTGAAAAGTAGATGATAAGAAAGTCTGCTAGATTCTACTTTGTGTGCTTATTTGAATACTATCCTATATACACCCGTTTATCAGCTGAATATTTCGATAGCTCATGATTGTATAAACTCAGTATCTTTATAGTAATATCTTCTAAAATTAAAAAAATTGGAACCTTGGAAAATTGGTACGCCTATACCGTTTGTCATCATATTCGAACCTAGTAGTCCCTTCAGTCTCTTCAATTTGTACATACTTTTCGCTCGATAATTTACGATTTGCTTGACTCGCAAACTCTATAGTAACTTTTCGAAAAATTCGGGAAATTAAAAATATTATAAAAATTACATTTTAATGGAATCTCGACAAATTTAATATCGATCGTCTGCCCTACTACTCTATTTTTGACGAACTGTTTAACCCGATAGGTACATAATAATAGGAGCTTGCATGAAAACAGTGTTTTTAATGAAATTCAAAAACGTATAAGATCTTTACAATTGTATTTCGCTGAAAATAGGAAATAACAATGTGGATTTTTAGCCTACTACTTATGGGTTTGAGTTTGTCAAATCTACGCGCCCGCGCACACGCACGCACGCATGCACGCACAAACACACATTTAAGCAGATTTTTTTTATATGTGATTTTTTATTTTCTAATTCATATTTAATATATTTTTGAATCGTTTAAGAGCATTCTAAACATGATAGCATGAAAATATAAAAAAAAAGCTATTAAAAAAGCGCCAGTTTTTCTATGAAAAAAGGAACCAAAAACCTGACTTTTTCCATTTATCCTACGCTTCGTATAGAAAATATAGATAGATAGAGTTTTATTTGTATAACTTCTACAAAGTTTTTTACAATCTTATACATCTCCTGCCGTTATTTATACTTCTTTTACTCTCCCACTTTTCGTCTATTTCCTTAAATCTATTATCCTTACATCTAATTCTACTCTCGCTAAACTGCCCACTTATTCCTCCACTCTCACTTTCCTTAATTACACACTCCTTTTCTTCCACACTTCCTCAATTTCCCTGATATATGCACATATTTCTTTTTGCATTCTTCCCCCTAACATATTTATCACCTCTCCGCAGATCGCCGTCTCGTCTATCCCTTCCATCCACACTTCCACCCCTTTTCCCGTTTTATTCGTCACCAACTCTCTGCTTTTCTTACACATTAGTATGTGCTCAAACGTCTCAAACTGCTCGGCACATATTCTGCACATCCAATCGTACTCTTCTTTCTTACCCGCTCTCCCTATATTACCGCATCTTATTCTAGCCCATACCTCTTTGTCCCTGCCCTTTACATTTTCCTCAGACCAATACTTCCACGGCATGTTCTCATTCTCCACATATATTTTATGAATAATGATCAACCAATGAAAAAGAGTTTGAATAACAATATAATTTCCGTATAATTTTTCGTCGAAAATCTTGTATAAGTTTTCCTATTAAAAGAAATCAGTGGCTCAAATATCTTGAAATGTAATAAGGTATTGTTGTAACTTTATTTGTATTATGATGAGCTGTCGACTAGGTTGAAACTGAAGCTGTTAAATGAGCATATTCAGATGTAGACAGATAGTCATTAATCATTTGAATGTTAATGTGATCGATATGTCATCGATATCAATTCAAGAGGAAAAAAAGTAGTTACACGTGACTACATGTGTTACTTTCCTCTGACCGATATCAGCTCTAGTTTGAGGTTTGATTGTAAATTCTTTATTAAAAATAACAAGAAAATAAATCATCGATCCGATTGTCCGATGAAGTTTGATCATTAATACAACGCTACGATATGTGTGTTGTACATTATCAATTTGAAGGTGCATGGATAATAAATCTGTTATTGGACCTACTCTCCACGACTATCTTCTTACTGATAAGCAATAACTTGCTCTGTGTGGGTTTTTAAAACTTTTTAGACGATAGGAAACTAAGTTGAAGTTGACATTTCAGTATGTCGTAAGAGGTACGATTGTGATTCGCTGCTGATCAATCATTAGTAGCTAATTTATCAAGACCCCGGTTTGCCAGTCTTTTCGACTCGTCATTATTGATGAAATGATAACTACCATACATATATTTATCATGTTCACTTGGTGAATTAGGACCCAGAGGTTAAAAAGTGTTGATGGAGATACTCGTCTCTACGACAGCAGATTATAAAATGAGTAACATTTGGTGCCACGTAAAACCTTTAGCCTCCTTCTCAAAGATCAATTTGCTTTGTACGAATTTATTTGTATTTGTTGAAAATGAAGGTTTGGTTAACGATATTTTAACGTATAGAGCTTCACTGTACATCGTCTCCGTCTTACAAAGTGTGTGTATCGCTTGAGCACCTTCCGACTCGCAGTGCCCACGGTTATATCTATCGTGTTTCGTCACGCGACACAGGACGTTTAAGATGTCGCCACACGTATCAAGCTATGAAAGAAGGTTTTGGTTCTTACACGTCTTGCATAATTTGGAGGGAATTGTTGGCCTACTAAACGCAATAAAATCTAAGTTTCAAACAAACAGAAGTTTCATTGAATGAATGAAGGAATTTGACGAAAAACATTCTTATTGGCGTAATTAAGATAAATTTATATCAATTTGATACAGCCAATCCCAAACTATTTGTACAAAACTTTGTTTTTCAGTCTTCGCAAGACTGGTGCTGGTTTGGACCTTAAGCTGGTTCGATTGAAATTATTTTGTTGGATGGGTGTTAATACTTAAAGTGAGTTATTTCTTTAACATAAACTTTTTAAAAACCAATCAGCAGTAATACAGCAACTGGAATACCAAAAGTCTTTACAACGATGTGAAATATAATCTCATCGCTTGTTTCTCACTCCATTGTGAGCGATATTAGTTCCATCGCTCTCGTATTCATACATGTTTGGCATAGTCTTGAAATAAAATAGCATACGTTTTTTCTAATGAGAAACCCAATCAATATTTTCTCCAAAAATCTTTACTCACATCGTTTAAAACTTTGTCAACGCACAATTGGTACGCAAAGTAAATGAAGAACCGCGTTTCCCATAATTTAAAAATAGTTTGCAGATTGATTATCGATTGATTCCCGGTATCTAAAACGATAATAAAAATTGTAAATCGTTTGCAAAATTTTGTAAAATGCAAAAGCTCTTTCACTCTGTATACTATGATATGTTCAGGTCGTTTCTAAAATTTTTCTTCACCTGTTTTTCGACACATCTTATATACTATGCGTATCCGCAGTAATATAAATATTAGTTCGAATCTACACAAATAAGTGGCGCCGTTGCTGATACACTTCATATACATATGATATGATTGCAAGTCGTCATGTATATATCCTCAGGATATTCAACATCCGTATAATACTCTATTTTTTTATATTATCAAAATGTTTTAACCCCGGCGTCGCCGACGCCATCGTGTACGGTAATCTAACAGAGTCTCTGGGGTATAAGAATCCCCCGAGCTGTGATTATTTCAGACCCCTAATAACCCCCCCCCCCTCGGCCCAAATTATTCTAAGTCTCCTTACGAGTCCCGCATGGCCCGGATTTATCTAAATCCCCAATGCGCCCACCTTTGGCCTGGATTGAGAGAGGCCTAATGAACGTCTTCCCTGGCCTTGATTATTTGAAGTCCCCCAATAAACTTCCCTAACCCGGATTAGTCAAAGATCTCCGAAAAACCACCTCGCTCGCCCGGATTATTCTATGACCCCCAATGAACTCCCCCCCCCCCCCCCCCCCCCCGACCCGGGATATTTTAATTTCTACAATGACATCGCTGCGGCCCGGATTATTCCAAGTCCCTCAAGGAACCTCTCTCCGGGTTCTGATTATTCTGAGCACCGCAATGAGCACTCTTCCCAACGGTGGCCCGGTTTTTGTAAAGACGAAGTATACCAGGTGTATGCATAAGTTTTTTCCGGTTTTTTGGTAAAAAAAACACGTAATTTTCAAGGGAAATTAATTTTTGTTTTATTCAAAATGTTGGCCATCGGCTTCTACACATTTCGCCCATCTTTCAGGTAACTTATGAATACCATGCCAGAAAAACTGCTTGTTTTTTGCGGCAAACCATTCGTCGAGCCATTTTCCAACTTCCTCGAAATTGCTGAAGTGCTGCTCTGGGAGCGCGTGCCCCATTGATGCGAAGAGGTGATAGTCAGATGGCGCCAGGTCTGGCGAATACGGCGGGTGCGGAAGGATGTCCCATCCAAGCGATTTCAAGGTGTCTTTCACTGCTTTTGCTGTGTGAGACGGCGAGTGACTTTGCGATTTTCTATTTGACGTTCATTCAAATCGTGTGGGACCCATTTACCGAGTTTATTGATCTTCCCCATTACTCGTAAACGTCTGCTGATTGTTTCTTGTGACACATGTAATGCTTCTGCTAATTGCCGTTGAGTTTGAGTTGGGTCATCATCCAATAACTCCTGCAATTGCTCGTCTTCGCATTTTTGTGGTCTACCAGAGCGCTCACTGTCTTTCACATTGAAATCACCACTTTTAACTTGTCGAAACTATGTCTCACATGTTCTAATCGATGGAGCGTGTTCACCATATGTTTCTACCAGCAAACGTTGACTTTCAGCAGTCTTTTTCTTTTGATTAAATAAGAAAAGCAATGCGTGCCGCAAATGTTCTTTTTCAGGCACAAAACTCGACATGATCACTGAACGATAAAACAAAGACGCTAGTTTTTGGCGGACTCAACTTGTGTGTGTTTGTAGGTTAATGTCAGACGAACAAAATGACGTATGTGTCAAATTAATACGCTGCGTACTTTTCGCTGGCGCCATCTCTTAGTTTAACCGGAAAAAACTTATGCATACACCTGGTATGTGAAAATGCTATATGAGAAGGAGGACTTCAAACAAGTACTATTTATTGCAATCGACAGATGTCATGAACAATCTATGTACCAGGTCTATAAATATGAAACCGGAATTTGCCTATAGATGGCCATAGCTGTCAACGTAGTTACCGTCAAACCGCGTCATTGACGCCATTTCCTTGTTGACATCTCTGACAAAGATTTTCAACTCACAACAATACAAGTTTCATACAACAGCATAGTTTGTAATAGCGTTGAACATGTCGAATTTTGTGCCTGGAAACTACGATTTGCGGACAGCATTGATTTTCTGTTACCAATTGATGAAAAACTGCTGCAGAATCGCATCGAATGCTTGTCGAAGCTCACGGTGAGCATGCTCTTGGTAAATCACAGTGCCTTGAGTGGTTTAAAAAATTCAAAAGTGGCGATTTTGACGTGAGAAACGAAGAACATGGAAGACCACCGTAAAAGTTTGAACACAGCGAATTACAAGCATTGTTGGATGAGGATGACGCTCAAACGCAACAACAACTCGTGGGTCATTTAAATGTGACACAAAAAGCCGTCTCCGTACGTTTGAAAGCCATAGGAAAGATCCAGAAGATGGGAAAATGGGTTCCACATGAACTGAATGAAAGACAGCAGGAAAACCGAAAAACCACTTGCGAAATGCTGCTCGCCAGTTACAAAAGAAAGTCATTTCTCCATCGAATTGGGACTGGCGATGAAAAGTGAATATATTTTGAGAATCCTAAGCGTAAAAGATCATGGGTAACTCCAGGCGAACCCTCGACATCGACTGGTCGGCCAAATCGCTATGGACGGAAGACAATGCTCTGTGTTTGGTGGGATCAGAAGGGTGTGATCCATTATGAGCTGCTAAAACCTGGCGAAACCGTTAATACTGAACGCTCCCGACAACAAATGATCGATTTGAATCAAGCTTTGCGTGAAAAACGACCAGAATATCAAAAAAGGCAACACAAAGTGATTTTGCTTCATGATAATGCACCATCACACACAGCAAAACTGGTCAAGGAAACGATTGAGGCGTTTAGTTGGGAAATACTTTCGCATGCGGCTTACTCACCAGACTTGGCTCCGTCCGATTACTACTTATTTGCATCGATAGGACACGCACTTGCTGAGCAGCGCTTTACTTCTTACGAAAATGTACGAAAATGGCTCGATCACTGGTTTGTCTCAAAAGAGCAACAGTTTTTTTGGCGTGGCAACCACAAATTATCAGACAGGTGGGAAAAATGTATAGCTAGCGATGGGCAATACTTCGAATAAAATATGTTTATCATTTTCATACAATAAACGTGTATTTTCTATACAAAAATTCCGGTTTCATATTTATAGAACTGGTATATACTCGTATTATAATGCAATTTTTCTGGGATTCTTATAACGAAGTAATAAATTACATACGCGATGTAAATAGGACGTATTTATCCCAGCAATACATTTTGTGTGGACAAAGTTATTATCTAAATGACGGAATTCACTTTAGTGTAAGCAACTTTAGTATCAAGTTTTATGTTATGAAAACAGCCTAATACTAGTACTATACTAGTATATTATCTAATAATATAATAAGTTTAATATAAGTAAGCATGCTGATTTATCCTTACTTATTATTACCATAAATAATGCTGTCCCCATACGAAATATTCAATATAGTACGGCTTAGTACTTTTCTACTATCCATTAGCATCCTTTTGCTTCCGCATAAAGAAAGCTATGTCTTCCTTTTTTATTATTAACGTTCCGGGCTATTTAGTATAACATTTGGAGAATATCGACATGGAAGATTATAGCAGAATTTTTATATGCATGGTTAACAAGGTATGCAAACATGATAACACGTAAAGAGGCTTGAGCGATTCATCTAAAATTTTTTACACTAAAATAAAATCGAAATCGGTAATGAATTTGTGGAAATCGGTAGTGATGCCAGAATTTGGCGATGACATGAATTTTTCGAAAAACCCCTCTTTATGCTCTATTTCGCGCAAATTTAAAATTATCCGAACGCTCATACAATTTGTTTAAACGAAAATTAAGTGTAGAACGTTGCAAATTTCTTTCTTTTATCGGTCACCTTTTATAAAGTTTTCTTTATACAGTAACCAAAATTAATAAATGTATTTTCTCATAAAGGTGGGTTTGTAAAATGTAGTCAATAATAAGGATACGATTTGCAACGTTCAACTTTGTATCATTGTTTTCTCAGTACAGAGACTATATATTATAATAAAATAATGATATAAAATAAAAATATGTGGTAAACCAGCGCGTCGCTCATGCGCTGAGCTTAGTAATTAAAAAAAAATAGATGATACATGTATAAGATTCTATTCGTCTATTCAACGGAGTCGGACCGCAGGCGATCACGTATTTTTCGCCTGGAGGGGCTTCTCAATCACTCATAGGGCAATGGACGCGCGGCCTGTGGATCGTTCCCCGTCTTGTTAGTCTCTGAACTAAGTGCATATTGTCCGAGAGTAAGGGAGAGAGGGTGATATATCCTGTCGCATCGTCAAGTAAGTGAGAGTGTACTATATTTTGAAATAAAAAATGTAATATGTATATGTAAATTTGACATGTCATATTTATATTACGTCGATGACAAATCGGTCACCCATATAAAACCTTGACAAATATACATTTTCTATGGGGTATTTAACGAGGTTGTTGTTGTTGTTGTTGTTGTTGTTGTTGTTGTTGTTGTTGTTGTTGTTGTTGTTGTTGTTGTTGTTGTTGTTGTTGTTGTTGTTGTTGTTGTTGTTATTATTATTATTATTATTATTATTATTATTATTATTATTATTATTATTATTATTATTATTATTATTATTATTATTATTATTATTATTATTATTATTATTATTATTATTATTATTATTATTATTATTATTATTATTATTATTATTATTATTATTATTATTATTATTATTATTATTATTATTATTATTATTATTATTATTATTATTATTATTATTATTATTATTATTATTATTATTATTATTATTATTATTATTATTATTATTATTATTATTATTATTATTATTATTATTATTATTATTATTATTATTATTATTATTATTATTATTATTATTATTATTATTATTATTATTATTGTTGTTGTTGTTGTTGTTGTTGTTGTTGTTGTTGTTGTTGTTGTTGTTGTTGTTGTTGTTGTTGTTGTTGTTGTTGTTGTTGTTGTTGTTGAGGTAAACATTATTAGACGATGGAACAAGTTTTTTTATTAGCTTTGTTGCAGGAGTTACTTCATATTAAATCCAGGAAGTACATAGTTGGACAGAGAGAAGCAACGCTCGAGCTCGGCATGACGAATGTGATGGGGCGTGAAACCATTTTCTGGAACGTCGGCGATGAAGTGCGCGTGTTCGAGTGTCGAGGGAATTTTCATTTCTACGAGGGCTCGGTATACTTATACGAGAGAGTGGGATAAATCTGGTGGCGGACAGGCACATAAGCACACAGGCTATCTCGTTCTACTGGCGAACATCTTCCGCCAGCTGGCTTCCGTCACTCACGCGCGGCACCTTTGATCTCGCGCGTGTGTCTACCAAGCGCGGCGCATTTATGCTCTCGCGGTCCGCTCAACTTAATTTCGACTCTCTCGTATTCTATGGTTCTCTTTCTTTCTCTTTCTCCCTCTTTCCTCTTCTTCTTGTATGCACATACAGTGCCGTTAAGAAGCGACCTGTCCGCCTGATATCACACGGCGTCCGTCTCACACAACGTACGTTAGCAGCCGGTGCCCGCTTATACGCGCACTCAACTGTATACCTCGGTGCCGTTTAAGATGACTCTGTACTTTATTGGGCGTGGAGGTAATAAAGCGAAAAGAGAATTTGTGCCAGGCGGGAAAAGGCAAGTTAGAGAGAATTCGGCCATGTTCAAATAAAGCTGACGCACTCATTCCTAGACTTGAGACTGATCGAATTTTCTATGCTCTTATATCCAAATGACTACAGATTACCCGACAGTGTTTGCAACATAAACCAGGGTTTGTTTTAAGAATCTGTTGTAATGGAACGGTCTACTACGACGAGATTTTACGAAAACTCGTAAAATTTGTAAACTTTCGCTGAGGAGCCGACTGTTCGAGCTCGCCACTCTTCGCTTCACGACATATCTCGACCATCAAAGGCAGTGCGCATCTCATCTATCTGATACTCCATAGAAAATACATATATCCAAAAATATATTTGACGTATAGAACTTTTCGTTAGTCTATATATCAGAAATACATTTCAAGTATTTCGTTGATACATCACGGACATATTTTTATATTTCCTATATATCCGGGATATATCAAATATATCTAAGCCATATCTTTCATATATGTTGTATATTGTTTATTTCAGCAGAAAATACTCCACACCAGCTACATCGACGAATGGCGGTACTGCTCTATCAGTCCCTACATTGCTCGGAGCATAGTACAGGCTAAAATTCCATTTGTCTAATTATTAAATAACATCGTTTCCTTGAGGAATCAAACTCACATAATTAGATGAGTTATCATAAAATTAATAAGCAGTTGTGTTGTCATTGATCGAGTTCTCCATGATTCATGTCATCGTATCCATTATTCATTTCCGACTGCGTTTTATAATTCGTTCGTTACTTATTTTAGTAGTCTGATGATAAATAAAAAGTGTTACTTCAGCATAAAAGAAAAATTTAATAGCCGCTATCGAATATCAAATAAAAGATGGCTCTGCGAATACTTCCTAACAAAAATAATGCCGGTCGAGGGTATAAACTTTTTTCGTTACCATCCTGAAAAAAAGAGAATGACAGAATATTAAGTTTAATGATTCTATCAAATATTTTCATGTTTATATCGAAATATTGCAGTTGTACATAAAATAAATCACAGTTGTATTATTTCTGATATCTTAAATAGAAAGAGATTCAGAGATTTAGCCGGTGAATTATTTTAGACGAATAAATAATTACTGAAGCGGTTCATTGTGTGATACAGAATTCGTCACCAAATCATGAAGATTAAGCTTTCCATATCTGCATGTGCGCTGGAAACGCTTAGTTACTGAAAAAATCTTGTTTAGCGTGAGGATAAGACAAGAATCCTCATGTCACAGAAGCCTAGGGCTCTTATAGTTGACTAACTGAGTGGGCTATTGTTTTTGAATGATACCGCACGGTCATACACCATCTTTTTTGATCTTTATTTTTTAAAACTTTGAACAGTTATGATCTCTGTGACGGTCATTCCCAGACTGACGCTCTCTCTCTCTTCTCTCTAATTCTCACGACTCGTGGTCGGTAACAAAGTTTTCCTTCTTATCAGTAACATTTCCGCCCCCCTTGAAATACATTTTCAATACAAGTTATGCAAAAGAAATAAACATTTGGTTAATAAAATCGGAAATAAAATAAAATAAACTTCGTTTGATGCGCAAATATATTCAAATATTCGGCCTGTTTAGTAATCGACTAAAGATGTTGAGCGTCCGTCCTGTGATGACTTGACCGATCTGTGAATATATTGAGAAAATATGAAGACTCACTCGAGACAAGAGGAAAATGAAACCAGACACCGAGATGTTATATTGAGGAAGCGGTTCGCTACCTTCCTCTTTTATTTACAAAAATACAAATTTAACTACAGCACCAGTCGAGTAACATATAACAAAATACAGACCGAAAGACTTTAATTTAAACAATTATTCAAATATAAATTTGCAAAACAACTCCAAATCAATAAAGAATTAACAGGTTGAGCAGGAAATAACAGACTATGAGCAGCACACAATTCTCAATTGTGTGCTGGATATGAATTTGAGACAGCGGTGCGTGCAGCGCAGCAACAGCTACGCAGCACGACCCGCCAATGCCTTGAGTGCGAACCGTTGTGCGTAATTCACTGCAATCACTCAACACTGTATTGCAAAGTGATTGCAGCGAATTAATGAGGGTTAACAGCAGCCCACATCTGAGTGCAGTGATTTTGTGTGCTACCTGCTAAGCAATCAGTGCTGCACAGCACACCGCAAACAGATATTGAGGCTATCTGGTTGAGCAAAATTACATTCACTGCATTCTCCCAGCAGATTTACTGGGGGAAAATACAGTGAATGTGCAGCACATGCTTAATTATATTAATTAAGCCGGCAAAAATACATGAGGAGAACGTGGTACAGCATGTGCTGCAACGCACGCCACAGGTGAGACCCAGTGAGGATGCACCAATTTCTCCTCTCCGGCAGTGAATTAACGACGTAATTATGTCAGAGCACTCTTACCTTGAGCAATGAGTCCAGATGGGCGTGAAGGTGAGCGATTCCGATGTATGATTGTCCGAGAATAAGTTTGGAAGTTCGATGGATGCGCGTGCTGTCCAGAGGATGTGTGTCGCAAAAGTGCCGAATTATCAAGATGGCTGCGAGTACGAAAGGTTCGTTGGGCGCTGGAGTCAATTGAGCGAGACAGCCGGTGAGCGAAACCGAAGTCAAGCGAGAGAGACACCCTCTCGCTTGACGCGGTGTGCCAGTGAGGCACAGCCTCGGCTTCGCGAAGCCCTTGCTTCGGCTGTCTTCGCCCCAACCGAACACCGAGTAGCAAGGCAGCGCAACAGGTAGGCGCACGACGATTATCGATCGCCGTGCGCCAGCTGATTCTCCAACATTCCGCCCGCCATCAGCAACGGGGTTGATGATTAATTATTTCATTGCTGGGTGTTGGATGAGATTGGCAGAACAGCAAGTTTTGAGATCGGCCTGGTGAGCGTGGTGGTAGCAGTCTTGAGTGTCACCACCCTGGTGAGCCCGTCTTTGCCTGGATGTACCTCGATGACACGTGCAAGTGGCTATTTGCACGGTGGAAAGCGCTCATCCGTGAGCAGAACCAACGAGCCAATTTTAATGATGTTGTCAGGATGATGCCATTTTGATATCGACTGCTGCCGTTGTAGATAGTGTGCAGACCATTGTCGCCAAAATTGTTGAATCTTTTGCTGCAACAATTGCCACCTTGAGAGCCGTGAGATTGCCAGATCTTCCAGATTTGATTCTGGGACCATTGTGAGTGCTCCACCAATGAGAAAATGTCCAGGCGTGAGTGCTGATGAGTCATCTGGATCATCGCTGAGCGGTTCCAGAGGCCTTGAGTTAAGTATAGCCTCGATTTGAGCAAGCAGCGTTGAGAGCTCTTCGAACGTGAGTGCTGTATCACCCACCGTTCGCCGCAGATGCAATTTAACGGACTTCACAGCTGCTTCCCATTTACCACCCATATGTGGTGCCGCAGGCGGGTTAAACTTCCACGCAATCTGTTGATTTGCGAGAGAAGACGCGATGAGATGATGCTCTTGTGAAGCCTTACTGAACATCTGACATATAAATTTGTGTGCACCAATGAAGTTGGTGCCACAGTCAGAGTAGATGGTGTGAGGAAGGCCACGCCTCGATGAGAATCGCCTGAACGTTGAGAGGAAGCCGTCAGCTGAGTAGTCACTGACGACCTCAAGATGCAGAGCTGAAGTGGCGAGACACACAAAAACGCAGATCCAGCCTTTGTGCGTTTTGCTGCCTCGACCCTTCCAAGTTTTGAGCGTGAGCGGACCGGCGTAGTCTACTCCTGTGTGAGTAAATGCGCGCGATGGTGTGACTCGTGACAGAGGGAGCTGGCCCATCAATTGTTGTGCCCGAACTCCTCTGTGTCGAGCACACACCACGCAGTGTAATATATGAGATTTCACAGGAGCTCTACCGCCTATGATCCAATGTGTCTGCCTGACTTGAGCTAGTGTGAGCTGTGTGCCTCCGTGAAGAGTACGCGCGTGAGCTTGCTCTATTACGAGAGTCGTAAATCGAGAGTGGCGAGGCAGAATAGCAGGATGCATTCCTTCATAAGTGAGTGCTGATTCTGAAAGACGACCTCCAACTCTTATCACACCCTCCTCGTCGATAAAGGCTGTTAATCGACTGAAAGGGTGAGCAGATGGAACATGCGAGCCTGACTGCAGCACTTGTATCTCGCGCTTGAAAAACACGGCTTGTGTGGCTTTTGTCCAAAATGTGTTTGCTGCAGCCATTTCTCTCGCAGTGAGTGGAGCGTCTCCTGCCCATTCTAACCTCTTTCTCATTTTTTCCACTACTCTCACACAATATGAGGTAAGACGACACAATTTTGCGAGTGAAGAGCAGCGATAAATGAGTTCCCAGTGATACTCTGGCGTCTGTGTTGCCGCGAGAAGAGCTAACCCCGGTCGGGCTTCCATGCTTAAATCCTCTGAATCAGCTGTGGATTTTGGCCAAGATTGACTAGGTTTCACCATCCACGGTGGACCTGACCACCACAACTGATGAGAAGCCAGTTGAGCTGTTGAAATCCCTCGCGAGGCACAATCAGCTGGATTGCTTGTGCCTGCCACATGACGCCATTGAGCACTGGGTGTGAGCTCTTGTATTTGAGCGACTCTATTTCGGACATAGTCCTTCCATCGAGAAGGATGCGCTTTGATCCAGGTGAGAGTTACTGATGAGTCCGTCCACAGGTGAGTCGATGAGATTCCAACCTTGAGTGTGGTTTGAACGTATGCAACCAGCTTAGCTAATAACAAAGCTGCAGTCAATTCAAGCCTTGGTATGGTGAGCTTCTTGAGTGGTGCCACGCGCGTTTTTGAGCAGACAAGTGAAGTCACCTTTCCTGTGGAAGTTGAGTCAACAGTGATGTAAATCACTGCGGCCATGGCCAGTTGAGATGCATCAGAGAAGCCATGCAATTCCACTGTTGAGTTGCTCCATGTATTGAACCAACGAGGAATTGAGAGCCTGGCCAGGCTTTTGAGATCTTCTCTGATTACAGTCCATCGTGTTGAGACCTGAGAAGACAGTGGTTCATCCCAGCTGAGCTTGTGAAGCCAAAGCTCTTGTAAAAGAATCTTGGCTCTTATCACAACCGGTGAGACGAATCCAAGCGGATCAAAGAGCTGAGCCACCTCAGAGAGAATGAGGCGTTTTGTGAAACTTACTTGAGCTGAGTTGAACCGAGAAGCGAACTTGAACTTGTCTTCACTCGGAAGCCAAGTCAATCCAAGAATTTTTGTCTCGCCGTCGTCCATTGAGATAGCTGAGCTTGACCTTGATGATGAGATATTGGCAAATGCTTTGTGGTCAGACGAGTGCCACTTGGCGAGTGGAAAACCGCCCGCCATGCACAAGTCCTTGAGCTGTTGGGCTATTTCAATGAGCTGTTGAGTTGAATCCGCCCCACCGAAGATGTCATCCACATACCTGCCAAATTTTATAGCTGGCACAGCAAGCGGAAACCGATGGCCTTCATCTTCGGTCAGCTGCATGAGTGTTCGAACTGCCAAATATGGCGCAGCTTTGGTACCATATGTAACCGTAATTAGTTGAAAAGGCACCGGATTTTGTTGATCATCTTTCCATAGAATCCGTTGAAGATTCCAATCCTCAGGATGAACTCGGATCTGACGATACATTTTTGTTATGTCAGTGGCGAAGATGTGTCTATGTTGACGGATCCAAATGAGCACGTCCGAAATGTTGAGCAATAAATTCGGTCCGGTGTGCATGATGTCATTGAGAGATTTTCCTGATGAAGTTGAACTCGACCCATTGAATACAACACGTAATTTCGTGGTAGTGCTGTCTGGTCTGAGAACACCGTGGTGAGGCAAGTAATAATGTTTTTCACCTGGAAATGATTTTGATGCCTTCACCATATGACCGAGTTGCTCATATTCGTCCATGAACGTTGTATAGAGCTGACCGTATTCAGCATTTCTTGAGATTTTCCGTAGTGTGTGTTGCAGACACTGAAGTGCTCGTGAATGTGAGTTTCCAAGATTCGCAGGCGATGATATGAGAGGCAGCCGAACGATGTACCGGCCTGTAGAATCACGCTGATGCGTGTCGCGAAAATGATCTTCGCATGCCTGCTCCTCTGGTGTGAGTTGACTTACTGTGTCCTTTGGTGGCTCTTCCTGAATCCAAAATTTCGTTAGCACATTTTGTAATTCCTGATCGTCATGTTGCACCGCAGCATGATGAACAGTGAGTGCGTCAGATTGGCATGAGTTCGTTGGTCCAACGATGAGCCACCCAAATATCGATAATTGAGCAATAGGTGCAGATGATGTGCCCTTGAGAATATTTGGTTTAATAACCTGTCCATATATATCTGCTCCAATTATGATATCGATTGGCCGTGGTGTGAGAAAGTCAGGGTCAGCCAGTTTCAGCTTCACTATGTGAGGCCATGTGCGAACTGACGACTCAAAGGATGGCAAGTGAGTAGTAACCGTGTTGAGAATGTGAGCCAGTACCGTGACTTTCTCCTTGGTGTATGTAGAACACAGTGTGAGCTGTACCGAGCCATGTGTCTGAGTTGAGCGCCTTCCACCGACCCCTGTGATCGGAATTGATGAGTGCTTGCGTGTTGCGTTGAGTTTACGAAAGAGTTCTTCCGTAATGAAAGTCAATTCTGACCCAGGATCGATGAGAAGTCTTGCTTGATGAGCTGAAACCGATGTGTGAATATCTGCTAATG
This sequence comes from Cylloceria caligata, assembly GCA_963942595.1. Classification (NCBI taxonomy): domain Eukaryota; kingdom Metazoa; phylum Arthropoda; class Insecta; order Hymenoptera; family Ichneumonidae; genus Cylloceria; species Cylloceria caligata. Next base: position 12,895,466 of record OZ012708.1, read on the forward strand.
CAGTTGCCAATAATGTTGAGCAGTTCCATGTGAGCTGTGCCGATGAGTGAACGACCGCGACGACATCCTATTGAGTTGAAGCTTGAGGTTGAGACGGTTGCGCGTCGGAAGCTGTTGCAGGGGGCGCTGCTGGGTGCAGCATCGTGTGGTGCCGCCCTGAACACTCCTTGCACTTCCGGCTCGATCGACATGCCGACGCGTTGTGCCGACCCAGGCAGTTGTAGCACAGCCGTACTTTCTCCGCCATCTTGCGACGCTCACCCACAGTGAGCCGCCGGAACTCGGGACACATGACAATGAAATGCCCACGAGCCCGACAGCAGTCACAGGGGTAATCGTTCGCGACGAAGGTCGACGACGGAGTGCCACGCGCTGTGCTACCTGCATGATGCGCCGCGGCGCTGTGCGTCCCGGCCTTCGCCGGGGGAGGGTTCGCGGAAGACGGTCGGTTCGAGGTTGTCCCGGTCTTGGGCGTGGCCTTCGCCATCTCCAACGCCCTCACCTTAGTCTCCGCAAACTCCTCGAGCTCAGCAAAGGCCGGGAATTCCGATGTGCGTCCTAGCTTCGTCTCCCAGGCCTCACGCGTGGTTTGGTCGAGCTGTTTTGCCAGCAACCTCACCATCACGCAATCCCAGAGCTCTTCCTTCGTTGCCAGTGAAGAAAGAGCCCGGTAAGCCTCGGAGAACGAAGCCAGGATTGACGAGAATGATTTAATGTCAGATGAGCCGGTCTTGAGTGCGAAGAGCTTGTCCAGGCGCTCCTGCACCAGCAGCCGCTTGTTTTCGTAACGGGAGACCAATGTCTCCCATGCCTGGTTAAACGATTCGCACGTTACTGCGAACCCCTGAATGAGCTGCGTCGCCCCGCCCGACACGCAGCCACGCAGATATAACATCCGGTCGACATCGGTAAGGCGGTCATTCCGGATGACCAACGACGTGAACACGTCACGGAACGTTGGCCATCCGGCGTAGTCCCCCCCGAACGTCGGCAGCTTTATCTCTGGCAGCCTTGTGTGGGGGCGCGGCGACGCTGTGGGCGCCGGTGCAGGAGGATGCCCTTGAGCTAGCCTCGCCATGGCTTCCCGAGCTGTGACTTTGGCCTTGAGGGCAACCTGCGCCTCAAGGCTTTGCAGATCGTCCGCAAAATACTCGTGATCGACACAGCTCGGAGGGCACGAAGATTCCAACAGCTCGTGTTCCCTACGGAAGTCGCCGTGAATCTCCGTGACCTGCTCGACGTACGCGTCAAGCGACTCCACGGCGAGGGTATCTCCGCCCTCGTTCAGCAGAGCGATGACCGTCTGCAGGTGAGCAATCCGGCGCCGTTGTGATTGGACCTTCAACGCCATCTCGGTTGTAAGCCGAGTTGGCGATCGGGTCTTCTTCACACCGGCGCCGGCCCCAGGAACCAGCAACGTCGTCTTTTCCTCAAGATCTCTGGGCGCCACCCCAGAGTCCATTGGATTGCCCTCAGACATTGCTAGTCCTGATGCAAACGGTCCAAGTAGAGGAAGTAATAGATAGTAACGAAGATGCTCCGCAGAGATGTACTTTACCCCACTTGTTGCTCCGCTTGACGAGGTGATGAGCCGATGAGGATCCTGCGATGGGCCCACGCAGAGTCCTACCAGATGAGCCGATGAGTTGCAGGGATGAGAGCGGAAGGTAGAGACCCTGGTCTCTCTTGCTCAAGTCGAGTATCCGGCTCGAAGGACCAAATTTTTAGTAATCGACTAAAGATGTTGAGCGTCCGTCCTGTGATGACTTGACCGATCTGTGAATATATTGAGAAAATATGAAGACTCACTCGAGACAAGAGGAAAATGAAACCAGACACCGAGATGTTATATTGAGGAAGCGGTTCGCTACCTTCCTCTTTTATTTACAAAAATACAAATTTAACTACAGCACCAGTCGAGTAACATATAACAAAATACAGACCGAAAGACTTTAATTTAAACAATTATTCAAATATAAATTTGCAAAACAACTCCAAATCAATAAAGAATTAACAGGTTGAGCAGGAAATAACAGACTATGAGCAGCACACAATTCTCAATTGTGTGCTGGATATGAATTTGAGACAGCGGTGCGTGCAGCGCAGCAACAGCTACGCAGCACGACCCGCCAATGCCTTGAGTGCGAACCGTTGTGCGTAATTCACTGCAATCACTCAACACTGTATTGCAAAGTGATTGCAGCGAATTAATGAGGGTTAACAGCAGCCCACATCTGAGTGCAGTGATTTTGTGTGCTACCTGCTAAGCAATCAGTGCTGCACAGCACACCGCAAACAGATATTGAGGCTATCTGGTTGAGCAAAATTACATTCACTGCATTCTCCCAGCAGATTTACTGGGGGAAAATACAGTGAATGTGCAGCACATGCTTAATTATATTAATTAAGCCGGCAAAAATACATGAGGAGAACGTGGTACAGCATGTGCTGCAACGCACGCCACAGGTGAGACCCAGTGAGGATGCACCAATTTCTCCTCTCCGGCAGTGAATTAACGACGTAATTATGTCAGAGCACTCTTACCTTGAGCAATGAGTCCAGATGGGCGTGAAGGTGAGCGATTCCGATGTATGATTGTCCGAGAATAAGTTTGGAAGTTCGATGGATGCGCGTGCTGTCCAGAGGATGTGTGTCGCAAAAGTGCCGAATTATCAAGATGGCTGCGAGTACGAAAGGTTCGTTGGGCGCTGGAGTCAATTGAGCGAGACAGCCGGTGAGCGAAACCGAAGTCAAGCGAGAGAGACACCCTCTCGCTTGACGCGGTGTGCCAGTGAGGCACAGCCTCGGCTTCGCGAAGCCCTTGCTTCGGCTGTCTTCGCCCCAACCGAACACCGAGTAGCAAGGCAGCGCAACAGGTAGGCGCACGACGATTATCGATCGCCGTGCGCCAGCTGATTCTCCAACACGGCCAGGAACGCGGCGAGTACTGACTTTCGTTTTTTTTTTTTTTTTTTTTGATTAATCAACGGTGATGCACCTCAACATAAACAAATATTGAACTGATATAATAGAAATAAAATCAAACTTTAACTTAAAGGAAAAGAATACTCTCAATCTTTGGCTGACTGTTATGCGAACAAAAAATTTTAAAAAAACCAAAATAAATGCCATTTTCTCAGATTACAATGAAATAATCGTGGTTCTGGTGATCAGTCGTTTTTGTCCTCCGTTGGGATCGGACACAGATTCCGTACTGCCCGTTTGTAGATCCCTGCCTCCTTGAGTCCGGACTGACACTACTCTCACGACTCCGTCGGTGCCAGGGTGCAATTCTATCACTCTTCCGAGAGCCCATTGTAGAGGCGGCAAATGATCATCCTTCAACAAGACTAGCGTATTGAGTTCAATATTTCGGCTATTCTCAACCCATTTTCGACGTTCGTGCACCATGCGCAGGTATTCGGATTGCCAACGTCGCCAAAATTTTTGACGAACCTTTTGAAGCATTTGCCACCGAGACAAACGATTGTCAGCGATCTCTGTAACATTTCGCTCAACAGGTACAATTAGTGAGTCGCCTATAAGGAAGTGAGCTGGGGTAAGAACCAAAAAATCGGATGGGTCTGAGGATAATGCAGTCAACGGACGAGAATTCATTATGGCTTCGATCTCGGTCAAAAGAGTATAGCACTCTTCGAACGTAAGCGTCATGCCTTGTGTCAACGTGTACAAGTGACGTTTAGTTACTTTCACTGCCGCTTCCCAAAGTCCTCCGAAGTTTGGAGACCGAGGGGGATTAAATTTCCATTGAATGCGCTGGCTTGAAAGGATTTGCTCGATTTCTTCTGTCTCTTTTTTGAGAAATTGGTAGATTTCTTCTAATTCTCTTAATGCTCCTACGAAATTGGTTCCATTGTCGGAAAATGTCGTCGTACAGATTCCTCGTCTAGCTGTGAACCGGCGCAATGCCGCTAAGAAAGCCTTCGTGGTATGTTCCGTCACAAGCTCTAGGTGTACCGCTTTTGTACTAAAGCATGTGAAAACGGCCACGTAACCCTTCGAGATGTGGATTCGTCCTCTCCGTCGGGTCTCTCGAATCTGCACTGGACCTGCGTAGTCCACGCCAGTCGTTACAAAGGGTCGCTGAAACCCAACTACTTGTTGTGTCGGTAAATCACCCATTTTTACGCAGGGAAATACCGGTCTGAAATGAAAACATTTTAGACAATTTTTTACAACTTTTGGAGCTTCTCTTCGACCACTCAGTGGCCAGAAACGTCGTCTGATTGCGCTGAGCAGCTATTCGGGCGGGCAATGACGAAGACGTAGATGCTCTTCCTGCAGTATCATTTCTGTTATACGATGTCTCGCGGGCAATATTATCGGATGTTTTTGGCTCTCCTCCATTGTCGAATTTCACAGCCTTCCTCCGACTCGTATTACGCCGTCGCTGTCCAGATAGGGATCAAGAGATGAAATTTTGCTCTTGCCTTGTAGTTCGCCTTTTTTGTTTAACTGTTGTAGTTCGTGCGTAAATGTTTCTCGTTGTACGATTTTGATAATTATGTTCTCCGCCTGCTCTTGTTCTTCTACGGATATGAAGTTAGTTTTCGCTTTCTTTACGTGTATTTTTCTCCAACGTAGACAGTACGAGATGACTCTCACCATTTTTTTGTACGATGAAAACCGCGAGAGGATATCTTCTTCCATTATTGCTGTCAGGACTATCGCTTGTTTAAATTCCGGTATATTAATGTCTGTTTCTTCTGACTATGCCTCTGCTGGCCATTGAATTTCTTCCGTGATCCAAGAGGGTCCGTCCCACCAGAGCCTCTCAATTTTCAAACGTTCTATCGACACTCCACGCGATAGAAGATCCGCTGGGTTCTCTGCTGACGGTACGTGATGCCACGATACGCCTTTGGTGAGCGCCTGAATTTTCGTCACCCGGTTTGCCACGAAAGTTTTGCGTAGGTTTGGTTCAATCTCAATCCACCGAAGAACAACCGTGCTGTCACTCCACAGTTTGACATTTTCGATACGATCACTGAACGCGTTCTTTACTGTTTTGTATAGTTTTGCAAGCAACAATGCAGCCTCCAGCTCTAGGCGGGGAAGAGAGATCGTTTTTAACGGGCTTACTCTGGATTTGGCGCAAAGAATATGAGAGTGTGTTTCTCCATTTTTGTCGACACTCACCGCGAACAAGCATGCACCGAAAGCCTTTTCCGACGCATCTCCGAATCCATATATTTCGAATTTTTCTGAATGATTGTAGGGCGTAACATTCCTGGGAATACGCAGCACATCGACGCTCGCCAAGGACTCACAATAGCTCCGCCATTCTTCTTTTTGTTCTTGAGGTAACTCCTGATCCCAATCGATGCTCAGCGTCCACAATCGCTGCATTATTATTTTCCCATTGATAAGCAGAGGAGAAATTAATCCCAGGAGATCGAAGACTTGAGATATTCTTGACAAAACTGTTCGTTTCGTGACCTTTGACAACGGATTTCTCTCAATCCGATATTGCAGCGAATCTGTCACTGAATCCCACAGCAATCCAAGCGTTTTCTGGGCTCCTTCCTTGTCCAGCATGAGCAGTTTGTCTGTATGCGACTTTTCTGTAAGACTGTCCAAAATTTTCAGCTCATTCTTTCTCCATTTGCGAAGACAGAACTTTCCTCTCATGAGCAGCTCTGTTAACTCTTTTTGAAGAGTTACGGCTTCCTCTATTGTTCTCGCTCCGGTCAATACGTCATCCATGTAGCAGTCCTCGTTAATCGCTCTTGAGGCTCCCGGTAGATCTTTCCCTTCATTTGCCAATTCTCTCAGGCATCTGATTGCCAAGTATGGAGCGCACGATGTTCCATAAGTGATCGTATTTAGTTCAAAAACTTGCATCGCGTCCTTCGGGTGTCGTCTCCATAATATTTTCTGCAATGTTCTGTCTTGCGGATTCACCATTATTTGTCTATACATTTTGGCAATGTCTGCCGTCATAACGTACTCGTGTATTCTGAATCGCAAGCTGATGTCCTGTAGCTCGCGCTGTAAGTTTGGTCCCGGGATGAGCTTATCGTTTAGCAAGGTTCCTTTTGTCGTCTTGGCTGAAGCGTCGAAAACTACCCGCAGTTTCGTGGTAAGGCTGTCCGGTCTTACAACTGCTTGGTGAGGTAGTGTATACGTCTCCGAATCCTCCTTTTCTTCTGTCGAGACGGACATGTGTTGTTGCTCTATATACTCATCCATATATTTTACGTATTCTGTTTGAAGCTGCGGATTTTTCGTAAATCTCCTTTCTAGTGCGTGTCGCATCGTCTTCCATCGTCTTGTCGTTCGAAAGTTTTCTAGAAATATTCCTCGCAGAATTCCTATTCTTCTGTGTATTTTGGTGGCTCCAGGATTTCCTCTTGTTTCCAAAATGTTTCGATTTGTCGCTGGAGCATGTCGTTTGTGACAGACACGTGAATGAGTGTTGACTTATTTTCTTCTCCCGTCATTTCGCCTCCAACTATCCAGCCTAACAACGTGTTCTGCAACGATGGCTGTCCCTCGTTTTGATTCTTCGGCCTTCCCACCAGAACCTTCCAATAGATTCCGGCTCCGAGTAGCATATCGATTTTCCCCGGTTCCTTGAACTTGGGGTCCGCCAGACGAACATTGTTCGGCAAGGCTATTCGTTTTACATCAATCCGATTTTGCGGCAACAGTTGCGTAATTTTCGGCAGCATAAGAAACTCGAGATCTGTGGGAAAGCTTTTATGCATCGATTGAATTCGTATTTTTATTGCCTTTTGCGCGTTGCTCGTCGTTTGATTTATTCCGCTGATTTTTCTGTCCTCTTTTTGACTGGGCAGTCCTAATTTTCGAGCGAAACTTTCGGTCACAATGTTCGACTGCGAGCCGGGATCGAGGAACCACCGACACTCGATCGAATTTCCTTGCGCATCTTGAGCTTTTACGACCGCTGTCGATAGAATGACCGTCGATACCGTTCTTTGTGCGCAGCAAATATTCATTGTGTCGTTCTTTTTCGTGAAGCATGCCCCCATCGCTGTCACCGAACCCGCCTCATTTTTTCCTTTACTCTGGGACACGTCCTTCCTGTGTAAGAGCGTGTTATGCCTCTTGGAGAATTTCCTGCACGACGACGACTTGCAGTTTTTTGCCATGTGCCCTGATCCTAGACAATTAATACATAACTGTAGGCCGATAATTGATTTTTTTCTTTCGTCTGGTACCAGTTTCTGCAGCTCTTCGCACTTGTAAATTGAATGGCTCCCTTTACAAACTTTGCACTCTTGATTTGTAAAAGTCGGCATAGTGACTTTTTGCTCGTTTTTCGTTTGCTGTTGTTTCGACGTCGCGGGTTTCGATTTTCCTTGATTTAATACCCTTAGCGTGTTACATCTGTCGGTTAGAAATTTAAGAAATTCCTCCATCGTTGGCATATTCTCGGGGTTGCGATCTTTAATCGTATCCTGCCAGTCTCTCTGCTCTACGAACTCAAGCTCCTTTTTCGCGAGATGAAATATCATTGTTTCCCACTTGTCAACTGGCTGCCCGAGAACCTTGAGAAACGACATAAAGGGTGATTTTTTAAGAGCTTGAGAACTTTTTTTTAAAAAAAAACGCATAAAATTTGCAAAATCTCATCGGTTCTTTATTTGAAACGTTAGATTGGTCCATGACATTTACTTTTTGAAGATAATTTCATTTAAATGTTGACCGCGGCTGCGTCTTAGGTGGTCCATTCGGAAAGTCCAATTTTGGGCAACTTTTTCGAGCATTTGGGCCGGAATAGCCCGAATTTCTTCGGAAATGTTGTCTTCCAAAACTGGAATAGTTGCTGGCTTATTTCTGTAGACTTTAGACTTGACGTAGCCCCACAAAAAATAGTCTAATGGCGTCAAATCGCATGATCTTGGTGGCCAACTTACCGGGCCATTTCTTGAGATGAATTGTTCTCCGAAGTTTTCGCTCAAAATGGCCATAGAATCGCGAGCTGTGTGGCATGTAGCGCCATCTTGTTGAAACCACATGTCAACTAAGTTCAGTTCTTCCATTTTTGGCAACAAAAAGTTTGTTAGCATCGAACGATAGCGATCGCCATTCACCGTAACGTTGCGTCCAACAGCATCTTTGAAAAAATACGGTCCAATGATTCCACCAGCGTACAAACCACACCAAACAGTGCATTTTTCGGGATGCATGGGCAGTTCTTGAACGGCTTCTGGTTGCTCTTCACTCCAAATGCGGCAATTTTGCTTATTTACGTAGCCATTCAACCAGAAATGAGCCTCATCGCTGAACAAAATTTGTCGATAAAAAAGCGGATTTTCTGCCAACTTTTCTAGGGCCCATTCACTGAAAATTCGACGTTGTGGCAGATCGTTCGGCTTCAGTTGTTGCAGGAGCTGTATTTTATACGGTTTTACACCAAGATCTTTGCGTAAAATCTTCCATGTCGTCGAATAACACAAACCCAATTGCTGCGAACGGCGACGAATCGACATTTCACGGTCTTCAGCAACACTCTCAGAAACAGACGCAATATTCTCTTCTGTACGCACTGTACGCATTCGTGTGGTTGGTTTAATGTCCAATAAAGTAAACTGAGTGCGAAACTTGGTCACAATCGCATTAATTGTTTGCTCACTTGGTCGATTATGTAGACCATAAATCGGACGTAAATCGCGAAACACTTTTCGAACCGAACACTGATTTTTGTAATAAAATTCAATTATTTGCAAGCGTTGCTCGTTAGTAAGTCTATTCATTATGAAATGTCAAAGCATACTGAGCATCTTTCTCTTTGACACCTTGTCTGAAATCCCGCGTGATCTGTCAAATACTAATGCATGAAAATCCTAACCTCAAAAAAATCACCCTTTATGAGTACGAATGTGCCATACAAATTTTCGTATATCTTCGGACTAGTTTTCTTTCGTTATCGTTGGAAACTGCAGGAGTTCGTCCAAGTGCGTTTCGATTATTATTATTTTGTTATCGTACCTGTCCTTGAGAAGTTTCCATGCCTCCTCGTAATTTTCATTAGAGATTTAATATCCTTGTATGACTTTCAGCGCTTCGTTCTTCAGTACGCCTATCAAATACTGATGCTTTTGCATCGGCGTGAGCTGTGTTTCTGAATGAATTGTTGCCTCGAAACTGTTCTTGAGAAATAGCCATTTGGCGTAGTCTCCGTCAAACTCGGGTAATTTTATTTCTGGGAGTTTCGGCCTACCTCGTGGTGCCTCTACTATTATCGGCTGACCTTGATTTCCCACGATGCTTGGTGGCTCGGTGTTGTTTTCGGTACGATTGATGATTTCGTCGAGCTTCTCCGCTACGGCGTAGTATCTTTCTTTAAAAAGCCGTCGCTCTGCTTCTCCGTCGCGTAGCTGTCTTTCGTAATCCTCTTGTGATTCTGTGGGCCTCGTTTCTATCAACCATTGAACCTCCTTGAATTTTTGCCAGCATTCTTCTAGTTTTACTTTATGAACCCGTGCCTCCGCCACGGTTCTTTGAACGTCCATAGCTATAAAATTTACCAGCCGAGTCATTTGCCCTTTTACCATGGCCCGTCTATATTTTAATTCTCTAATGTCCGCCATTTTGCCGTTATAAGGAGGTCGACTCACGAAGGGAGAACAGGAAATTGGGACTTAAAAATTTTTTTTTATTGGTGACTCACTTACCTTGTTTTGAGATAGCCCCACGTCGCGCCAACCTTGACGTAGGAGCTCTTTCGAGAAATACCTGTTACCGCGTGTCGGTAAAGAAGATCGCGCGATGCCTCACGTCGATATAGTTGGTATGAGCGCCCTCTACGTTGCCGCTGTATCGGAGAGTGTCAGTCCGTGCCGTTGATTGTGAAGACCCCGTAGTGCCGTTGCCTCGTGGTGCTGGATGTGCAGACCCCGTCGCTTTGTCGCTCTGTGCGAAAGCCAGCCAGTCACCCTGATGTTTGATTTCGGATCCTGTTGCGTCGTCGCTCCGTGCGAGAGTCAGCCGGTCGCTTTGATGCTCGATTGCAGATCCCGTTGCGTCGTCGCTTCGTGCGAGAGCCAGCCGGTCGCTTTGATGCTCGATTGCAGACCCCATTGCGTCGTCGCCTTATGCGAGAGTCAGCCGGTCGCCCTGATGTTTTCACGACCCTGACGCTGCTGTCTGGAGCAGCGTTTTCTGCCTTTTTTTCGGGCCGCTATGAAGCAACTATTTTCGTCGTTGTTTGCGAGAACATCTCCGCTCTTTTTACTAGATTTTATTGTCTATAAATGCCCGAAACTTTTATTTCACCCGCCCTCTTTCGGACGCCGTTTTTGTTCATGAATGTTTGCTTTTGCAGTTTGGGAGACCATATGCCACTATCACATGCATAACCTATACACTTGACTGAACGTTTCTGATTTCGATTCGACAGCTGACTTTTTAACGAGATTCTGTCTCACTGGTCGCAGATCGAGCTGGATGGGCGCCAATTTGTTTTTGAATGATACCGCACGGGCATACACCATCTTTTTTTTCTTTATTTTTTAAAACTTTACATAGTTATGGTCTTTGTGACGGTCAGTCCCAGACTGACGCTCACTCTCTTCTCTCTAATTCTCACGACTCGTGGTCGGTAACAAAGTTTTCCTTCTTATCAGTAACAGCCATATTAATTGCTTAGTTTTTCATAAGATTTCGAACAAACGCACGAAAGAATGCAATAGTGATATATCAATTTTGTCTAAAGCTACGAAATCTATTACTTTACCACTTAACGATAACGGAAAAAGAAAACATTTATTTGCTTGTAATTATCAAACCTATAACTATAGCATCCAATAGCTAAATGGGAATAGCAAATCACGACACTCGATAGTCTCGCGAGAAGTACATGTGTGCGAATAACTCGCTTAATCTCTTTACTCAAATACTCCGAGTCAACGTGCATTGATAAAACTAGACTGAACGAAATTGGTCTAATATCTCAGAAATTCTATGATTCTGCTTTTGTTACGTATTTAGAATAATCCGAGCCTGGGAGGTCTCCTCGATTCTCTCACACGGCTGTGGCGGCGTGTTATCCTCATAATATATAGATATCTCCCTGTATTATAAAAATATATCGCCTCTACCGCCGTGTAGCAGAATTGAGTAGATCGTGGCCCTCAGAACCCAATAACTCCGGTGATCCCTAATTATTTTAAGCCCCTCCGAATCTAAAAAACCTAACGATTTTCTTAGGCTCCGATTATTCTGTCCCTTAGAACCTAAGGAACCCAAAGTCCTCCTTAGGGCCAAATTATTCTCTCATAACCTAAAGAACCTAAAGAATCTCTCGGATTCTCATTATCCTAAGTCCCCTTAACCCTCCCCTCTCAGTACAGATTATTCTTAGTTCTTCTTGGAGCTCCTCCAGGTCCAGATTATTCTAAATTCCCGTTATAGCCCCCCTCCGGCCTGAGATATGGACCCATAGCAACCAAGCTATATGGCGTGCTCGTATTTTTATAATAAGTAATTTAAGACAGGGAGTTGACACGAGTAGCATGCAGTAAGGGGGGCCGGGGGCACCGACCACCTCCAGTATATATTTTAACGGGAATTGCAACAGATGACTAGCTATTACAGTTTTACGTGCGTGCAAAATCTTTGCTCCATTGTTTGACTGATCGATTTGGCGAAACGATTACGTCGTTACCTCGATATTTTAAGAAGTTACAGCGGTCTCTTACAGAACCTAAATAATCGTAGAATATAAATGAAGTTTTCAAGAAAATTAAAAAATTGCTTCTTCACGATTGACGCCCACACACAGATTCCCTTTTATGGGTAATTATTATCTCAATTCTGATTAACTTATAGAGAAAGTTGTATTAACATTTCTAAGAGAATAAAAAATGTAGTAAAATTGCAAATATTATGAAGTTAAAATCCCTTAAATTTTTCTTACCAAATACAAGACCTAGTATCCTTGTTCCCTAGCCAATTTGTATGCCATGTTTCGGTTCGATAGGTGACAAATTACATAAGTAAAATAGTTTTTTTTTTTCGAACAATTAAAAAAACTCATAATTCCATAAAATCTGCTATTCCTGTAAAAAGTTTTAGCTCGATAGCTATATTCGTAAAATTCGGACCATAAATTGAGAAACCCGTTAGCGTTTAGGGCAAAAATGGCACGGACATTTTTTCTAAATATAATTTTCCGACGTTTCGGAACATTTTACGTACTCCGACATCGAAAACGAAAAAAAAACATCTTCACGAAAATAAAGCTTCTTCTATGAGAAAGCAAAACGAATATAACTTGACGGATCCATCTAAAAACGAAAATTAATATCTTCCAACATGTGGAAGAAAAACCGCCTTGTTTCTTTTCGGTTTCTTGTAGTTGTAGTAGTAGTAGTAGTAGTAGTAGTAGTAGTAGTAGTAGTAGTAGTTGTTGTTGTTTTTGTTGTTGTTGTTGTTGTTGTTGTTGTTGTTGTTGTTGTTGTTGTTGTTGTTGTTGTTGTTGTTGTTGTTGTTGTTGTTGTTGTTGTTGGTGGTGTTGTTGTTGTTGTTGTTGTTGTTGTTGTTGTTGTTGTTGTTGTTGTTGTTGTTGTTGTTGTTGTTGTTGTTGTTGTTGTTGTTGTTGGCGGTGTTGTTGTTGTTGGCGGTGTTGTTGTTGTTGTTGTTGTTGTTGTTGTTGTTGTTGTTGTTGTTGTTGTTGTTGTTGTTGTTGTTGTTGGCGGTGTTGTTGTTGTTGTTGGCGGTGTTGTTGTTGTTGTTGTTGTTGTTGTTGTTGTTGTTGTTGTTGTTGTTGTTGTTGTTGTTGTTGTTGTTGTTGTTGTTGTTGTTGTTGTTGTTGTTGTTGTTGTTGTTGTTGTTGTTGTTGTTGTCGTTGTTGTTGTTGTTGTTGTTGTTGTTGTTGCTGTTGCTGTTGCTGTTGCTGTTGCTGTTGCTGCTGTTGTTGTTGTTGTTGTTGTTGTTGTTGTTGTTGTTGTTGTTGTTGTTGTTGTTGTTGTTGTTGTTGTTGTTGTTGTTGTTGTTGTTGTTGTTGTTGTTGTTGTTGTTGTTGTTGTTGTTGTTGTTGTTGTTGGCGGTGTTGTTGTTGTTGTTGTTGTTGTTGTTGTTGTTGTTGTTGTTGTTGTTGTTGTTGTTGTTGTTGTTGTTGTTGTTGTTGTTGTTGTTGTTGTTGTTGTTGTTGTTGTTGTTGTTGTTGTTGTTGTTGTTGTTGTTGTAACCGTATAATTACGGTTATAGATTTGAGTCGCGGTAAGAGTAAAAACTGCACTCGGCAATTTAAATACACTTCACATAAGTAAAAAAGAACGAATGCATTTTGTGATAAAAAAAGTACTTTAATAAAAAAAATTAGTATCTATACAAATATTCCGCGTTAGTAAACGTTTGTACCGCATATAATTTTTCAATTCCGATAGTGTCCAGACGCCAGCGTGTTTTTTGACATATAAAAGACGATACTGACGACAATAAATAATGAATTATAACTTAAATAATTAGTTAACTAAAATGTATTTGAATATTTAAAAATCTTTTTGAGAGATATTTAAAAAAAATGGAAAATTTTAGATCAATGTCATTTTTCTTATGTTTTTTTGCAGTCAGGAGTTGAAATAAATGTATATAACAACTCATTGATTCTTAATGAATGAGTGAGGCAATCAGAGCTGACAAAAATTAGTGATTCCATTGTGACAGATCTTTCTACCAAAAAGATCGATCATGCAGGAATCCAGGCGGCGCCGACTCAGACCCCGAGCTGCGATTTGCCAAAAATTCCATCTGAGAGGAGAACAACTAGTCGGGATTGTCACCTAAATTCATAATTGGCCGTCGAGAAATAAAATTAATTAGATCTAACTAAACAATACAAGGGCGTCGCACACAAATATCCGTTGAGCAGCTTTTACACATCGTAAATGGTTTTTTACATTAAGTATTTCGATATCGTAATGAAACTTGTGCTAAATAAATATTTAGCAATTTAATTTCCGGTGAAAATTGCAATGTACAGAAGAGCTATCTCTCTACTGACTGCTAAAACATTTAATTGAGTGTAAACATTTCAGATTAAGCCTAGATTCAAACATTTTGAACACTTTTTATGAAGAAAATCCTTCAGAAAAATTATTTCACGCAAATAAGTGGTTAAATAATCATTCTTTAATGTTTAGAATCACATCCCTATAATAACACAAATTGTCAAGAATAGAGATACATTACTACATGATATTTTGTTGGCCCTAGACAACTAGTGAAATCAGTTGACGTATATTCTAGTTACATTTCGTCTAGTACAATTTCGCAAGAGACTCCTTCACTCCGCAAATGCAGTAGAATCAAAATACAATGCTGACGTGCTGTCCACGGAAACATAGCATTCTCTCATGGTGCTATTAGTTGCGGTAAAATTTATGACAGCCACTTAACGTAATAACAAATCGGCCTCGATGGACCGCTTTCTGGTTTCCTGCTGAAGCTTTCCAGATGCATGAAGGTAAAACTCATTTCTTGTAGCTTCTACAAGACATGAGAGCTTCCAGATGACAAACCTTAAGAATGTACGAACGAACGAAGTGCCTCCACATTACGCAGGAAGTCAGGAATGAAAAACAATTAGCATCTCAAAGAAAAAGAATATTATAAGATCTTTGTATACAGGGTGTTCCATTTTTAAAAATACGCTTAAAAATATGAAAAGCTAAGAGTTCAATTGAAAAATGTTTCGAACCAAGTTGTTGTATATGAAGAAGGACATCGGATGAGCATATCAGTTCTTGGGTCCGGGGTCTCCACTGGGCCCATTGCGGTCCAACTTTCGTTTTTTAAATGGAACTTCCAATTTTTTATTGCATTTTTTGTATTTCTCGTTGAAAAATGAGAAAGTTTTACCCTGAGTCATTTTTTATTTTTCCTCTTCGAACAGGCCCAAAACGATAATCGAAGTTTTCCCGTGGAATGAGTGGTTCACAACGACAAACCTTTTTTGTTTGTACTTGGAAATTGTTTTTCATGATTTTGTTATTATTCAAAACAGCGTTTTCCTTTTGTCTTAGTCTTTGGTGAAAATATTAATATCATCTTCGCTAATTACGATAGCATCTTGAAAATTTTAGATATCAATGTAGTAATAATAGAGTACTACAAATTCGCTAAAATTTTCCGAAATCACATTTCGCGCGCGCGTGTGTGTGTGTGTGTCTGCCTGTAGGCCCGTCTGCCTGCCTGCCTGTCTGTCTGTCTGTCTGTCTGTCTGTCTGTCTGTCTGTCTGTCTGTCTGTCTGTCTGTCTGTCTGTCTGTCTGTCTGTCTGTCTGTCTGTCTGTCTGTCTGTCTGTCTGTCTGTCTGTCTGTCTGTCTGTCTGTCTGTCTGTCTGTCTGTCTGTCTGTCTGTCTGTCTGTCTGTCTGTCTGTCTGTCTGTCTGTCTGTCTGTCTGTCTGTCTGTCTGTCTGTCTGTCTGTCTGTCTGTCTGTCTGTCTGTCTGTCTGTCTGTCTGTCTGTCTGTCTGTCTGTCTGTCTGTCTGTCTGTCTGTCTGTCTGTCTGTCTGTCTGTCTGTCTGTCTGTCTGTCTGTCTGTCTGTCTGTCTGTCTGTCTGTCTGTCTGTCTGTCTGTCTGTCTGTCTGTCTGTCTGTCTGTCTGTCTGTCTGTCTGTCTGTCTGTCTGTCTGTCTGTCTGTCTGTCTGTCTGTCTGTCTGTCTGTCTGTCTGTCTGTCTGTCTGTCTGTCTGTCTGTCTGTCTGTCTGTCTGTCTGTCTGTCTGTCTGTCTGTCTGTCTGTCTGTCTGTCTGTCTGTCTGTCTGTCTGTCTGTCTGTCTGTCTGTCTGTCTGTCTGTCTGTCTGTCTGTCTGTCTGTCTGTCTGTCTGTCTGTCTGTCTGTCTGTCTGTCTGTCTGTCTGTCTGTCTGTCTGTCTGTCTGTCTGTCTGTCTGTCTGTCTGTCTGTCTGTCTGTCTGTCTGTCTGTCTGTCTGTCTGTCTGTCTGTCTGTCTGTCTGTCTGTCTGTCTGTCTGTCTGTCTGTCTGTCTGTCTGTTTGTCTGTCTGTCTGTCTGTATCAGACTTGCAAAATTCAACATAAAACGTAAGAACGGTTTAATCAGTCAAGCTATAATAAAATTAAACATGCAAGTAGGGTATTTACGCTGCTTTGATTTTTATAATTTCCGCATGAATTAAGTCTGTTCACATTTCATTATATTTTGAATTTTTCATAGAAAAATAGATTTAGTACAGAATTTTGTGACGTGCGTAGATTTTGTCACGATTTGATTTTCTTGAATTTCCATCAAAATGAGTACCAAGAAAATGTTTGATCCCGAATGTCACAGTTGATTCTTCCCCCTTCTTAGGTATTTTTTCTAATTTCTTGAAACTCCGATCTCAAGAGTGTAGAAAATAAGGAAGAACTATCCCTTCAAATGTAAAAAGAAAAGTTACAAAGTAAATTCTTGCATATTGCTTTCTAATTTTTTTTTGGCCCACTGTACACAATATTTACATTCTGATGAATCTGAAATTGAGCAACGTACTTTCTCATAAAGGACGCCACCTGATGTTCTTACCAAAAAAAAATGTGAAAGGTTATACTTAATAACTTTTCCACAAGTCATGGGGTTGAAATATACAAAAATAATTTGATCCGATTGCGATTGAAACGCGCGAGATGAATCGGTGTGAAAATAATAGCGGACGATAGTGGTGTAGTGATTGAGATGTAGATGAAGGGCGTGATTCGCCGAACACGCTATACACATGCGCACCGTGTCGCGAACAGGAGAAACCGGTAGGATCATGGGAGAGTTACACCACATATAAATCTTAAGCTACACGATCCATCTTTTACAAGAATCCATTATACGTGTTACCGTATCTTTTTGTAACCGTTCTTTATAAGGCCATTCATTTTCGCTTAGAACTTGATACATGTAAAGCGAAGTGCGCTCCAATTTCCTTACGATTCATATTTTGACTATGAACTATTCGTGAACGCCATGACATATGCAAATTGCTTAAACGAGCATATATAAACTAATTGGTTTTATGAAAAAAAATGCGTTTCACTTTTCTAAATTAGCATTTAATACATTGCAAGCGCATGATCTCAATTCAGATCTGAATATATCTTTTTAAAATAATATGTTTGTTTGCTTGTCTCTTTAGGGTCTGACCCTAAAGAACCTAATGAACCCATTTAATTTGAGCCTAAGACTAACGTGAAAAAGCTTAAGAATCAGATTCTAAAACTAATCTAAAGAAACAGATTCTAAAACAAACCTAAAGAATCAGATTCCAAAACTAACCTAAAGAAGTAAATAAATCGAAGCCTAAGACTCAAGTAAAGAGCCTCAAGAGTTCTTCAAGGTCTTTGAGTAATCTAAATTGCGATATTTTTGCTTCCTCACAGAAAAAGTTTAGTTTACATGGAAATGTTCTTCGATATTTTCGTGACAGTTTTCTGAAAGAAAAAAAACTTGTTTACTTATCGTGACAATGTAAAGTAGATTATTGAGATGTACGCGCGTGTCAATGATAAGCAAAGAAATTTACGAGTCAACTGGGCATGAGTAATATTTCTTACCTGTCTTTACTAAATAGCAATTTTTCGAAACAGAAAAATAGGCCAGAACGATCCCCAAGCGAATAAACTGTATACCTGCTCGCCAGCTGCGCGCTATGTTTCCGAGAGGAGACTAACTAGTCAATAACTTCGAGAGTTTTGCTCTGATCGACTTCAAAGTTTGAGACTATATTCTTGAAATGTTTAACTATAAGAAAAGACAACAAAAAAAATCGATTTTTCAAAAGTGCAAACCCTTACCCCCTCCTTAACACCCAAACTCTCTTCTCTTCGGTTAACGATCCTAGAGGGACTCGTGACTCATCTCATACCAGTGTAAAAAATTTCCTAAGTAAAATGACTGGTAATGAACCAAAATTACAGTCGTCGATGCATTGCTATTGATAATGTATATATCAGCTACAAGATTTAATTGCAAGAAGTCATGAAGGAAGATTTATTTTCAAAAAAATTGATCGATCGGAGGCTCGTCAGCAAATTTTCATTGTTGCTGTTCGATCGACCTCATAGTATTCACATATGGTTGTACAACTGTCGCCTACAGCGATATCATCAATCAATAAAATCAAGATAAGTTACGTTTTTTTGGACTCAATGGATGAACGTGGAATCTTTTTTAAATATTGGACTGAACTTTGAGAGAAGATATCTACATATTTTTTAAATTTGTAAAATTATAATATGTTGTATGACTTCTATTGTTTATTGAAATTTAATTATTAGAAATATAACATTAGCCCATCGATTTTTTGGCATTAGCTTTTGCCTTGTCCATTATTTCCGATTATATTTGTTCCACAGAAAAATAATGTGTGATTGTGTGAGGACATTGCAAAATTTGTACGTCTCTAATTTCAAAAACGAATAAAGAAGCACGCTCTCTTTGTTTGTTGTAATTTTTTATAACAGTAAATACAGTGTAGATTTTGGTGCATTTTTTGAGGCATTTTGAATTTAAAAAAATATATCTGTCCACGCTGAAACTGCCGCGAATTAAAAAATATTTGGCTAAATAGTTCTTCAAAAATAAAATTAGATTAGAATATTGGCGTTGAAGTTGAGCCTACAATGTCAAGATATTCAGATTTTATGGAATTTTGAATTTTTTAAAAACGAGTGTGATTTAATTGCATTTTTTTTACAATGGTAAAGTAACATTAAGCGATGTTTGATATTGAGTTTGTACAATATTGGCGAAGGGTTCGAAGTTTGTGGGATTTCGATTTTTTTATTGTGTCACTGCTATAAATTTTTATACACATATTAATGGAATTATTTAATATTTATTAACATTAATATTTATTTATTATTTATTAAGATATTTAAGTTAAGGGATATTCGATATAAAATTGATCGAAATTGATGGAGGCATTCAAATTTCATCGAACATTGAATTCTATAATTCATGTTTGTTATATCTTCCAGAATGGAAGGTCTGAAATTTTAGAATCACTTGAGCAATTATATATTGAGTGACCAACTACAATTGGTCACACCAGTTACACAATAAGTTGTCGTTATTGGTTACAATATTCTTTGAAATATATTCAAGCAATAAGATTTTATAACATTTTGACTTCTTCAAGTTCTGTATAATTCAAATTTTGTCAACCTCTAGTTTATATAATTACTCGTAGCATGTGGTAGCTCAGGTGTGTCCTCATTATTTTCCACCTTTTCGACAATGATTCCTCTAAGTGAAAGCCAAAATTGTTTAAAATACTTCCTCGTAGAGGCTGTTTAATGAAAGTGTGAATATGAATATCATATCCTTATCCAATTTTTCGAGGTAATGTAATTTGCGGGTCAGCGATTTAACCCCACTTGCATCCTAGCGTATTAGCTCTTTGTAAGTCACAAGAACATTCCCACTCTTCGGCTCTACCGTAAGAACGCGTGACCCCCCCCCCCCCACTCTGCTTTTCGCAGTCCCATTCGGGATCGGTTTCGGACGGTGTTAAGTTGAAAGTTTTTATTATTTAAATTTTATTATTTCTTTTTTAAAATCCATACAATAAGGTGATTTTATCGAGAATTTTATTATCCAACATGGCCCAGCGACTGAAATTTACGAGTCGTCTTCATCTATCAGCTAATATCTAATAATAGTGAACATTGGTAAGCTTGTGGTTAATTCAGTCCACATTCAAGTTTCAAATACTTTATTAACATCTTTCTTTGTTTATGGTTTTTGGGGCCACAATTATTGACGTTTTCAATATGAAATGGCGATCGTTTTCTTTAATTTTGTCTATAACCATACGCTTATCGCCTTCACTGATGTGGTCATATTATCTGCACAATTTTTGGGGCACTTCATACGACACATTTTGTAATATTTTTAGTCAGATAACAAAGTGAATTATTGATTATTTATCGCTAGATACTTATTCCACATTAATGCTAGATACAAAAAAAACGAATGGCGCATTTCGTGTGACGTGCCTCCACACATGAATGGAGCGTTATCAAAATTATGGTCGTATTGCTTTACGTAGTATAATTTCATTGTTGGCTTAGTTATGTTAATGCCACGAGGTACAACCGGTATCGGGTTGTGCCATTATAGTTATTTGCGTATCCCCCTCATGGTTGTCGCGCCCGAAGTGACATACTCTTATGCGCATAACCGGGAGCTTCATGCGATACTATGATGTGAATACAAACTAACATTCATGAGGCTGGATCGGATCTCCTTTGCTTGACAGTCGAGGACAGCCGGATGTCATAACTCTGTCTAGTACTTATACTTGGTGTCGAGACGGTACCGCGTCTCTTGATATATTTCGCTGACAGCCAGCGCAGTGCGTGATCTCCTCAGCAATGTAAGATTTCTTACATATTTTCGAGTCGACGTCCGACGGAATGAAGAAGAGTATATCGTCTCGCACCGGGCGAGAATTCACGCGCGCAGAGTGACAAAGATCAAGAGACCCAGAAGAAACCTCTTTTATCTCTTCGCCGGATCGCCTGTGCGAAACCTTCAGCTTTCTCATCGGCGACACTCTCTTAGTTGTGCTTGAGTGTAGGCCGAACGAATAAGAGAGATGGAAGAACTGGGATAGCGGGAACAAAAACGAAGGATCGTACGTTTTTTAGCGGGCAGCGCTGGGCGACGCTGCGGGAGTCCAGGGAGAGCAGCCTTAGCCAGAGGCCCCTTCTCTCGCTGGGGACAGGATCGCCTCTGCGAAGTGACGTAATCCGGTACTTAGCGTCGACCTCGTCGCGCCATGGTTTCACCCTACTGTCAGCCTCCCCGCGGGTCGTCGCCTCGCTGCTCGGCTGCTGCCGCTGGTCCTTTGGAAATCGTCCTCTCCATATTTTCTGTTCCATTGGCTTCACTTCTATTTCCTTCGCATATAGAACTTCTCTCTTGATGCCCATTACGTATTTTGGTGGAACGCTCTGCTTTCTATCTCTCGTCGGGTACCACTTACTCGAATGGTTGGGTCAGAGTGCCTTCCAGATCCTCGAAGAACCATCATTCGCTTTCCATTGCAATGCATCCTCTCGTTCTTTCGTGAAGACGATGGCGACAAAAAAAAGTAGACAGTACGCTCAAGTCTAACAAAATGCAAGCATTTTGAACGATATGTGAACCAGGATGGGAATTTCTCGTAACTTTGAAATAAGCATTCCTATTTATTTTTACCACCATTCGAGGATACTACGATATTTGAGGCAATCCGGAATCCTCGATACTATCTGATTAATATTCCTAATACATGTATGAATTCTTTATATATAGAATCTTCTTTATATATATATAATCGTTGGTGCGTTTGTTAGTGATCGTGTAAGTTCTGAACGACTTGACCGATAGAGGTCATATTCACACAATATATTTGTTTTGTCGAGATGATGGTTCATAGCTATGCTAGGATCCGATAGGTGGCGCTGTAGTAAAGGCATTAATAAATCCTATATGTATGAACCAAAATGACTCATATTCACAATATGTGTTGGTGTAGTGCCAAAAAAGAAGATAACAAAATCTGGAACCGATAAG
Source organism: Cylloceria caligata (assembly GCA_963942595.1). Classification (NCBI taxonomy): domain Eukaryota; kingdom Metazoa; phylum Arthropoda; class Insecta; order Hymenoptera; family Ichneumonidae; genus Cylloceria; species Cylloceria caligata. The sequence goes on from OZ012708.1 coordinate 12,917,010, forward strand.
TGGCGCTGTGGTCGAGTTATTAATAAATTTTATATTTATAAGCCGAAATTACTCATATTTACACAATATGTTCGCGTGGTCAACAAAATAGTACGCTACATCATAAACAATATTTTTTATTAGTTCATCAGGTGCATAAATAAAAAGGTTTGATGGTTTTCCAATACGTGAACACGCAACATATAATTGTCCGTGAGCAAAACATGGATTTTCTAGATTCAATCCGCATACGGTCATTGTTTGTCCTTGCGACTTATTTATGGACATCACAAATGACAAACGTATGGAAAATTGTAAACGTTTGAACTGAATTGGTGAGTCGGTGGGTATGATTGGAATGCGTGGCAGTAAAACATTGTCTCCTCTGAACTTTCCATTTAGTATGGTCGCTTGAAGAACAAACATAACCATATGCGGATTGGATCTAGAAAATCCATGTTTTTCTCACGGACAATTATATGTTGCGTATTCATGCGTTGGAGAACCATCAAACCTTTTTATTTATGAACCTGATGGACTAACAAAAAATATTGTTCATGATGTAGCGTTAAGATAAACACAAAATAAATAATAGATCATTGATTAACATTTATTACATTATAATGTACTTAAAGTTTCATGCTTAAATAAAAATGTTTAGAATATGAAATAGATGTATTTACTGTTCACATATATTAATTCCTATCCTCCAATCGCGCCAACGACCTCTTCTGTCCGGACTTTCTTATGCAGGGATTTAAGGGATTTTTATATAATTGCATATGCGAGTGTTTTTCCTTGGGTGGTTTCGTTTCTATAATCTCCACTGGTATCCAAAATAAGTTTCTCATTTTGTTTCAAGCTATGGTGACATTCTTTATTATTTAATTATTCATTATTGTTCGAATGGAATTAAAACACATTTAAATATGTCTTCAGTCGGCAGCGATGACACACTAATTTTAAGTCTGCACAGGTTCAAGAAACCTAATACATTGTTAAAAATTATAGGAATATTAAGGTATAAAAATAGAAAGCTTTTTATGCATAAATAACATGAGTTGTAGGTTAAACAAAACGTTTTAAATGCGTGTAATATACCAATCTGTAATATACGACCCACTTTCTGCACAAGCATATTAATTTTCATACAGAACATTTTCGCAGCGTAGACGACTGCAGCGTCAACTTCCTAGCCGTGTTTACATCGCGCATCCCTCCTTGGCGCAGTCTACTGCCGTAGGGTCGACTACGTTCAGACATGAACCAAATTGAAGATTAAAACATTATGGATACTTCATAGAATACAGCCACATATCAATCCCATCCGAGTTCTAATTCGTAATTACCGACCTCAAAAATCCCCGAATACGGAGTTCCATCCAAATCAAGTCACTTTTTGCATTTTCCTCGGCTAGATTGGCTTCACCGATTTCAATTTCTGAATTGTGAGTTCAGATTTGTAGTCAGCGACTTCACATAACTTCTATTAACGAGTTTCATCCAAATGAAGTTACTTTTGACATTGCGATTCGCCATTTTGCATTTCGGAACTTTGAGGTTCGATTCAGAATCAGAGGTCTTAAAGCACCCTCGGGTACGGAATCTCATTGAAATCAAGTCGCTGATTTTATTTTTATACCCTATATTTGTACCTGCCACATTTACTTCTGAATTATCAGTTCAGATTCGTAACCATCGACCTCAAAAACCCCCGAGAATCAAGCGCCTCTAAAATTGTACTTATTGTTTCGTCACAATTACATTTATTCGGTAAAGATAGTGGTTTTTTAAAGATTGATCATTTACAGAGATACTATGTTGAAAAAAAATTATTTTTATTCTTAGATGAACATTGATGTCTTAAGTACCAAAATGTGGAAAAACATCTGAAACAGTTCAAACATCGTAGAAGCTACCTTTGATAACTGAAAGACCGATTTCAAATAGGTGTAACATGGGTGCTGGTAAGTTTTGTTTAAAAGGATTTAAAATCTTCGAGTACTAATTTTCATGCAGGTGTAGCGTGCTCATTGCTAGGTATAGTTAGATAGGTCGATAGTTCATGTAAGTCTTTGTTTTAAATCCCGCTAATGTAACTTCTCGGAGAGCGCTACGATAATTTCGTAATTGTTGACAATTCCCTAATATTGTAGAGAACATAGCTTACCATAACGAGGATCAGAGTAGCCAGCGCTCAGTACGGGTACAATCTTTCCTTACTTTAGCAAGTCTCGATAAATGAGAATAATACTAGTTAGCGCTTGTCTAACATATCTCATTTAACGTGATGTGCTACCCCTCAATCAGTTAGAAAAACTGTAATGCAAATTTCTATGTCACGATTGATCTTTCGAATAAAAGAGGCGAACAGTTAATTGCGTCTTACAATTCTACAGTTAACCATTCTCATTTTTTATCGGATAGATCAATCGTAGCGGAGAAATTCACAATGGGAAATGTTTTGCTATCTCTCTCGTACGCATAAAGATCTGAAAGAGAAGGACGACATGTGGAACATCGTCTTCAGCGACTCTTGGAGCACGTGTTTCAGACTCCTAACCGAAAACGGAGTTAAATAAAGAAATTGAAGTAACAATAAATAGTGAAATAATTAATAACTATTCAAATATTATAGTCGGTAGATTTCCACACTTAATGACGAATCCCTGACTATAATCTGCGAGTAATAATTTATTATACCACTACTTATCGCTGTTACACCTCGTTTATCAAACTTCTTTATTCAGTCTAGTCATTTAATTTATGTACAATTAATCTTATTTCATCTTTGTAAAAGTAATTTCGCGCCGCGCGAGGTTATGAATGAGATGGTACAATTTTATAGCCCTCTGGAGTGAGATCATGGTAACTCGAACCATTAAGCTGGTCGACCAATGTGTCTGTGAAATGTGAATAGTGTGTATGTTGTTAAGAACTCTTTTACATTGAGACTTGAAAATCACAAAGTATCCACTGCATTTAAACACTGGATGAGACATTTCAATAGTTGTATTTGAAAAGTAAGAACCTTCATGGTACTTTAATATTAAAGGGTGCCATTAAAAGTTACAAAAATAGTCAATTAATATGATAATAAAAATAATTATTTATTTAAAAAATACATTCCCTGAAATGAAAATAAATGTAGGTATTTAAAGTTAATAAATTTATTCAAGATTATCACATTTTCATAAGTCTGATACAGTCAATTTAAAAGATTTCTCGATTAAATCATCATCATAGTTCATGAGGCGTCAATAGTTGGAATAGCATCAAGCGTTTCTTGCACATTTTCGTCTTAAAAATATAACAAACGAATTATTGTAGAAAATTTCAATGTTGGAATCTGAGCTCAACCGACTGTAAGAGCCATCTGATACTACCAGACGGTCATCAACATTATATTTGACGTACCTGACAGTTTTTTTTTCCTCACTTACTGTGAGGTGACCACTGGCTAGCTCCGCTATATGCGGTAGCCACCTCGACCGTTTTGACATCTCTAAGAATTCTATAAAAAGGGAATTAATGAGGAGAAGGATTCAATGGGCGTACCAATCGATCGATATTAGCCCATTTGTATAAAACTATTCAGCGCGATAACTCAACAATTGCCCGAGCTAAAGCGTTAACAATCACATTTATCAAAATTTAAAACAATGCAAATATCTTATCTCTGCATGCAGCTGCAACGAAAATGACAGAAGATGTCAGGCGTTAACGCCTCTACATGACTCTATATACACACTCACATAACCATTCGTCCAGACATTTTTTGGAATGTGATTTTCCGACCATTTGGAACATTTTGAGCACTCTGAGACAAAAATCTTGACATTTTTTATTGAAAGAAAGCTCTGCTCTAAGAGGAAGCAAAAACGATCAAAAATGTTTCTATTTTTCATGAGTGATTACTTGATATTTATTTTGAGTAAATTATTTTGGAACGCTGTTCTGTACTCCTTATTCAGACCATTTTTTCAGACAAAAATAAATATAAAAATTATACCTCCAAAATCATTATGTCCAGCTTGCTCCAAAAATAACTTTTAGAATAACAAAGAAATCTGGAGTTTTCTTTTTTAAATAGGTATAAAACATCCGAAATTTAAATATTTTTTACAAATTAGAAAACGAATTTGGGTTGTCGACATATCGCTGGTCAAATGATAAAAAGCACATAGCATTTTGTCGTAAACGGAGACACGTAAGTTCATGAAACTTGGGACAGTTGTTGTATCGAGATAGTACTGTAATCGTTATCGTTTACAAAATGCTTTAACAACTTCGAGAAATACGATTACTGATGTATAGTTAGAATGGGGATCAAATTTTACAAAGCCTAGCGAGGAACCTTCATGTGTCTGTTATCAATTTCACCAGTCACTCTTTCAATTTATTTCACGTATTTTTGTAAGGACAGATGACATTACTACATTAATATGTTTTTGTTACCATTATCATATTAATATGTAAGATTTATTTTACTCCAGAGATAATTTTTTTGGGGAGATTTTACATATTTTAGCAAAGTTCTACCGATATTAATGCGGTCGTTATCTAGATCCATGGTAATATTGACGGGAATGTTTAGAACGCGAATATATAATTTAAATAAAACAGAACATAACAAGTTATTTCTCGGTAATCAAATGTGGTACTTTGCATAGCCCACGAAGATAATTTGATGAATTGAAGCTCAACTTTCCTCAGGTGAAACTTTAATTACGCAACCATATAACAAATAATTCAATAATATAGAGTATAACTTCCCATTAGTATATCCAAGAATTTCATAAGCTATAACTTTGATCGTGAACTCATATCATTGACTTAGTAATAAAACTGTATGAGCTTTATTTGTGTCTATGGCAATATTGAGTAAAATAGAGGTCGACAGTTCTTGAAATTCTTAATATTGTTCCACAGTTTATTATAAATTAATTTAAACAGAACCAGAAACGCTTACAAATTTTATTTTTAACTTTTAAAGATTATGTATAACAAACAATGCAGTTGGAAATAATCTAAATTTAGTATACAGCGAATGAAATAAGCAAAATAATCACGTCACTCATTACACAAAAGTACTACAGGCACTGCACTCATAACCACATTCATATAAGGTTCTGTCTTTGTTCTCCGTCATGCACTAATAACTGAAAAAAACCAATGTTTACTATGACAATCACTGGGAGGTAATCAGCATATACAAAGACAGTCATTGTAAGGTGCGTCAGAAGGGGAATTTCAGTAGAATCTCAAAACACAAACCGTTATTTTATCCAAATGGCTTAAGTTACAGCACTACTTTTCATCTGAAACAAAATATTTTTGACTAAAGTGTCTAATTTTACTTAAAACAACTTAAAAAGTCGAGTATCAGAGTCTTGTCGCGTCTCGTCGTTCGGTCGATAAGGTAGGTAAATGTTTTTACACCAAAACGCTGCCGCGTTTTTTAATAAGAATACATGCTCATACGATAATGATAATTGCAATACAAAGACGGCACCGTCGCGTTTGCGAAGCGGGTGATTCATTGCACGAAGAGCAGAACTCTTGACAGGATGAGGGTCCCGGGGTCTTAGCACTCGTGCAATAAATAATAATTAGCGGCAGTTTTATTTCAGGCGTCGACACTTCCGCAGCCCTGCCAAGTGAACCCGAATGCGCGTCGAACTGCGGCACCATCAGCAACACCAGCTGTGAAATGAAAAAAGTATACTATAGGATATACTATAAAAGCATCGTAGTGGAGAGCCCTTTACGAGAAAGAAAGATTGGTATCGCTCTCTCACAACGGTTAAATTTTGAGTAACGAGCCCGCGCGAGGTGCCTATGATCGCTCGGCGAGATTGCGGTCCCCGCGATCCTATAAGTACCACGAGCTCGAAAAAGGTTTTCGCGTGGTGCTACAGGACGAGGCCCGGCTCGCTATACACACGAACACCCACTCACACTATATATTTTATACTATTGCACCACGGCTTCTCTCGCTTCTCGCAGCTCTCCCGACTTCGTATTCTTCATCCTTTTCCATTCCTATACTTTGCAACCTTCCTTGCCCTCGGTCGTTATCCGAAACTTTTGGCGTTAATTACCAACGAAACCGGAGTTAATTATGAAGCAGTAAGCATCGTCGTGGTGATGCAGCGATAGTATGTCTCCAAACCTCGTGAGTTCCATGATAAGAAAAAAGTATACCTTGTACGTGCCTCTTAATCCTCATTTGTTTTATTTGTTATCTGCAATGCCTCCTGTATGACATAGTAAGTTGATCAAATTTAGGTTCCTGATGGATGAAACTTTGTGGACACCGTATAATAAGAATGAGGAAGGAACGTGCGAAGTCTACATGCTCTCGTTTTGCTTCTTCTCGTATATATATTTTATTGAACAGCATTTAAATTTTAATAAACTTTTAAATTTTAATAAGTGCAAACATGATTGAGCGATTAAATAAAATTATTAATATTAACAATTAATTAGCTGTTTTAGTTTAACAAAATATACTAACTATAAAAATATATAGCAATTATAAAAATGCTGTAGAAAGTCACATTGAACTCGGAGCTTTAAAAAGTATGAAATTTAAAAAATAAAAAAATTTTTAAACTACCGACTGTAAAAAACTATAATGAACAGGACTTTAGCTTTAAAAAGTTTTCATATGAAAATAAATCTAAAAAGGAAGAAATAACTTCCGATGTCATTTTAGTTAAATTCAAATTTAGTCAAACAGCACAAGGTATATGATTCGTCGAATGAACTGATACTGTGCAGAGGAAGAACAGAGACATACACAGCAAAGAGTGCAGCACTATCAGAGATTGGGAAAACAGTGGGAGAAATTAGTAAAGAAAGAAAGATGCCAGAATCTGAAAGCGGTACAGAACGAAGCAGACCGTTAGGAAATATAATGGAAGGAAGGATTGATGATATGTATAAAATGATAAAGAACATTAAGGATGAGATAATAGGAAAAAACTCAATTAGAAGTATTATAATGGAAGTAATCGAGGAGGAGATAGATAAAATAAGACGAGAGATGCAACACTGGAAGACAGTCGAATTGGAATCGTTGGTGAGCAGAGCGGTGATGAATGAATTACAAAAGAACAAAAGCATAATACCGGGGAGCGCAGAATTAAAAGGAGTAAACAAGGACAGCTACAGCGGAGTATTAAAACAGAAGAGCGAATCAGTAATAATAATCAGGCCAAAAGAAGGAGAAGAAAACAGATCCAGTGAAAATACAAAAAAGGATATTAAAAGCCAAATTGATATCACCGGTTTGGGAGTAGGGATCACAAAGATGAGAGAAGTAACGAGAGGAGCAATAGTAGTAGGATGCGAAAATAAAACCCAAGCTGAAGTGCTGAAAGAGGAAGTGAGCAAAGAACTAGGAGGGAAATATGTTGTACAAGCACCAAAAAAGAGGAAATTAAAGATAATAATATATAGTATTGACAACGATGACAGTGAAAATGAACAAGACTTTTGGAAAAAAATAGAAGAACAAAATGGATATAGAAAAGGTATTATTAGCGGAAAGATACTTCACAAATCAACAAAGGCAGGATCGAAAGAAATAGTAGTAATAGCAGAGGTGAACACCGAGACTCGAAAGAAGCTGCTGGAAACAGGAAAAATCAGGATAGGATGGGAAATATGTAAAGTGCAAGAATACATAGGGATTGTAAGGTGCTTCAAGTGTTGCGGGTTCTATCATTTTGCGAAAAACTGTACTAGAGAAGAAACATGCGGAAATTGTGCAGGGAAGCATGCGACAAAAGAGTGTAAAAGTCAAACTAAAAAATGTGTAAACTGCGAAGAAAAAAATAACAAACTTAAAATTAAAAATTTAAGGATGGATCATTCAGTATATGACAGCAACTGTACATGTTATAATAATGAAATTGAAAAACAAAAAAGTGTATTGCAAAGTAGTCTGTAGCAATCAACATATTCGAGTAAAGTTAATAATAGTATAATTTGCTTAAATGCCCAAGGATTCTTGAAACACAAGGATGAAATAGAAAATGTATTAATTAGAAAATGGAGACCGATTATAGCAGGATTTACAGAAACGCATTTAACACAACAAGTTGAAGATAACGAAGTGCAAATTACTGGTTATGTATGTGTGAGAAGTGACTCTGAGACGAATAGAACAGGAGGAGTGATATTGTATATAGATAGGAAAATTAAATTTAAAGTTATAGCGATAGAAAGTTCGGAAAGAAACTGGTGGGCAACAACGGTAAAAATTACAGATAAAAGGAATAAAGGGCTAATAATGTTGGTATATCACTCGCCAAATGGTAATGATGCAAATTTTATAAGTTTTCTTGAAGAAGCCCGTGTTACTGACATATTGAATGATAATATTGTCATAATGGGGGACTTTAATATAGATATGAGAAGAAATAATTATATCCAAAATAAATTAACTAAAGTAATGAATTCAGCAGGATTAAAGCAAATGGTTAATGAAGCCACAAGGATTACCCCTACCACTGAAACAATAATTGATTTAGTTTTTAGTAATATGGATATAGATATTGAAGTTTGCCATGAACCAAAAATAACGGATCATTCGACGGTGATGATATACTGGAGTAGAAGAGAGATAGAAAATGATAATAGGGTGATTATTCGTAGAAATTACAAACGTATGAATGTAGAAAAAATTAAGGAATTGGCTAAAGTCCATCTTAAAACTATTGTTGGAGACTATATTAATATATTAGCAAATGCAGCGATAAGTGCGATAGTTAAATGTCTTGATGTAACTGCACCAAAAAGGATAGTAGTAGAAAAAACGAAGTGGCAAGGGAAAAAATGGTTCACGGAGGGTATTTATCAACTTATAAAATAAAGAGACGCGGCATTTAAGACAGCTCGAATAAGTAAAAGAAGTGAAGACTGGGACTTATTTCGGCAGAAAAGAAATAAAACCTTGGATATATGTAGGAAAACGAAAAGAAATTATTTGGAAGAAAAATTAGATAAAAACAAGAAAAATCCAAAGCAAATGTGAAAGACGTTAAAAGAGATATTAAAAGGTAATCCAAATAACATGGAATATATAAAAATTGGGAATGAAATAATTAACAGCAAAGAGGAAATAGCAAATAAGTTCAATAGATATTTTGTAGATAGTGTAAGGCTACTAAGTAGAAATGTAGGTCTCGAAATGGACCATATAGATAATTGCCTGGTAAATGTGAAGAAAACTGGTGCAGAAATTGAAACCTTCCAAAAAATCGAGAAAAATGTCGCATAGTAAAACAATTAGTAAATAAAGCAGATACTGAAGAGGGAATTACAGTAGAAATAATGAAGCTTGTAGTAGAAGTAGCAGCAGATAAAATATGTCATATAATGAATAGGTCGTTAGAAGAAGGAATATTCCCGAGTCAGTGGAAAGAAGCGATAGTGGTCCCGGTACCGAAAGTACCGAAAACGATAAAAATAGAGGAATTTAGGCCGATAAATAAGTTACCAATCTATGAAAAAGTACTAGAGATAGTAGTTCAGAGGCAGCTAGTGGAATACCTAGAAAAAAAAAATTATTTGTTGCATGTCAATCGGGTTTCAGGGCTAAGCACTCGTGTGAAACCACATTTCAATAGGTGATACCTAGTTGGAAGAAAGTCATAGGAGAAGGAAAGATGATTGGTGTAATATTTTTAGATTTAAGAAGAGCATTTGAAATAGTTAATAGAAATATTTTAGCACAGAAGCTACAAAGGTATGGAATCAACGGGAAAGTATCAAGTTGGATTAAAAGTTACTTAGAAAATAGAAATCAGAGGGTAAAATTTAATGGAATATTATCGGACTCCATAAAAGTAGATTTAGGTGTCCCACAGGGGTCGGTGCTAGCACCAATATTATTCTTATTATATATAAACGATATTGTCGATATAGAAATCATTAATGAAAACTGTGAAATAAGATTGTTTGCGGATGATGCGCTGATATATACAGCCGGATATTCAAGTAAAGGAATCAATAACCAATTAAATAGACAGATGATTAAAATCGAAGAATGGATGAATGAAAATAGATTGAAATTAAACGTGGACAAAACCAAAGTTATGTTAATAAGGGGGACCAGAATAAAAACAGAAGAAAAAAATATGAAAGTGAAATGGAAAAATAAATAAAATACTGGAAGTGGCAAACGAAATTAAATATTTAGGGGTTGTTATAGACAAAAATCTAAATTTTACAGCGCATATGGAGTACGTGAGTAAGAAAGTAGGAGCCAAGCTAGGAGTTATGCGGAGAATTAGTGAGGATCTGTCACCTGGTATGAGGTGCACCGTATATAAAACAATAGTGGTCCCATTGTTTGAGTATTGTTCGTCAATATTGGTAGGGTTGAGTAGAACTAATATACAACATCTGCAAAAATTACAAAATCAAGGAATGAAAATTATACTCAGGTGCAATAAGAGAGTGAGGATTTTAGATATGCTTGAAGCATTACAATGTAAGCGTGCTAGTATTTAAGATGGTAAAAGGCATGTGTCCGGACTACTTGAGTAACCAAATAGTAATAGTGCGAAATGTGAGTAGTATAAGAACTAGGCAAAGGGATAACTTGTATATAAGCAGATGCAAAACTACTGAAGAACAGAAAATGTTATTGCACGATGGGTTAAAGATGTACAACAGCTTACCAAATGAATTGAAAGCAGAACAAAGGTTGAAACAATTCAGGCGAAAACTAGCGCAATATATCATAAATAAAGAGAGAGGAGCAGGAATCTATATGGCATAGTTGTAAATAAATGTAGTATCGTTATTTTTAGTAATATTTGTAAAAATATTTATGTTATTAATGTACAAAAGTAAAACAATGAGCTGTACTGTTGTGATAAGAAAAATTATGTAGCTACTGGAGCTAATAAAGATATATCTATCTATCTATCTATCTATTTATCTATCTATCTATCTATCTCTCCGATATGTATATTATTATACTATTTTATACCATATTGTCGGAGAACGAGGTCAGCCTCTCATGTAGCATTATTTGGGTAAATCGTAACATATTCTACTGATCATCAAAAGACGGTACCAATTTTTTAAAGTATGTGATTGGTCACAGACATTTCGTTACTCGAAGGCAAGTTTGAATCTACAGCTACACGCCGTAACGGAACGCGGAAGAATCCAAAGTGTAACGCACCAAGCTTCAGAGGTTATCGTTCAGAGACACTAGGAGTAGATATGCCATCGCGGCATGGATTGATCGCTAATATAAGCAATGACCATGATTCAAGGAATCGATACACGATATTCTGTTGGGACACATTTAATCGCTTCGACAAATACTTGAGAAAACAAAAACGGGAGCAGTAACGTGATCCCAATAAAACCTTCGTTTTCTTCGAGGAAACAAAAGTAAATGAAACGATCAAGTAAATCCCTAAAAGTTGTTAACCATAACGTACCGTTGTACATGCAACGATGTCTACGGTCTTAGCAAAAGTACGTATCGGAAAACACTTCTATAGATGGTTTTTCCGAGAGATATATCAGGAGTACAAATTGAAAATGCGGGATTTTTTTCTATTTTTGAACGTTTATTCTGAAAAAATGGTAACAAATGAATTATTCAAAGTATTGTCCATCGCTAGCCACAACTTTTTCCCATCTTTCTGGCAATTTACGGATACCGTCGCGAAAAAATTCGGCCGGCTTGGCTGCTATCCAGTCATCGACCCATTTTTGGGCTTCTTCGTAAGAATGGAAGCGCTGGTCAGCTAGGCCATGTGTCATCGATCGGAAAAGGTGGTAATCGGAAGGAGCAATATCTGGGCTATACGGCGGGTGGGGTGAGACTTCCCATTTCAGCGTTTGTAGGTATGTTTTGACCGGCGCTGCAACATGTGGCCGAGCGTTGTCATGTTGCAAAATTACTTTGTCGTGTCTTTGCTCGTATTGTGGCCGTTTTTCTTTGAGTGCGCGGCTCAAACGCATCAATTGAGTTCGGTATAGTGCTCCTGTGATGGTTTCGTTCGATTTCAATAGCTCATAATACACCACACCCAGCTGGTCCCACCAAATACAGAGCATGAGCTTGGCGCCGTGAATATTTGGTTTGGCCGTCGATGATGATGCATGGCCGGGGTAACCATATGATTTTTTGCGCTTCGGGTTATCGTAATGGATCCACTTTTCATCACCAGTGACAATGCGATGCAAAAAACCCTTCCGTTTTTGCCGTTCGAGCAGCAGTTCGCATGCAAAAAAACGGCGCTCGACGTCTCTCGGCTTCAGCTCATACGGCACCCAATGTCCTTGCTTTTGGATCATTCCGAGGGCTTTTATACGATGGGAAATGGCTTGTTGTGTCACTCTCAATGAATCTGCGAGCTCTTGTTGAGTTTGACACGAGTCTTCATTGAGTATTGCCTCCAATTCAGCATTCTCAAACTTTTTCACTTGGCCCGGCCGCTCTTTGTCCTCAACGTCAAAATCACCACTTCTAAACCGCACAAACCATCTCTCGCACGTTGAAACCGATGGAACATGACTCGGATAAGCCTCGGAGACCAATCGATGTGCTTCAGCAGCACTTTTCTTCAAATTAAAGAAGTAAATTAAAACTTCCCGCAAATGCTGTTTTGTTGGCACGAAACTCGACATATTGAGAGCTCAAAAAAACTATGAATTTGACACTGCGACAAATTGACACATACTGAAAATTAAAGCTATAAGACGTAGCTTTGACATGAACATAGTCACAGTACTGCCTGATGCGTATAGCGTTAGTAACGCCATCTGTTATCAAACCCGCATTTTCAATTTGTACCCCTGATATCATTTCGCCTTAATACTGTATGGCCTTTAATAGGTCATAAGAAATCAAAAAATATTAATCAGATAACGGAGAAAATATAATTTCTGCACGGGACAACCAGAACAATGTTATTAAGAAATTATTAATGGTGAATCTTGCTATGTGGAAGTATATGCTAAATCATTTGTATATTCAATGGTCTTAATAACTCATGTCTATATACAAAGTTGTTGTCTATTTATTGGTTTACTTCTCACACTTTTTGCTTCGTGGAACGAACAACTAAGTTGAGTAATCGGATTAGTATCTCATGGAAGGTTAATCACAGCACTGGCCACGTCGCTCAATATACGTGTACCAAAGATATTAATCGTTATGTACCACTGGTACCGAGCTTTCCGGTTCATTTATTATAATATTAATGACAGCTGCAGCGACACTACATGTGAAACAGCATCGAAGTCTACGACATATATAATACAATCGTAAGTACTACAATATGTGGCTAATTACCCGCAGCATCGAGAGAACCGAGCGATAAGGATGTTTCTACAGTTAAAATCATTCATAGGGGGCGGAACGCCTTGTATGCGCATGAGATATTATTTGCTGTCAGCAAGCACAGTCATCTATCATTTTATTTACGTTACATATAATTTCGCATTATGTGCGAATTATTAGGCGTGAACGCTCGTCGTGCCTAGTGCAAAGTATCCCAACAGGCGTGGGTATAATTGATACCAAAGATACAGCCACTTTAGCCAATATTCTCATTTCTAAATGCATGTGTGCATGCGTTGAACGTGGAAATTATCTCGACGAACTCGTGGCGCGGCGTGGTGCGCAACAGCTCAGAGTCGTTAAGCCCACGTTAATCCCTCGGCTAGCTGTTGCTTTGCGCTCCGCGTTACGTGTCTCTATATACACGTAGCAGCGAGCACGGACTACCCGCCCATTGCTGGTTTGCCTAGGTGCGACCGCAACTAGAAAGTTTCACCAGGATTGCGATGGGGCCGAGAGGGAGGGCACCATAGTGTCAGCCGTAATTGTTCCTAGGGACCAATAATTAACGGCCGTAAAACCGATTAGATACGAGGAGGAGAGAATATCGTATCAGCTGGCAAAACGAGGAAGTATCGCGGAATTACCCACAACTCGTGTTTATAAGTCTTGGTACTACTCACTTATTTATTCCTCATGCATTAGACACACAACTTTCTACTCTTGTATATATCCAGTTAACAACGACCCACTCGAGGTATGGATAAATTAACACCGACAATCGACGATGTACCGTGAACGGCATAATGATTATCGACTCGTGTGAGAAATTGAACGAGAGAAGGCTATCTGTAATCGTTTTCTCCTATAGATTATCTCGTTTGAATTGGTATAATGCATTCGATTAAATAAGTTACGATATATAGCGCAAGAGCTTCTTTCTGTATTGCGGACTTGGTAAGGTGTTGCAAAAACTTCAATTAGTCATTTTAGTATCAATCTGAATTATTTGTCCCCTTTGCACCACTTTAGTATTCGTTAACGTAATTTTTTTTTGTTAAGTAATTTTTGGATTCATGGACTTCGCAAGGTGATGCTAACTTCAATTTGTCGTTTGAGTGTGTTTTGCATAATCTATCTAATTTACACCACTTGTTCATTTTATTTTTTATGTTAAGTTATTTTTGTCACTTTCCAACATGTTGCATGGACTTTGCAAGACGGTTCAAACTAAAAATAATCTTCAAGTAAAATATTTTCATTATCTAATTGTGATTATTCTGAAACATGTTGCGGGCTTCGCAGAGTGGTTTAAATCGAGAAGGTATCCAACGTTACCTTACAATCGCTTGCATCCTAAACTGATTACTATAGTTTTATTATTTAGTGTACTTAGCGAAAAAAAAGGAATATTCAATAACAATAAGATATAATAAGAATTAGAGTAATAAAAACTATGCCTTTTAAATAACTTGACTCAAATACAAAATTGCAAAAAACTATATTTTTTTGGCGAGTTTATAAAATGTAGTAAGCCATACTTTTTTTTGTACAACATTCATGTTAGCATACTAACTCATCGAGTAATAAATTCGACATTTTTTCTTACAAATTTTTATGCTAATTAAGATTTTCTTATTTAATTGTAATTCTTATTATAGTTATTAGTTTTGGGTTTGCATTTATAACATACAGTGTCAATGTATACATAAATTTCAACCAGGTGTATTTAATAAGCAGCGTGTACTTGATATTTTCAATTTATGTGACAACTCTTTATAAGTTTGTAAGTGTAAGTGGAGACCGCTTACGTAAATGCAAGTTCGTTTCCTAAGAGACTATCTTTGTATATAAGTGTAGTATACCGGGTGGTCGATTTTAGCGAAGACGTTGAAATATCTCGACAAATAAGCATCGTAGGTGAAAATGTCCCTGATGAAAAGTTAATTTTTTGAGGAGCCAATTTACTTGTGCTAAAATTAGACCGCCCCTGCCTTGCCCCGTCGTAGGGGCGGCTTGGGATAACTTTGAAATCTTCAATGGAAAACCCCTTTTTTATTGCAAATCCAAATTCTACGTTACAAAATACGTAGGTTTTGTTTGAAACTTTTTTTGTTTTGTGATAGATGGCGCTGTAATCGAAAAAAGTAAGCTTTTTCACAATTATTCGAGAAATACACATCGGATTGAAAAATAAAAAAGTGCGTGTTAAATATTCTTCATACAATTCATAATATCATATTTTTGCATAAAATCTATTTTTGCTATGATTTTAGTACATTTTTCACCTATCAAACCGAAGCTTGGCATACAAATTCGTTACGGGGCAAAGATACTTGGTTTTAAATTTGGTGAGAATCGATCTAGGGGATTAAATTTGATTAAATGTGTAATGTTAGAAATGTTTCTCTTTGTTTTAAAAAATTATGTTCCACCTTTCACAAAGCTTTTTCTAAGAGAATGTCAAAATCGATCATCATACTTCCTCGATGGATAAGTATGATGATCGATTATGCAAAGGTGTTAAATAGTAAGTAAGCAACGTGGACGGTTCTACTTTGACTCCATGTTTACCAGGCTGCCTTGATCATCAAGGAATGATGAAATAATTTACTTCAGCTATAATACTGATAGGAGCGTCGTCTCAAGATTTACCATCAAAAGTGTTCATCACATTGCATAAGATACTCGCAGCTCCCTGTTGACGTTGTGTTATCATGTTTCGTAGACACAATATTCCACCTGATTAATGAGAGCGTCTATCAAGAATCGGATACATGCAGTTCTTTGACATCAATGGTGCGAGTTCTCCAAGACATAAGAACTCATTGATGACATTAAATTCATATTTACCGAAATTACATTTTATGAGTCAAAGTGACTAGGTCTTACTTATTTAGGCACGTCATCGTATGATGAAATTCTAAATAAGATTAATTTTGAAAGGTGCATTTGCAAATTACATTTATAATTTTTATTTATATTTATAATTATAACTTATAATTTTTTACTCCTTATTCTTTTTCGAATCTCTTCTGGCATATAGAAATTATCTTTCGTATCGGCTGTAAACGTACATTCAAATTTATAATAAATAATAATTCGGAAGCACAGTTCTTTACTACACCCATAAAATCTTTGATAAATATTTTAAAAATTTTTCTTTTATTTTATTTTCTTTTTATTGACACAACACTTAATTAATTTAATTAATCAATAATAAATATAAATTGAATACACAGTTCTTCACGACACGAGGAAAATTATTTTTTATAAATATTCCATTTTATTTTAATTACATCATAAACATACATGTGGATAGCCGTCAACAATATATAGTAGTATGGAAATGCATTGATTGCTCTGTGACGTCATCGTTAAAAGTTTGCGAAAAGTGATGACGTCAGATTTGGACGAAAGAATGGTGAAATACTTAAAGCACCGTGCGAACAAAAAAAAAAGAATAAAACGCGATATCATCGATATGCCTACAGCTACAGCTTTCGCTTCGATCCCAATTAAAAGAGAAATAAAAATTGAACATTATGCTGTCATAAAATGTTTTCCGAGAGGATATAGTTCATTACTATATTTCATTCAATGAGGTAAAATGCGTGGCACAATTTTTTCGATAGGCCAAAATCCCGTGTATAAAGAGTTCACTTGCGTACAAAAGTGTTGGAGCTCCTCGTCTGCCGAGGTCGGTAAGGTAGTAAATGCACTTGTCTCTAGTCACTAACGCAACTCTTAATGACAGCCAAGAACATAATTATTCGGTGATCAATAGAATAATAAAAACGAAAGCTTTAAAAAAAAAAAGAAAGCTTTTGCAAAGGTGAGAAATAATTTTTTTAAATAAAGTAAATAATTTAGTAACATTGCACATTCAATAAAATTAAAACCCTTCAAACGATTATCACTAAATGCAGAACGAAGTGTCTTTGTCATGTAGCCAATATGTATTCTAAGTTTCGGTTTGAAAGATGAAAATTTGCGAACATTAGAACGAAAAAAGTTTTCTTTTCGAAAAATTACAAAAACTCAAAGTTCTATAAAATCTGAACGCCATCCACTCTTCCATTCTTCCTCAATTCAATACCGAACAAACTTGTCCCCTAGTCTATTGCTGTAGAAAGTTTTAGCTGAGTAGCTCAAAAATTTACGAAATCTACAGAGATCTTTTTTCGGAAAATTCAAATAACGATAAAATAAGACACTCGGTAGCAATCTGAACGAAAATTGCAGCACAAAAATTGTCGAGTCGCGCGCGCACGCACACGCACACATGCACGCACGCACGCATACACGCGCGCACACTGCACGCACGCAAGCATTTTTTCTGTCATACTTTTTGCATTTTAGTCCATCATTTAAATCCGCCATTTTGAATGTCTGGATTTTGTTTTAATTTTTTAACTGAATGTTTGAATTTTACAGTTCGTAATCGACGAGCTCAAAATCCCCCGACTACCATGCTTCACCAAAATCAATTCAGTTTTGCTTTTTCATAGAGGAAGCTTTGTTTCCATGAAAATGTTTTTTTTCGTGATTTTCATGTTTGGATACTCATAATGGTAAACGTTGAGAAAAGTTGTTTAAAAAAATGTCCGTGTGTGTGTATGCGCTAGGTTTTTCAAAATTCAAGAATCGTTAGAGTAATCGGATTAAAATTGGCACACAAGTGAAATAGCATTCTGTTTTTAATTGCAGTGATCTTCGACAAAATGCATGTAGATATTAAGATTCTACGAAGTTTTTAATTTAATAAAAAAGCGTGTGGTTGCGTTTACTTCGTACAATTTTGGTTATTGGGTTAAATAGTTCTTCATAGATCCAAACATGTTTGAGATTTTTTTGATATTGAATTTGTCCAAATTCGATAAAAAGGTTCAGATTTAGAGGGATATTACATTTTTTTAAAAATCTACGGTATTGCACTAAATCCCGCGAAACTTGAGTTAACGAGCCAAAACTTTTTACACAAATGAAGTATCATTCAGCGCTGTTCGGTACAGAGTTTACGCAAAATTTGTAAAGCGGTTAAGATTAGACGAATTAAACATCTTTTTATTCCATCTTTTGTTCACTATACTTATAATAATATCGTTTAAGGATGTTTGGTACAAAATTTGGCCAAAGCCAATTAAGGGGTTCGAATGTCACACCAGATTGAATGTTTCATTTTACTTAAGGAATCGAACTAAAATTTGACACGCACGTGAACCTATAGGATTTACTCATCGATTGCAATTTTCGCTAAAATGTATTGAAACAATCAGATTTTATGCAATTTTAAGTGTGACATTTTTATTTGAATTTATGTTCGTCGGTCAATGTGTCAAATATTTCGTCATTATATATTATTAAAAAATATATTCTTCATAAAAAAATGAACGTAGGCGGTTTAGTGTAGTAGATAGCGTGCTCATCGTTAGGTAGTTACATTTTTGGGTAGGTCGTGTAAGAGTTCTTAGGTTCGAATCCCGCAAACATCACTTTAGGAAAAAGACGTTAGGAAAAAGTCGTATTTGCCATAAGGATGATTTCCTTTTTTCTATATAAATCAGATATTATTATTAAAATTATTACCATCCACATTAATCCATACCACACAGCACGCACACCTATAAAGACTATCTACCGTTACTCAAGCTATAGTTATATTGCCAAGCAGTAAGACAATAGTCTCAAGAAACGTATGAAGAACAATCTAAAAGGAATACGCTAAATCACTATAACCAAGAAGAGGAAATTAACGGGACAGATGGGCTACAAGAGATGGGCTACAGGACGACTAGAAGATATAGTAATACCCTGCAATACCGACAGAAAGGAAAGAAGAGCGGGGAAGCCGGTATAAAAGGGCACAACATACCACAGTCGTAGAGCATTCTGTTCACAGACTTTCGCCAACATCCGGAGTCTACCAAAGGAGGACCAGCTGACCAACCAAAGAGAGGACCAGCCATCCAGCTAAAGAAGGACCACCTAGTCAACCCCAGGAGAAGCATCTTCAACCGCACCACTCCAAGGACCAGGCCTGATACCTCTGGCCCAGGGAAAACGAGCATCTTCCAAGGCCAACTACGGAGTCACCAGACATCCAAGTAGCAGAGTACTCAAGCCAACGAGATATTACCTCAGAAAGACACCAGTGTGGTATGGAGAAAATTATACTAAATCCATAAGGGACTAAAAAACACCCCCAAAATTAGCTAGGGACGCTCCTGTTGCATTTCCGATGCGCCGATGCACCGAGGATGCACCGCGCTGACGCCTCCACCGGAACAGCGGCGGGACCAGCGAGTCGATCGCGTAGCCAGAAGAGCTCGAGCGAGAGCTCTGCCCCCACTACAGTCCACGCAGTATAGGTATAGAATAGGCTACCTTCGAAGGCGAGGAATAATAACAGAACCGATATAGATATATTAACGATAACAAGCCCAGCAGGCTCTTTCTATATGTAGAAACTATACTACCATACAACTACAGAAAATAATTCAGTAATTCAATATAAAATCTCCTACTTCTTGCGGACGCGATTATATAGGCATGCGTAAGCCCGGGACAAGTTCTTTTTGTAAGGTGCATAATCACCAAAATTAAGGAAAGAGGAGTATATTTAATTCTCACACAAATTATTTAACTTTTACCTGTATAATTTATTTAATGTGTCTAATAAACCATACTTCTACCCAATACTGAAGCCTATATTAATTTCCTCTCTGCTCGAGTCGGAACTAAAACCCTTTAAGGGTGATGATAACGTAAAATACCGTTACAATGTATAAAAATATAATTATGAAGTGTATGGAGCGAAAATAAAAAAAAAATTGTTTGTACCATTTAAGCACTTTGGCCCACTCTGAGTAAGTAAACTATATGTTTAAGCCGTGCGAATATGGCGAGTGCGGCGTGAACACCGCATTCTAAACTATAATATGAGTGCGTATGATCATACGCGATCATATTAACTTAGTTCGTTAAAGACAATCCGGTCAACGGTACTATATGTGTAAGCAAGGTTTTAAGAATAACACGTGGTTGAAATGTTACGCTGTCATCTACATTTGGCCTCCTTACATTGGAGGAAACACTTGGAACTTCTGCGTAATAATATTAATTATGCTAAGATTGGGAGTTTAATGCGAATCAAAATTCCCGTGTTTAATTCACCCTCTAACACTATTTTTACCTTCTTATCACATACAAAGTATGTAAAGAAAAGAATTATTGCAATCCAAAAAAAAAGTACGACTGCCAGGTTACGGTGTAAATATTTGTTTTGAGTGCCCTAGAATACAACAAAAGCACTCACTCATTTCGATCTGTCTGTCCGTCCGTTTGTTCATCTATATTGTCCGAGAACACAATACATTTTTAAGTGGTCGCTGGATACGAAATTTGTTGTCTGTATCTTCGGTGTATAAAATGTACTTTTGGTAATAGAATCCGAACTGAATTATTATGCTTTGATATGCGAGGTGGATACATGCAAAGAGCCAATAGAAAATGAGTTATTCAATACAGCAGTGCCTTTGTTACCTTATGTATTCACTTGAATGAGATCAAAACATCGGTTATAAAAAAAGTGCATCGAGTATAATTTGGATCATGTTGCAGGTCTTCTAAAATAATTATTATCCAGAGTAAGTGATTTTAAGTGGTTTTAAATCACTTTCTCTGGATAATAATTTTTCAGTGTGAATAATTATTCACACTAAATGTTACTCTTTGAAAACTGCGTAGACCGAACCAATTTGACGTTGAGATACATTATGGTTATAAAAAAAATATTATAAAATATAACAACGCGCAAATAAAGAACAACTACAACCGAATCAACAATAGAATCATAAAAAAAATAATAAAACCAGAGGAACCGATCACCAACAATAATACATGCGCTTGCACTCAACCACTCGCCTGAACAGGAAGTCGGAACACTTTTGGTTTCACCACATTATAATCGACTTTTAATAAAATAACTCTGAAGAAAGGGTCGAAACGCAAGGAAGTTACACAACTTAAAGTCATCATTTGCCGAAGTTTTTAAACCTAATCATTCACGCGACTAACGAACCATAATATCATTAACTTACAGGCTTTATCGCTAGCATAGCATTTCTTATATCTAGCTCGCCACAATATTTCCAATCATCTTTTATAACTGTTGCCTAGAAATCTTCACACCATAACTTTCGATGGCTTTGGTATGAAAAATGCAGAAATGTAAGCCTGACCATAACTCGGTTGAAGTAGCCATTCGAGAATAATGCAGCCGGGATGGGAGGCAGCCCGTTGGTAAATCCTATTTCACGCAACACCATCTCGGGAACACGTTTCGTATTTTTAGTCTGTCTCGTATTTTGTGACGTGCGATCAACAATTATACTTCATGTCTCGCCCTTCGAGATTATAACGGTGGTATAGCTACTTGAGGTTTACAATCACACGTTTAGAGCAAATCTGATTTTTTAAATTGCCGCCCTGGCAATCGGGCGCTCCTTGCGCCATCAGTCGTCCATTCTCGTCATTAGTTATTTGTATGTCACACAAGATACACGTACGAGCAAAACGTCCGCGTTTCACAGTCAAGTTTACGAGAGTTTTGCCCCAATCGAGATGGGGAAACATAAGAAAAGGACCCACAGCGAGGACAGGGATAAGGAAACTAAAAAGTTACGGAGGGAAATGGATGCACTGAAAGAGTTGGTGCTTCGATGCTTGCCACAGCCGTTGCAGGTCGCAACAAACATGGCGCCGAGTGTCGAGAACACCGAGGAAGAAAATATCCGAGGTAAACATTCCCTCTGACGAAAATAAAAAAGAGGAGATCTTGTTCGAGTGACAAGGCCCACCCTCTAGTCTGCACGAGAGACAGAATGATTCATTGCAGAAATGGCAATTGGGAAAATAGCGATATCACACGAGAGATGAAGCAAAAAAAAAGGTTTTACATGCTAAATAACAGTTCCCATGTCGTTTTCAGACTCAGACTACGAACAGACACGGGAGAATGTGTCTGATTCGGAAAACCAGGGAGACGTAACCACAGAGAATAACCAAGTGCTACGGTCTGACGGGCAGCCCTCGCAGGATCAGCTACACACGGCAAATATTTCGGCAGCCCCACAAGAAAACGACAACCAGAACGAAACCGTCACTGTCGAGGTACCAACACTCGTCTTAGACGAGGATATAATGAAAATAATTGCTAGAGGTGACAGAAAGTTGCCTGGAAATTCACCCCAGCATTTCAAATCGATGGAATCCATGGCTGAAATCGGGTCTGGAAAAAAAGAAGTAAAAGACGAACTACTGAAAAAATATCCGCGTGCCAGACCCTGCCACTTGGAAGCTCCGATCCTCAACCTCGAAATATCGTCGACGTTGAACGAGATAGCTCTAAAGCGAGATAATTATTTCTGCGCCACGCAAAATCTTGCCGGATCCAGCCTATCAGCTCTTGCTCCTGTCGTATCCCTCCTGCTGGAAAACGAAAAAGTGGACTCAAAAATGATATTGGGTAACGTCTGCGGGGCAGCAATGATACAAGCGGAATTGCATCACTCGCAATCGATTGCTCGCAGAGCTTACATTTTGCCCGGTCTAACGAAACAAGTAGCGGCCTCACTGGAAAAAAGAGAGATAGATACTTACCTATTTCGAGACAATCTTGGGGAGAAAATAAAAGAACTAAAGGTCATGGACAAGCTGAGTCAAGAAATTCCTACGGCGAAGAAATTCAACTCAAACAATTCGGGAAACTGGAAGGGCCCGTCCGGACAACAGAAGCCGACGACCTCGACGGGCTACGGACCCAAGTATCAACAAAAGGCACCCACACAGAGGAATGCGACGAAACAAACCAGCCAGTACAGACCGAATTCAACTCGGAATCCAGCCTATCGTCGCCATCAGAGCTCCAGCACACGACACTCGCGTTAAACGATACCCCTGATCAGGTTAAACTCGCGGGTAGACTGAAATATTTCTCGAAGAACTGGGAACTAATTACTTCAGATAATTTTATTCTCCAATGCGTAACGGGTTATCAAATCAAATTTAGAGAAAAACCGCGTCAGAACTTTATCGTCAAGGAGAAGATCTGGAGCCCCCGAGAATCCTCGGAGATTCAAAAAGAGATCATTAGACTCCTAGAGACCGGGGCGATCGAAAAATGTTCGAATGGACCGGATCAATTTCTGTCCAGTTATTTTCTAAGAGAAAAATCAAATGGGTCGAAAAGGTTTATCTTAAACCTTCAGGAGCTAAATTTATTCATCGATACTGCTCACTTTAAATTAGAAGACCTCAGGTCAGCGTGCAGGTTATTGGAGCAGGGAATGTATATGGCGTCGATAGATATCAGAGAGGCCTATTTCGTGATACCCAAAACCAGTAGAAAATACCTCAGATTTCGTTTTCGAGACCAAACTTTTGAATTCACATGCCTCCCGTTCGGCCTGTGCACGAGTCCATACATATTTACCAAGCTCATGAAACCAGTAATGTGTAGACTGAGGCAAGATGGCTACGTGTCGGTAATTTACCTCGCCGACATTTTATGTTTAGCATCAACCGAAAAAGATTGCCAGAGTAATCTACGGGAGACAATTAATTTACTCGAACACCTAGGCTTCATAATTAATGAAAACAAGTCCAATTTATCCCCAAGTACGCGATGCCAGTACCTCGAGTTTATATTAGACTCTAGAAGGATGATAGTAGAGCCCCCATTCAAAATGAAAGACTCTCTCATCGCCCACGTAAAGTCCCTGAGGAGAAAAAACACGTGCAAAATAAGAACGTTGGCCCAAGTTTTAGGCATGTTGGTGGCTAGCTGTCCTGGAATCGAGTATGGCCCTCTGCATTGCAGATTAGTGGAGAAAGCAAAAATCGAAGCCCTGCAAAATAACGAGGAAAACTATAATAGAGACATAATCATTCCAAGTTATATAACCGATGATCTTAATTAGTGGCAAAAGAAATTGCCCGTAGCGTTCAGGAAAATCATAAATTTCAAGTTCAGAAAAGAAATCTTCTCAGACGCTTGCTTGACGGGATGGGACGCGTTCTGCGAGGGGGAAGGGGCTCACGGAGAGTGGTCCCAGGCTGAAAAATCTCTCTGCATTAACCACCTAGAATTGAAAGCAGCTCACTTAGCACTAAAATCATTCGCGAAAGACCTGTCTTCAGCAGAGATCCTCCTAAGAGTCGATAATACAACCACGCTGGCCTACATCAATAAGATGGGGTGAACTAAAAGTGGAGGGCTCCACAAACTAGCTAAAGATCTATGGGAATGGTGCGAAAAGCGAGATTTATGGGTACACGCGTCCTACATCGCTTCCGAAGATAACACAGAAGCAGACTCTCTGTCGCGGCTTGCTAATCACGATACAGAATGGCAACTAGCCAAAATTGGTTCCCAGTCTTCAAAAATATGATAATAGGAGACTGGATTACCCTTGAGTCAAATAACAATTTATTAACTTCTGATTCCAGCCGCACAACGCATCCACTGAGCCGAAAGCTTATCCTGGCGGTCGCAAAATTATCAGGCAGGCGCTGATAAATAAAAATACACCAGAGGAATCGACGGAGATTATAATCGCATCATTAGAAAACTCAACAATCAAGCAGTATGACTCCACGTACAGGTTATGGTGGAAGTTCAATCAGGAGACACAATCGAACCCCTTCGAGATCTCAGTAGCCAAGGTTTTGTCTTTTTTAACTAAAAGATTTTAAGACGGAGCCTGTCACGGAACGTTAAACACTAGGAGAGCAGCCCTTGCACCTCATCTCAGGGAAAAATTCGGAATTGTAACCTAATTAGTAGATTTCTTAAAGGGGTATACAAGAAAAAACCTAGCAAACCTAGGTACGATACAACATGGGACGTAGACCCAATTCTTGAAAAAATTCGAGCTGGTATCCTCTAGAATCTTTGAACCGTAAAACCCTTACTAAAAAACTAATACTACTCCTTGCTCTAGGTACGGCCCACAGAATCCAAACCCTAGTAGTTATTATAATAGGGAATATCGCGAAAACGTCGAAAGGACTGGAAATAAAAATTCCAGACCGCATTAAAACATCTAGAGCAGGAGCTGTACAACCGCTGTTGAAATTACTCTTCTTCGACGATAAACCGAGCCTATGTATCGCAAAAACCTTACTTCATTATCTATCTAAAACTAAAAATCTAAGAGGTAATGAAGATCTGCTCATTTCTTTCAACAAACCACACTCCAGTGTATCAAAGGATACAGTCGGGAGATGGATAAAAAGTAGCCTCGCGGAACTAGGTATAGACAAGAAATTCACGGCTCACAGTACGCGTCACGCGTCCACGTCAAAAGCGGCAGAAAAAGGGGTCTCAATCGAGGAAATGAAAAGAGTTGCTGGATGGTTCCAGAAATCCAGAGTATTTGCGGATATCTATTGTCTCCCCATTGAAATTAAAGAGAACAAATTCGCGCAGACTGTGACATTATCTTAAAATGAAAAAAAAAAAAAAAAAAAATTTACATACAACTTTAAACAGCTACCGTTGTAATCTCGAAGGGCGAGACATGAAGTATAATTGAACCATCAAGCAAGCCTCGATGTCGGGCGACGCTCGATGATAATTATACGAATGTCTCGCCCGAGAGATTACCCACCCAATATTTTTTTAAGTCATTGCAAAAAAAATGAATGATTACTACCAGGTTCAATAAGTCTCATAAAACTGAACCCCCCCCCCGAGCGGCGGGCTTCTCTCCCAACCCAATCTCTCGGAAACGAGAGTAAAATTTCTTTTGCTTCTTTCCTTCGCGAGATAACTCCCTCAGGGAAAGACTATAAAAACTTTGAACAGAATGACGAGAATGGACGACTGATGGCGCAAGGAGCGCCCGATTGCCAGGGCGGCAATTTAAAAAATCAGATTCGCTCTAAACGTGTGATTGTAAACCTCAAGTAGCTATACTACCGTTGTAATCTCTCGGGCGAGACATTCGTATAATTATCATCGAGCGTCGCCAATTCTAACGTAAAACGTAGATTACAATTATTCGGTGAAATTCCATAATTTCTATCTATATCATGCGTAACTCTAGTATATTCGTGGCAACAACTTCACATCAATTAAAATGGGATAAGAGAGTCACGAGTTGCGATTACGTCGTTTGTCGTTTGTACCCGTACAACCAATGCGACGCTGCTTACGAAAAGTATCACGATTCAAATGTCTTACGAAAACTAACACGTTTCTAATTCCACCGCGAAAACCAACACGTTTCGATATTCGACGCGAAAACCAACACGTTTCGATATTCAACGCGAAAACTAGCATGTTTCGGCTTCCACCCCGAAAACTAGCATGTTTCGGCTTTAATCGCGAAAACTAGCATGATTCGGCTTCTGCCGCGAAAAGTAGCATGTTTCGGCTTCCGTCCCGAAAACTAGCATATTTCGATTTGCACTGGAAAAAGTAGTATATTTGCCGAACTAAATCGAATGAGATTCAGAACTTTCACAAATGTTTTAATAATTTTTTCGGGTGCACTATAAGGAATAAATAAAAAACATTAAGGGTGTATCGCCCGTACACCCTTAAACATTTATATTCGTTTTCTATTAAAAAAATAATAACATTATTGAAAATACGATTCAACACATTTACTGGAATCTTAGAGATCGCTATGGTATAATATTCTCGAAGAAGCTTGATTATGTTCCATAGCAATGAAACCTCTGTCAAGCCTTTGATTGTAAATCTTTTTTTTTTCCTTAGAGCAATAGGCAATTTCCTATGTGATGTCTGTTTCAATTAAAACGAATGAACATCATTCATATTTTTGTTTTTTTTTAAAGATTTTCATCTCCTGTCCTTCTTGATCGAAATCATATTTAACGCGGACTGTATCGACGTAAGGTTGAACGAATATTTCCCGAATACTCGCAATTTTAATTGGCGTCCATCTAATTAGCTTCATAAAAATGAATTTTATTTCGCAATTTAATTAGCTCCATAAAAATGAATTTTATTTCGCAATTTAATTAGCTCCATAAAAATGAAGCTATTTAATTTGCTCCTCTTAAACCAACTGTCTCGTTCCACACATTACATTGTCCTTCGTGATTGGCCATGTCATAAATCGTGAAATTCCAAACACACAATTTAGACATGTAATAAAGAGGCCCGATTTCCGCTCGCGGAGTTGACAAAACCTTTTGCAAATCAAAATTGATTGCACAATAGGAGGAGTTTCCGATCACTCGGGCTTTGTCATCTCGAATTAGCTATCTGGCTCTCTTTTTATGAGCTAGGTGTTTCTCGCGTTTGTGATAATCCCGATCACTTCCCGCGAGATTAGAAAACGTCTCACGCTTCGTTGGAGTGCGTTGTGTTTTCTTCATTGTAATCTATATTATTATCAAAAGCGCTTCGGGTCGGACGTTCGGGTTGTTATTTTGTCAAAATGAACTGTTTTTCAAAATATTAAAAAATATGTAACTCACCAGGCTGGCATGAATCTAGGGTGACGTCACTAATCACAGCCGCATTATCATTTTCAATCGCACGCACTTCAGGAAACGCAATATGCCACCACTCAAAAACTAAAATTGTTCATCAATGATATTTTTCATGACTTCAAGTTTCGGAGTCAGAGATGAAATTGAACAAAATTATTGTTTATAAAAAGTATATTCTACATACAGTCTGAAGAATCATTCATTGTGTTTTTATTTCATTTAAAAAAAAAACACAAACTTGGAGTTATCAACGATGATCCACTATTAACTTTTCAGCTATTCACTACACCAAAAACTTCAATATTCTAATTTAATAAAAGTACTGTAATCGTTATACTCGTCAGGAAGCTTATCACAGACTAACAATGAGGTAAAGACAATTTTGAACGGCAGCAATATCGGGTGAAGGGAACGATAGTATGATGCCCTTCATCAAAATGTCTCTCATAATATGGGAGACATTTTATTAAATACTATATTATAGTGTTTACTTCGCGCGAAAAAAGAAAACATACGCTCTATACTTTCTCGCACTGTAAACAAATTTTTCCATATTCATCGAAAAATAGTAGTACTACGGAAAGGTGTGTCGGAGTTATACACTTCTGATTAAAAGTATAAAGTACAGTATAAGTATAAAGTACTGTTGACAAAATCTTCAAAACAATCGATTGAGATATCTCGAGAAATGTCAGGTCTTGGACGAAGTAGCAAGAGGGATAAAAACTGACATTGTTAACTTTGCATACACTGAAATTGTTTTCGATTTTCTTTTATCAAATTTTTTTGACCATGTTTTTTTTTACTCCAAAATGGCGAGCCATTTGCTGTTTGCCATCTTATCATGATAAGCCTAGCAGACCAAAATTCAAACAGTAAAATATGTATGAAATAAATTCAAACAAAAAATAAAACAGTATAAAATGACAAGCACAAATACTTCGTCAATTTGGAGTAAAAAAGGATGTTCAAAAAACGTGGAGTACAAAATGAGAAACAATTCCAGTGATACTGAAACGTGCTAATTTTCGCGGTGAAAGTCGAAACCTGCTAGTTTTCGTGGTAAAAGCCGAAACATGCTAGTTTTCGCGGCGAATATCGAAACATGCTAGTTTTCGTAAGCAGCGTCGAATGGTTATATCTATTCAACGATCCGATTTAATCTCCATCGATTAAATCAATTCTCAATGCCACGTAAACCAATATAAAATCTTCACCTGCTTGAAAACATGGAATAGCTTATTAATCATTAACTAATATCGGAATAACTAATTATCGTTACTTTTTACTTTTAGAGTAATTCTATCTTTCCTTCTTCAATGCGTAATTTGTTAGGTTCTATTTATTTTAAATACTTGTTGATATATTATACATTGTTTCGTTTCCTGTTTCGATCTTCAAGCACGATAATTCGCGTGCAATGTTGTGAATAATTAATAATAAAAATAAAATAAATTTAAACTCTATACGAAAGCCCTCACTATTTAGCGTTTTCAATCACTCACTTTTGAATGAAAATAAACAAATGGGTAAAAAAATGACGATATGACATTCATCGCGATTCACATGGATCCCAGTGTGCCCTTCGTAGATTAACCCCTTGCACTATTTTCACGAGTCTGACTCGTGATGAAAATTTTAGGCCAAACTTGAATATCACGAGTCAGGCTCGTTGTTTAATTTCATGTCAAACGTGAATATCACGAGTATGGCTCGTAATTGATATTTCAGTCCAAACATGAATATCACGAGCCGTACTCGTGGTCTTAATCTCGGGCTAAACAAGAACGTCTGAAATTAGGCACGGCTTGTTCCGAATTTCACGGTAGTGCAAGGGGTTAAATACAATTTCTCATGTGGATTTTATAAACTTAGGTTTTGAATTCATAAAGCGCAAACTCTTTTCTCGTTGACAGATACAAATTTGGTATTTGCTCGCGACTCTATCCACAATAATTTGATATATAAAATACATACCTCTCACTTTTGTCGACCTATAGAATCATATACTACGTATCGCCGTAAATTCGTGTTTGTTTTGACATTGCTGTAGGTACAGATGACTTCGCGGTAGCAATCCGCCGTCGTTCGGATAGAACAGCAGCGAGAAATTCTCGTTCTCCTCGCTTCAGCAGGGAGAGAATAAAGTGTGACAGGGGAAGAGCTTAAGCCTATGCATCGGGCGCGGAAAGGATCGCACGAGCGTGCAAATAAATAAAGTTATCTTGGCACGCGTTTATCATTAGCTATCCGAATGTGAGCGCAATCCTCGTAAATCTGCCTGCCTGCGATGCCGGTTGGCACGCTGGCATCGCTGTGAAGGGTGCACGAGTGTCGAGTTCGAGAAGGAAGGACCTAAATTAAGCTTATAGCCTATAAATGGGCGTGCTCTCATTCCCAATAGACTCGATGGTTTTTTTAGAAATTAATGAGAAACACCATTAATTTCACTTCAAAGAAAATTTAATTAATCAATGAATTTCTTATGTTGTTATAATAAATTAATAATAAATTTAAGACTAATAGCGTTTTTTGTAATCTTAACAGTTTTACTTTAACTGCAATTAATTTAAGACTGTATAACGATTCAAAAACAATGTTTTGCAGTAGATTTATCAAGGTTTGAAAGGTTTATTGCAATTACATATTTTTATTTATTATAATAGGAGTAAATAGGGATTTAGTTTTAGGTGATCGACGTCCTTTTCTCCTGCACTGTCTTGCAAATAAACGTGGGTATGTGCTATATCATTATTTCGTTTTCGAATACGTAATTTTCTATATAGTATTGTGCAAACGATTTGCCTGGCGCAGGTCCTTTCACGTATATGTACACAGTCAACGTCGCCCTGACGTAACGTCAAGCGCACATCTAACTTGCTCGTGCTGTACGCAAACCTTTCAACGTCTATTTTTGTTAGTGGGGTTTATATGCCGCTACGTATGTTCTCGGTGATGTGATGTGCCCGCGAGCGAAGCTCAGGCAGCTCGCCGCGCCGTTCAACGCACGGATGTATACGATCCAGTAAATTCTTTTTACAGCCGGTTAAATCAACGCGAGATGAAAGGCGCGGAGAACCATACAGTATACCATACGTGTAGGACATTGCTAGAACGGGGTTTTAATGTTCAGAGCCACCCAACTATGTTAGACATATCGCACAGAGATTGCGCTACAGCCTCGTACTCCGTTTGCTGTCTTTGATCCGCTTAGGCTCGGCGACCGAAGCTCCACGGTCAAAGTAATGCGGCAGTAGATTGCTTTCAATACGAGACACATGCTGTGCACAAATATGCTGTACATATGCTATATCTAGCGATGCTGTATCTAGTCTCGATGCTACATACTTAGAAAAATAAATATATTTACCTCTACCACTATCTTCCTTTCGACGTCACACATTATGTACATCTTCTGTGACCGGGACGTCGCTGCTATCCTTGATTTATGGCTCAACAACCAATATATAGCATACTCGACACTTCCAATTAAAGTTTCCTAATGGAGAAGAAATTACACCTTAACCATAATTTAACACCTGCACCATAATTCTAATATCCTATGAATTTTGAAACGTAAATAATCGGAAAAACGTTGGATGCCATAATAATCATATATTCTAATTCCTGTTATTCTAATAATTGTAATTATTCTTCAGTATGCCTGCGACACACGCTGAACACTTACACGAATGTGTTATCCCTTCGCGCATACGCTCATTGACCAGTGACGTAAGCACGTCCTACCAACGACCACATTTCATAGGTGAAATATATGCAAGATGTATATGTGAGATATAGAAGATTTTTGTATATAAAACATATGCTACATATATTATCCATATATTTGATATATTTTCCATGTATTTCATTTATTTTACATATATTTTATACACAACAATCTTCTATGTCTCACGTATATATTTTGCGTATATTTCACGTGTATCCATTTTTGTGCAGGAATGACGGTAGTCGTGGCAATAGTACGGTTCGCTTGTACCGCATTTAAGTCAAATGAAGGGGGAAAATTAAAAGAATGTAAGAAGCACGGGGCACGTGATCCGGTTGATATGATACCACCTCTTACAATTGTAAGAGGTGGTATTGTATAATTATAACGTGCTCATTTCCTGAATTCCTGATACTAGCATTCCTCGCGGTAAATTAATTTATTCGATGACTAAGTGGGTTATCTTTGTAGCTGCACTGATAATTTCCTAATTTATCTATTACCGAATAAGTTAATGCACGTGATTCTTTATTCCGTTGAAGTGCATGAATAAAACTAGAGTAAAACAGTAAAATGTCATTTTGGGATATTTTAGACGGCACTCATAGGATTGATGAGGAAGATGTAAGCGACACGAATGAGTGTCAAATAAAAAAATAACGAAACAACAGAAAACCAGAAAGAAAACGAATAAAAAAAAATAAATACAATTTACAATATGATGAAAAAGAAGAAACAAAAAAGCGTATCGTCATGTTGTAATTACATTATGTTATTTTTATGCTCTAAGAAACAAAAAATCACGAATTTTTATAAGACAAGTAATTTTATGTAATAAAATAATAAGATACCAAAATCTACTTCAGTGATAATTATAATTGTTAATAACATTTTTTTTATACCAAATAATAACAACCAAGATAATTTCGAATCAAAGATTCAAAACTAATTATATTTTTTTAATTAATGCAATTATATATTTTTTTATTATCTTAAAATTATATATGCGAAGTAACAGAGTTTTCCTTTCACAAATTTCAATAACATCATCTTAAGACGATGTGCTACATATCGTCAACCATGACAAAGAAATTCAGATTACAGTTTTCGTTACCTACCGAGTAGTACCTCTCCATCTGAAAACGATGTGTTTGGTATCTGTCAAAATCCCGATTGTGTATATACGGGACGAACTGAAATGAGCAAAACGACATGTAGCATATCGTCTTAAGGTGATATGACGTTTTTCCCCACACGTAGTAATTAGTATTATCTAGCGGATCATCGAAGCATCATTCTATGAAGTTATGATATTTATCTTCGTTGTGTGTAATAAATTCTTTTTAATAGTTTGTTTCATTATTTTAATACTTTTGTTAAGATCGAGTTTGGCTATAATTGATTCAGTTTAATTATTGTTTCTTATATATTTATTGTATTGATAATTAATCACAACTTCAAACGTTTGTTATTTAATTGCTCTCTTTCTCGCTTGGAGGCGCTATTTGCATTATCCAGGGAATTCTGATCAATATACTGAATATGAGTTTCATGTCTTTATTACCGATGTAACTATGTTTCATTCGGTGGTTGCATTTTGACAATAAAATATAATATTTTATTTTGTGAATATCGCGTTGTCAATAGATGTTTGTTCGTCTCGTTCTAACGGAACAGGTTAAAACGTTTAAAACAGTTTAAAACGCGAAAAAAACGTGTACACTCCCTGGCTTTCGTAAATTATTAACTACCGAGACAAAGCTTTCTACAACAATAGGCCAGGGCACAAGATCGTTCAGTATTAATTTCGGCATGAATCGATCAAGAACTGTTCAGATTTTATTGAACCATGAATTTTAGTAATATTTCGTAACTTTGTCGTTTTTGTAACTTTTATAAATTTTCATCTATCAAACTGAGCCTTGGAATACAAATTAACTAGGAACAAGAATACTTGGTCTTGAGTTTAGTGAGAATCGATTTAGGGGTTTAAACTTGAAATTTGCAATTAGCAATTTTACCAAATTTTCGATTTTATTGAAAAGTTAAATATCTCTTTCTCCATGAGGAAGCCAGAATTGAGATAACCATCACCCGTAAAAGAGAATCTGAGGGTTGGCGAGAATCACGAGGAACAAATGAAACGAGGAACGAAAAAAAATTTCAAATTTGCACCACTTTTTAAATATTGTGTATTATTATTGTGATTTTTTTTCTTATTTGCATTTTTTGATAAACTTTTAAATATTTTTTTATCTGCATTTTATAGTAATTTCACAAGAAAATTACTTCATAAAAGTAATTTTACTCTTAGTGATTCTCTTTAGCAAAAATTTTCTCACATTAAAATAAAGAAAATTTGTGATTATAAAAACATTTTCATCACGCAGTTTAAAGGAATTGCTACCTGTCGGAAATGATTTAAACTGTATAAGACTTTTTATTCTTATAATGTAAGATAACAGTGAAAGGAAAGTTTAATCCGCTCAGGTGTTGTTGAGTTTTGACTTCGCACGGGCACAAAAGTGGTACTTTTAGCTGAAAATCATTGATTTTTCTAGGGATTACAAATTTGGCCTGGGCCAAATTCATTTAATCTCTATGGATTATAAGTTTATACCAAGAAGAAGGAACCCTGTCAAGGGGAACCATATCGGTTCACCAGTTCTTAAGATATCACTTCGGACGGACAGCCGAAGAGACACACATTCAGGAAGGCAAAAATAGTAGGTCCTCTTCTGATGGAGCGAGTGCCTGAAAAATAAGAAGTTGGTACTGGCGTAATCCCAACTCATGACTTTCTCATCATGATTGTTACTCGCGTGAAACTACTGTTGTGAAGAAATCTTTAATATTATGTATATAAACTAATAGCAACATTAGCGCACTTCCTGAACCCCAGAATGTTTGGTAAACAGTAAGCACCAAAAATAACCATTTGGTTTGCTTCTAACGCGTTATTGTAGTATTCTTTTTTATTAAAAAATTGAGTAGCTATACGTAAAATAATGAGTGACAATGGCGAGTTAGCACCTCGTGCTATTCATTATTTTACAGAAAATTCTACGTCTGATAGACGCATAATTACTTTACCTAAATCGTATTGATTCAGATTAGAGAAATTAGAGGTCGGTTGCCATGTATGACAGTTCGTTGTGTTTATTTCTCAAGTGTGATTCTTTGATATTTACCTGTAATCGGATACACAGATTCGTGAAGTTATTATTATTATTATTATTATTATTATTATTATTATTATTATTATTATTATTATTATTATTATTATTATTATTATTATTATTATTATTATTATTATTATTATTATTATTATTATTATTATTATTATTATTATTATTATTATTATTATTATTATTATTATTATTATTATTATTATTATTATTATTATTATTATTATTATTATTATTATTATTATTATTATTATTATTATTATTATTATTATTATTATTATTATTATTATTATTATTATTATTATTATTATTATTATTATTATTATTATTATTATTATTATTATTATTATTATTATTATTATTATTATTATTATTATTATTATTATTATTATTATTATTATTATTATTATTATTATTATTATTATTTTATACAAGGAGTTGCGGAATCCTTTTTACGGATATCCTCCAGTCTTTTGAACTGGGGGGGTATGTGGGACTCCCAAAAAGGTAGGCCTACCCACTAAACCGCCTTCTCCTTGTTGCCCTCCCCCAGACCAGGAACTATTTTGGTATTACTTCTGGCTGGGGGTTCTGTCCGTGTTCGTTCGTTCGTCTTGCTGTCTGTAACCTGTCGCGTCACGTCAGTCTGTCTGCTCGGTTAGGTGAGGCAGCCGTCTACGTTTTTTCGTCGCAGTATCGTCTCTGTATAGGTGGCAACTAGTTGCCACCATTCTGTCGAGTGGAGCATCACCTGAACAATGTTGTCCGGGGTGATGCTGCCAACAATCGTCTCCAGTTCCAGTCGGAGTCCTGTCCAGCGGTCGCACACAAAAAATGTGTGTTCCGCGTCGTCTCGTTCGTGTCCACAGTACTTACAGTCTAGCGTCCGTACTCTGTCCATGTTATAAAGGTACCGTCTAAAGTAACCGTGTCCCGTCAGGAACTGGGTGATGTAAAAATTTACGTCCCCAAAATCTCTTTCGATCCACGGTCTCAGGTCCTTTATTAGTCGTCTTGTCCAGTTGCCTGTCGCTCTTTCTGTCCATTGTTCGTGCCAAGTCTGTATCGTCTTGTCGCGTTCCGCGACCGCCTCATCTTCCCGTCTTATGTCCGCGCTTCTCCCGTAGATCCTCTTTCGCTCGAAAGCTAGGAGGTCCACGGGGATCACGCCCGCAACCACCAAGACTGCTTCTGCAGAGACAGTTCGGTAGGAGCAGGCGATCCTCAGCGCACCCTGTCTTTGTACCGTTGTCATGGCGTGGCAGTACTTCTTTGTCTTCAGGGCATCTGCCCAGATCTCCGCGCCGTACAGGAGGATCGAGTGGGCTGTCGTCATTAGGAGTCGTCGTTTTCCCGGTCTTGGCCCGTTTGTGTTGGCCATTAGGCGGCTTAAGGATGCTATCCTCTTAGCCGCCTTCTGGCATGTTTTTTGTATATGAGGCCAGAAGGTCATCTTCGTATCTAGGGTCACTCCCAAGTACTTGACTTCACCTCCGGCCTCGATTTCGTTCGTCCCGACCCACATGGGTAGTCTCGTCTGTATGCGTCTTCTGCTAAGGAAAGTCAGTTCTGTCTTTTCTGTCGCGAGTTGTAGTCCGTGGTCCGTCATCCAACGGCCCACTCGCCGCATCGTCTGGTTCAGTTTTTGCTGTGCCAGGTCTGGAGACCGCTCGGTGATCACCGCCGCCACGTCGTCAGCGTAGGCGACAAGGAAAACGCCAAGCGGCAATTCCAGCCTGAGTAAGCTGTCGTAGAGTCCGTTCCAAAAGTCTGGTCCCAGTATGGACCCCTGTGCAACCCCCGCGGTGATTTGTCTCGTCACCGGTCCTTCAGTCGTCTCGTACGTGATCCGTCTGTTTCTTAGGTAGTCGCCCACCACCCGAGCCAGGTATTATTATTATTATTATTATTATTATTATTATTATTATTATTATTATTATTATTATTATTATTATTATTATTATTATTATTATTATTATTATTATTATTATTATTATTATTATTATTATTATTATTATTATTATTATTATTATTATTATTATTATTATTATTATTATTATTATTATTATTATTATTATTATTATTATTATTATTATTATTATTATTATTATTATTATTATTATTATTATTATTATTATTATTATTATTATTATTATTATTATTATTATTATTATTATTATTATTATTATTATTATTATTATTATATACAAGGAGTTGCGGAATCCTTTTTACGGAAATCCCCCAGCCTTTTGAACTGGGGGGGTATGTGGGACTCCCAACAAAGTAGGCCTAGCCACTAAACCGCCCTCTCCTTGTTGCCCTCCCCCAGACCAGGAACTATTTTGATATTACTTCTGGCTGTGGGTTCTGTCAGTGATCGTCCGTTCGTCATGCTGTCTGTAACCTGTCACGTCACGTCAGTCCGTCTGCTCGGTTAGGCGAGGCAGCCGTCTACGTTTTTTCGTCGCAGTATCGTCTCTGTATAGGTGGCAACTAATTGCCACCATTCTGTTGAGTGGAGCATCACCTGGACAATGTTGTCCGGGGTGATGCTGCCAACAATCGTCTCGAGTTCAAGTCGGGGTCCTGTCCAGCGGTCACACACAAAAAATGTGTGTTCCGCGTCGTCTCGTTCGTGTCCGCAGTATTTACAGTCTGGCGTCCGTACTCTGTTCATGTTGCAAAGGTACCTTCGGAAGTAACCGTGTCCGGTCAGGAGCTGGGTAACGTAAAAATTCACGTCCCCAAACTTCCTTCCGATCCACGGTCTCAGGTCCCTTACAAGTCGTCTCGTCCAGTTGCCTGTCGTTCCTTCTGTCCATCGTTGTTGCCATACCTGAATCGTCCTGTCTCTTTCTGTCGTTGCCACGTCCTGTCGTCTTGTGTCCGCGTTTCTCCCGTAAATCCTCTTTCGCTCGAAAGCTAGGAGGTCCACGGGGACTACGCCGGCCACCACCAAGACTGCTTGTGCAGAGACAGTCCGATAGGAGCAGGCAATCCTCAGCGCACCTTGTCTCTGTACCGCCGTCATTGCGTGGCAGTACTTCTTTGTCTTCAGGGCATCCGCCCAGATCTCCGCGCCGTAGAGGAGCATCGAGTGAGTCGTCGACATTAAAAGTCTTCGTTTCCCCGGTCTCGGTCCGTTCGTGTTTGCCATCAGGCGGCTTAAGGATGTCACCCTTTCGGCCGCCTTCCGGGCTGTCCGCTGTACGTAAGGCCAGAAGGTCATCTTCGTATCTAGGGTCACCCCCAGGTACTTGACTTCCCCTCCAGCCACTATCTCGTCTGTCCCGACCTTCATAGGTTGTCTCGTCAGTATGCGTTTCCTTGTGAGAAACACCAGTTCCGTCTTTTCCGTTGCGACTTGTAGTCCGTGGTCAGTCATCCATCGTCCGACACGTCTCATCGTCTGGTTCAGTTTGTACTGTGCTAATTCTGGAGACCGCTCGACGATCACCACCGCCACGTCATCGGCGTATACGACGAGTTGAACATCTCGCGGAAGTTCCAGTCTCAGCAGGCTGTCGTAAATCCCGTTCCAGAAGTCTGGTCCCAGTATGGATCCTTGGGCAACCCCCGCGGTGATCTGTCTTGTCGCCTGTCCTTCGATTGTCTCGTAGGTAATCCGTCTGTTTCGTAGGTAATCTTCCACTACTCGGGTCAGGTATGGTGGAGCCCTGAAGCCGTTTTTAAGCGTCTCCAGTATGTCCTCCCACCTGGCCGAGTTGAAAGCGTTCTTAACGTCGAGTGTCGCCAGCAGCACGATTGGTCGCGCTGCGTGGCAATGTCTACCACCTTCTGGATGGCTCCAATCGTGGACCGGCCCTTCCTGAAGCCAAACTGTTGGTTGGATAGGCCTCCCCCGGTCTGTATCGCGTCCGTTAGTCTTGGTCTAAGTAGTTGTTCGTAAAGTTTTCCTGTCGTGTCCAGTAGGCTCAGCGGCCGATAGGCTGACGGCGTGTTGGGGTCGCCCCTACCCTTGGGGATAAGGACTAGCCTCGCCGTTTTCCATCCGTCACTGAAGGTCCCCGTTGTCAAGCACGTCTTGTATAGGTCGAGAAATATATCCGGCCTCAGGTTGACCATCAGTCGGACAATCTCTGCCGGTACCCCGTCAGGTCCTGGTGCCTTCCCCATTTTCATCGCGTTGGATGCTCTGGTGAGTTCCTCCGCAGTGAATTTGGGGGCTGTCGGTGTCCCGTTGTCATCCGTTGCGTCCGTCCGTATGGGGTGTGTCGGGAAAAGTCCGTCCACAATTCGTCGAGTGGTTTCAGCATCTTTGAGTCCTGGTGAGACCCGGGCCCCTAGTTTACCGGTCACGTACTTGTAACCAGTGCCCCACGGGTCCCGGTCCACCTCCTCGCAGAGCTTCCTCCAGCACTGCGTCTTGCTGTCTCTGATAGCGTTCGTCAGTCGTTTTCGTGCTGTCTTGTATTCGGCCTGGAGGGTTTCCTTTTCAGGTCTCCCACCAGCCCTCGTGGCCCGTCTTCGGTTTGCCAGACAGATCTTCCGGAGTTCGGCGATCTCGTCCGTCCACCAATATTGTGGTTGTCTGCGTTGTCCGTAATGTCGTTTTGGCATAGTGTTATTGCACAGCCGTTCCGTCAGTTTGGCCGTTTCGTCTACCAGTCTTTCTGCCCTTAGCCGGCCTGTCAGCTCTGGGGGGACGTTTGTTATCGGCGCCGGCGCTGCCGCCAGCTCTTCCGAAAACTTCCGTACGTCAAGTTTGTTCGTATTCCACCGCGGGGGGCGCTGAATCCTCGTCCGTGTCGTCGTTGTCTGTTCTCCCACTTCGAAGACGATGTACTGGTGGTCACTGGCCGGTAAGTCCTCAGCCACCCTCCATCGCCCTACCCGTGGCAGTATTCTGTCTGACGTCATCGTTACGTCTGGTATGGAGTTCCCAAATCCTGGTCGTCTGTATGTCGGTGTGTTCCCCGTATTTGCCACCACTAGGTCTAGCATTGCGGCCATCTCCAGTAATAGTCGTCCCCGTCTGTTAGTCACAGTCATGCCCCACTCGACCGCCCTCGCGTTGAGGTCCCCCGCGACCACGATGTCACCAGGCAGATCCCTAATTCCGTCTTCGAGGAGCGCCACCGTTCTCTCAAACTCCGCCGCGACACAGTTCGGGGTCAACTAGACGCTGACGTAGGTGACAGCGCCGACCTTAGCCCATGCGAAGTCTTCGCCTGCGCCGCGGTCAGTCATCCGGGATCGGGCGGCACCCCTCACCCAGATAGCAGCTGTCTCGTTTTCGTTTGTGATCCACGTCTGTGTCGTCCGTTTTCTGTACGGTTCGCACAGTATCAGTATGTCGGCGTCGTGTTCGTCGGCTATCTGAGGTAGAAGCATGTCTGCTGTCCTGCTCCGGTTCAGATTTCCCTGAATTACGGTGTCCATCTTCCGGCCTCCCTTTTGCGCTCCTCCAGCGCAGCCCGGAACACCACACATCTCCCGGTTCCCGCAAGGTGCGCCGCATCTCCGTGCCCCGCCTCAGAGCACAGAGGGCATGCCGGTCTGTTTTTACAGTCCGTCGCGTAATGTCCCGTCTCGCCGCATTTCCTGCAGCTTTTTGTCCGATCCGTGTTCGTGCAGTTCGTCTTTGTGTGTCTGTAGCCCAGGCACTTGTGGCATTTGGTCATCGTCAATCGCTGTCGTAGTCGGCATCGCACCCATCCTATCCCGATCCGGCCCCGGCCGAGCAGCACCTCGGCTTCCCGCGTCTCGAGGTCGCAGACCGCCATGTACTGCTCGGCCCGGTTCGGGCCGAAGATGTGAACACCAAAGTCGCCGTCTCGTCCCGTTTCTCGTCTCAGAGCCCGTATCACGTCCTCCGCGGTGGTAACGCAGTCCAGGTCTATGATCTCCAGTTGCGCCCTGGAAGTCACGGTCCTTACGCTGCCCGTGTCCCCGACCGCGTCCTGTAGTGCGCGCTGAAACTGTTCTCGTCCGTCCGTGTCTGTCTGTATCTTGATGAGACACCGTCCGTCTTTGGTCTTTCTTAGAGCCGTCACCTGTATATGACTGCTCGTCGGGTCGACCGTCGTCCTTATCTTCCGTACGATGTCCGAGTACGTGTTGTCTTTCCCAGGTTTGACCAGTACAGCCGTTCCCCTATGTTTGGGGGTTGGTCTGCGCTTTTCAGCCTGGGTCAGTACGTTCGTCTCCACCGTTTTGTTTTTCGGTTCCGTCATTTTTTTTTTTTCTTTTTTTGTTTCCTCACGGTTGTCCAGGTTTCAGCCTCCTCCGTTCTCGAGGGTTGCTTCTGCCGGGCCTCTGGTGGGGTCTTCGTCGCCTCCCGTTTCCGTTTCGTCGGTCGCGTCGCCGGTTCCGTTGTCTCCGTTTCTGTCTCTGTCAGACCGTCTGCCATCATTCGTCCCTTCGAGGCTGTCCTGCTTTGCATGTTTAGCGCAGCGTTGGCGGCCTCAAGAATCGTCTTAATGCCGGTTTTTACCGCCATATTCATATTTTTCTGTATTGCCGCTGCCTCGTCCATTTTCGTCGCGGTCTCATGAATGAGTTGTAATAACTCTGTCAAATCGGGTTCGTTCTTATTGTCATCGTCGAATGAGGAGGTTTCAGGTTCTTCTCGATGCCTCCTTATATTTCCGATGACAGGTGGAACCGTTTTACCCACTTCCATGGGTGGTGGTGTCGTTTCTCTCTTTCTGAATTTTAATTTCTTTGTCTTCTGATGTAGGGATCGATCTTCGGTCCCTGTTGACGAACATGACTGAAGTCTACTTCTCTTTCTTAGGTTGACATTTTCGGTCACGTTCGTCAAGCTATCATCGTTCGACTCTCCCCCGATATAGTCCGTCGCGAGTTCTCCGATTGTCCTGAGCTCCTCCTCGGTCGATGTTTTTACCAACTCCTTCTTCTGTTTA
This sequence comes from Cylloceria caligata, assembly GCA_963942595.1. NCBI lineage: Eukaryota > Metazoa > Arthropoda > Insecta > Hymenoptera > Ichneumonidae > Cylloceria > Cylloceria caligata. The sequence goes on from OZ012708.1 coordinate 12,958,656, forward strand.
GGTTTAATTTCTTTTAAAAGTTTCTCCATATTCATCCCACGAGTAGGTCGGAATGTAGGTCCGTCTAGGCAGAGCCGCCTTGTCCAGGTAAGGTGTAAATACTGCAGAGTTCCACCCGGTGCCCTGCAGGGATCGTTCGCGACCGCTTTAGTTTACATCATTGCGGCCATGCAGCCGTAGGCACGATGCCTTCCACCATAGCTTTTGATGTTGTGTGTTCTCAGTCTGCCTGCTCCCCCTGGACCTGTCCGGCAAGGTTAGACCTGCCAGGGGCCAGAGCCCCCGCCGGCCGAGCTCCAAAGTTCATTGCAGAAACGCAAGCCCCTCCGCCGCGGCAAGGCGACACACTTGGGAGGTATTATTATTATTATTATTATTATTATTATTATTATTATTATTATTATTATTATTATTATTATTATTATTATTATTATTATTATTATTATTATTATTATTATTATTATTATTATTATTATTATTATTATTATTATTATTATTATTATTATTATTATTATTATTATTATTATTATTTTAAGGAGTCTGTGACGGACTGCAGGCGAACAAAAAACTCGCCAAGTGTGGCGCTCGGCAGCAGCGGCTGTCCCTACCCACTAAACACATATCTCCTTGTATGCACCGACATCAGCCCGGAACTGTTTATCACATTACATCAGACTGGGCGGCTGTCTCTACATGTCCTAAGCACGCATTCATTCTTTCGTTCTTTCTACTCATTTACTCGCTCGAAGTCATTTTCTCTCGCATTTGCTGAGTCTTCCAAACATCCATCGCCTTTGTTGCGATCATCATCAACATCACGCCAGTAAGTCGCGTTCGTCGTCATCAGTCTCGTCACATTTTCTGGCGTAATCGCACCTAACTCTGTCTCTAGTTGTAGTAGACGGTCCGTCCATCGGTCGCAGTCGAAGAACGTGTGCTCCGCATCGTCCCAGCCCACCCGCAGTACTTACATTCAGGGGAGATTACTCTGGCCATTCTGTAGAGTTACTTTCGGTATTACCCATGTCCGGACAGAAACTGGGTAAGGTAGAAGTCAACCTCCCCGCGTGGCCTGTCCCTCCACGAGCCCACCTCTGGTTTGAGTTTGTGGGTCCATCGTCCTTGATTATTTGTCGTCCATCTTGTCTGCCATTGTTCTACTATTTTCGTCCGTTCGTCTGTCGTAGCGTCTGCCCTTCCGACGGTAGCGCTACGTTAGTAAATGCGCTTCTTCTCGGCCGCTAAAAGGTCAATCGGAGCAACGCCCGCGATCACAAATATCGCGTTTTCCGAAACGGTCCGGTACGCGCTCGCAATTCGCAACGCGCCCGCCCGCTGTACGCTTGTCATAGCCTTTGCCCGCCTTTTCACTAGTAATGCGTCAGCCCACACCTCGGCCCCGTAGAGCATGATCGAGTGGGTTACGCTCATCAGTAGTCTTCGTATACCTAGTCTTTTCTGCTGTTTTGGTCGTCACGTTTTGTATGTGGGGCCAGAAGCTCAGCTTTGTATCTAGAAACACCCCCAGGTACTTGACTTCGCTCCCGACCATCACTCGTTCTATCCCGACAGTCATCGGAACCACTGTGTCTATACGTTTTCTGGTGAGTGGCAGCAGCTCGGTCTTCTGTAGTGCGAGCTGCAGTCCCTGTTCTGTCATCCACTCATTTACGCGCCTCATAACCTGGTTCAGCTTGAGGTAGGCCAGGTGCGTGTCACGGGCCGTTATTATAGCCGCTACATCGTCGGCATAGGCTACGAGATGCGTGTCCGAGGGCATGTCGAGTCTCAGTAGCTCATCGTACAGTACGTTCCAGAGGTCGGGGCCCAATATAGAGCCTTGTGCGAACCCGCGGTAATCTGTCGTTGTCTCTGTCCGTCTGTCGTTTCGTAGGTCAGTTGACGGTCCCGTAGATAATCCCTCAGAACTCTGAGAAGGTAGCCGGGCACCCTGAAGGTTGTTTCCAGCGCTCCCAGGATGTTCGTCCACCTCGCGGAGTTAAAGGCATTTCGTACGTCCAAAGTCACTAGGAGTATCACCGGTCTGGCTCCGTGGCATATATTGTCGCTGCCTGGGAAGTCTTCAGTCACCGTCCATTTTCTCACACATGGCACTGCGCGTTCCGATGCAAACGAAATGTCCGGTATCGTTCCCTCGTAGCCTGGTCGTCGGAAAGTCGCAGTCGAACCGGTGTTGAGCACTGTGCGGCTTGGTCGTGAAACCATTTCCATTACTCGTCTGCCTCTGCCATCCGGATGCGGCATACCCCATTCGATCGCTCGCGCATTAAAATCTCCAGCCACGATGATTTTTCCTTCCATGTCCCGTAGTTTGTCTTCCAGGCTGTTGAGCTTCTCTTCAAATTGCCCGATGCTTTCATTGGGCGTGAAGTAGCAGCTCACGTAGTAAACGTCCCTCTGTTTAATCCAGACAAAGCCGTTTCCCCTTCCGTGATCTTCTACTCAGCCTTTTCCGGGATTCGGGACCCAGATGGCTGCAGTGCCCAGGTTGTCCGCGTACCAGCTCGTATTAACTTTATCACGATATTGTTCACTGATAATAATCACATCACATTTTTTTTCGCGCACCAGTTGTGTCAGGAGGTCGTCGGCCGTCCTGCTCCTGTTCAGATTTCCTTGAAGTACCCTTGTCATTTTGGGGTCCTGTTCTTAGCACTTTCCAACGCTCTCCGAAAAGCGGCACATTTCCCTGTTCCCAGCACGTGGGACGATTGCGCTTTGTCAGCGCACAAAACACACCGCGCTTTTCTATCACACTTAGCGCCTTTATAACCGGTTTCACCACACTTATATCACAGTTTACTTTTATCCGGACCACTACAGTTTTTGGCTTGATGCCCATACCCTAAGCACCTGAAGCACCGCATTACAAATATCCGTTTCCGAATTCTACAGTTGACACAGCCAACTTTGATCTTGCTCTTTTGGATGAGTCCTGATGCCTTTATTTCATTCATCTCGATAAGAGCGATTTTCTGGCCCCTGTAAATCGTTTTTGGCACTCGGACTTTAACATTATCTGCTTGTCCCGGGTACTTGCGTGCCAAGGCGTCGAGCACATCTTCTACTTCAGTTGCTCCGTTGAGGTCCCTAATCTCGAGGGTCATCTTCGGGATGAGTTCAGTGACTTTGCCCGTATTTCCCAGCGCATCTCTCAGGGCTTTAGTGAAGATATCCTTGTTCTTCTGGTTGTTGCCTAGCTTCAGCAGAATTTCGCCCTTGTGCGTCTGCCGGATGGCTTTGATGTCCGTCTCCGTGTCTGAAGGGTTCACTTTGGCACGGATCTCCTTCAGTATCTCTGCGTAGGTTTTCCCTATTTCCGGCCTGATAAGAACGGCTTCGCCGCGTGGCCTATCCCGGATGCGTTTGTTCCGCTCTCTTTGGCGTTTCGGTGGAGTTGTTTTCATCCTCGTTGCCATTGTTTTCTCGTCATTGCCTGCAGCCCTTCTGGCTTTCCTATTGTTGGCCTTGACCGCGCCTTCTTTCTCCTCTCTGCGGCGAGGTTCTTGCCACTGACCTTCCGTTCCTCCGTGCTTGGGTCTTTTATCTGCCCGTTGTACAGGAGATCCTCCTCCTGGGCAGGTTAGGTGTTGTGACTTTTCGATTCCTCTATTCGAAGATTGTGAGGCTAGTCGTCTGCCTCCCGCTGTTATTTTGTGCAATTCTGCTTCAATCTTCTTCCTCTCTACTCTGGATGCTGAAATGGCCTCCAAGGATTCCTCCAGCTTTTGCAATCCTTGTTTGATGTCCATGCTGACATTCCGCTGTTTGGTGGTCGCCTGGATCATCTTCTTTGCAAGGCTTTGAAGGCGCCGTATCTCGTCTTCCTCGACAAGGTCGGCCTACGAGATCTTCTGCTGTAGAGCTGTTCGGTGTCGCCCCATCGAGCCATGTTGCTCCTTATTCGCACTGATATCCGTCCCGTTATGAAGGAGATTCAACTTCAGTGCGCTATTGTTCTGATCACCCTTCTTTCCCCGTGTTCTCGTGGGATGACGGCTCTCTCCGCTTGTTGCTTTGTATGCTACGTTGGCCAAGTCATCCACGAATGTAGCACTGCGGTCGCTTGTTTTCGACGCCGGGGAGCCCGCTTGCCCACTCCCTGTCGACGCCGGTACTGGGGTATCCCCCCCCTGCACCGTAAACTTTTTTCCTTGTTCGCTGTAACTCATAATTGGTTTGTTGTAGGGGGTTTCCTTCCCCCGGATTTAAGTCGCTTTTTACGACAGGCATACCTTACCACGGGAATATTCTAACCCCTATCCCGCAGGGGTAAATAATAATAATAATAATAATAATAATAATAATAATAATAATAATAATAATAATAATAATAATAATAATAATAATAATAATAATAATAATAATAATAATAATAATAATAATAATAATAATAATAATAATAATAATAATAATAATAATAATAATAATAATAATAATAATAATAATAATAATAATAATAATAATAATAATAATAATAATAATAATAATAATAATAATAATAATAATAATAATAATAATAATAATAATATCAGGGGTACAAATTGAAAATGCGGGTTTGATAACAGATGGCGTTACTAACGCTATACGCATCAGGCAGTACTGTGACTATGTTCATGTCAAAGCTACGTCTTATAGCTTTAATTTTCAGTATGTGTCAATTTGTCGCAGTGTCAAATTCATAGTTTTTTTGAGCTCTCAATATGTCGAGTTTCGTGCCAACAAAACAGCATTTGCGGGAAGTTTTAATTTACTTCTTTAATTTGAAGAAAAGTGCTGCTGAAGCACATCGATTGGTCTCCGAGGCTTATCCGAGTCATGTTCCATCGGTTTCAACGTGCGAGAGATGGTTTGTGCAGTTTAGAAATGGTGATTTTGACGTTGAGGACAAAGAGCGGCCGGGCCAAGTGAAAAAGTTTGAGAATGCTGAATTGGAGGCAATACTCAATGAAGACTCGTGTCAAACTCAACAAGAGCTCGCAGATTCATTGGGAGTGACACAACAAGCCATTTCCCATCGTATAAAAGCCCTCGGAATGATCCAAAAGCAAGGACATTGGGTGCCGTATGAGCTGAAGCCGAGAGACGTCGAGCGCCGTTTTTTTGCATGCGAACTGCTGCTCGAACGGCAAAAACGGAAGGGTTTTTTGCATCGCATTGTCACTGGTGATGAAAAGTGGATCCATTACGATAACCCGAAGCGCAAAAAATCATATGGTTACCCCGGCCATGCATCATCATCGACGGCCAAACCAAATATTCACGGCGCCAAGCTCATGCTCTGTATTTGGTGGGACCAGCTGGGTGTGGTGTATTATGAGCTATTGAAATCGAACGAAACCATCACAGGAGCACTATACCGAACTCAATTGATGCGTTTGAGCCGCGCACTCAAAGAAAAACGGCCACAATACGAGCAAAGACACGACAAAGTAATTTTGCAACATGACAACGCTCGGCCACATGTTGCAGCGCCGGTCAAAACATACCTACAAACGCTGAAATGGGAAGTCTTACCCCACCCGCCGTATAGCCCAGATATTGCTCCTTCCGATTACCACCTTTTCCGATCGATGACACATGGCCTAGCTGACCAGCGCTTCCATTCTTACGAAGAAGCCCAAAAATGGGTCGATGACTGGATAGCAGCCAAGCCGGCCGAATTTTTTCGCGACGGTATCCGTAAATTGCCAGAAAGATGGGAAAAAGTTGTGGCTAGCGATGGACAATACTTTGAATAATTCATTTGTTACCATTTTTTCAGAATAAACGTTCAAAAATAGAAAAAAATCCCGCATTTTCAATTTGTACTCCTGATAATAATAATAATAATAATAATAATAATAATAATAATAATAATAATAATAATAATAATAATAATAATAATAATAATAATAATAATAATAATAATAATAATAATAATAATAATAATAATAATAATAATAATAATAATAATGTTGGATAATCAGCTGGCGCACGGCGATCGATATTCGCCGTGCGTCGACCTGTTGCTGTGCTCAAGCACACGTCGCTCGGTCGAGCCGAAGATAGCCGAGGCGGGGCTTCGCGAAGCCGAGGATGTGCCTCGTTGGCACGCCGCGTCGAGCGAGAGGATGTCTCTCTCGCTTGACTTCGGTTTCGCTCACCGGCTATCTCGCTCAACTGACTTCAGCGCTCAACGTTAATTTCATATTCCGCAGCGATATAGAAAATTCAATCACTTTTGCGACGACATCGAGGAACAGCGCACTATTATCTTCGACTTTTCTCGTTGGCTTTTCGCTCAGGACACTCTCATCACTCTTAACAGGACTCAAAACTCAGGTAAGAGAACACCGTTACAATTTAACGTAATTCAATGACGGTGAGGAGTGAACTACACATCGGTACATCCTCATAAAGGTCTCACACTGTGGCGTGCTCTGCAGCGCGGGCTGCACCACGTTTTCACTCAATTATTAGCATGCTCGATTAATATAATTGTGTGTGTTTTACCAATTCACTGCACTTTCCCCCAATTAAACTTGCTGGGAGAGTGTTGTGAATTCAGTCTAATCATTTGTGCATCCTCAAGCTCACACTTCAGTGCTCTGCAGCGTAGACAGCATCACAGCCTGTCATAATAGAATTCCAAGTAATTGTCAGAATTGCATGTGCCAGCACACACTCTTTTTAAATTCTCTTTCACCATCACATTGAGTATTTGCTGACAGGCAGTAAATTTGTCTACGCACTCATACATCTCACTGCGTTGTACGCTCCGCAGCACTGACTGCGGTGCGTACACCGCTCTCAGTACTCACAGCACACAATTAATATAATTGTGTGCTGGTTCTCAGCTCATGCACTCAAATGCAGCTCAGACAATCAAATTCATTTTGTTATTCTTGGAATTTTGGTGCATTTATTTAAATTATTTAATATATTTCTAAATTTAACTTATTTTGGTTTCTTTGCGTCACATAAAAATAACTGGTTTTAAAATGTATTATCACATTGTGTGTGCGGAGAGAAATAAACCACTTTCTCTGTTTTCCATCTATGCGTCTGGTTTTATTTCACCCTGTCGTGAGTGAAGACTCATTATTTTCAATATATTTCAGATCTGTCAAATAACACCACAGGCGGATTCTCAAACATTTGGTCCTTCGAGCCGGATCTTCGACTCTCGCACAGGGTAGAACCAGGGTTTCTACCTTCCGCACACATCAACTCTTACGCTCATCTCGACTTGGACTCTGCAAACCAGCTACGCAGACGTCACATTTTCTCATCGGCCAGCATCACAGCGCTTCAATTTGGTAAAGTAGAACCTCTGCGGAGCACTTCGTTTCTTTTACTTGTTCGGCTCAAGGGGGCTCACAATGTCCGAAGGTAGTCCTACAGGCGGGTGGCGCCTGGTGACCTTCAGGACAACAAGACATTGTCGGCTCCGTATCCCGTCGCGGCTGCGAAGAGGACCCGATCACCGGCTCGCCTATCAGGTGATCTGGTAATGAAGGTTCAATCTCAGCAGCGACGGGTGGAGGCGCTGCGATTTATCATGACCACCATTGAGGACCAGGAGGAAACTCTCTCCCTGGCCCCCCTCGAGGCGATGCTTGAGCAGGTGGACGAGCTCCATGGAGAATTCAGGAGGGAGCATTTGCTTCTTGAGGCTTCGTTGCCGCTCGCCCACCAGGAGCACGAATATTTTCAGCGTGATACGCAAACCCTCGAGGCCAAGCTCACCCTCCACAGCAAGATTGCTGCGGGGAGGATCAGGGAGAGACTCGGTCAGTTCCGGCCTGCTGCACCAGTGGTCACGGCGCCGGTGTCACGGACGAAGCTGCCGGACATCAAGCTGCTGACCTTTAAGGGCGACTATTCTGGGTGGCCGGCGTTCCGGGACTTGTTCTCGTCGTTGGTCATCTGGAACTCTAGGTTAGCCGACGTCGAGCGGCTGGTGTACCTACGCACCTGCGTCACGGGCTCGGCGGCCGCACTCATCGACGGATTCGCCTTCACCGACGAATCTTTTACTTTGGCGTGGGACACACTGGTGTCCCGCTTTGAGAACAACCGGCTACTGGTGCAGGAGAGGTTGGACGCACTCTTCGCTCTCAAGCCTGCTGAGCGTTCGCTCGCAGCCACCGTAACGACCGTCTCCGAGGCCTACAAAGTCCTCACTTCGGTGGCAACGAAGGTGGAAATTTTCGATTGCATGATGGTACGACTGCTTGGTCAGCAGTTTGACCAGACCACACGCGAGGCCTGGGAGACGGCGTTAGGACGCTCATCAGAGTTCCCGACCTTTGCGAAGATTGAGGAGTTCGCGGAGACGAAGATTCGGGCTCTGGAGATGGCGAAGGCCACTCCAAAATCGATTAGCTCCGGTCGGACGTCTTCCGCGTGCCCTCCTCCCGCAAGGGCCGGGACTAGACGCGCATCGGCGCATCACGCAGGTGGCACGGCCCGCGGCGCTCCGCCATCAAATACCAACGCGTCCGCGTATCCATGCGACTGCTGCCGAAATTCTGGGCACTTCATTGTGATGTGCCCGGAGTTCCGTCAGCTCTCCGTGGCGGCGCGGCGCAAGATGGCGGAGAAGTCGCGGTTGTGCTACAACTGCTTGGGACGGCACAATGCTAATGCATGCCGTTCCACACGCAGTTGTAAGGAATGTTCAGGGCGGCACCACACCATGCTGCATCCGGCAGCGCCCCCTGCAACCTCTTCCAGCACTCAGCCTGCGCAGCCCTCAACGTCAACACAATAGGGTGTTGACGCAGTCGTCCACTCATCGGTACAGCTCACAAGGAAATGCTCAACATTATTAGCAACTGCACTCATACACGTCCATACATTAGCATCAACTCATCAGGCAAGACTTCTCATCGATCCTGGATCAGAATTAACGTTTATTACGGAAGAGCTCGTCCGTAAACTGAATATAACACGTAAGCACTCATCAATTTCGATCACAGGGATCGGTGGTAGTCACTCAACTCGCACACGTGGTTCGGTACAACTCACAATGTGCTCCATGCACCCAAAAGAGAAAGTCACGGTCTTGGCTCACATTCTCGACACGGTTACAACTCATTTGCCATCTTTCGAGTCACCAGCTCGCACGTGGCCTCACATAGTGAAGCTGAAGCTGGCGGATCCGGACTTTCTCACACCACGACCGATCGATATTGTCGTTGGAGCAGATATTTATGGTCAGGTGATTAAACCTAACATTATCAAGGGCTCTTCATCTTCACCAATTGCACAATTATCAATATTTGGTTGGCTCATTATTGGACCTATTAACTCATGTCAATCTGATGCACTCACTGTTTATCATGCTGCTGTGCAACTTGATGATCAGGAATTACAGAACGTGCTCACAAAATTCTGGGTTCAAGAAGAGCCACCAAAGGACACGGTTGGTCAACTCACACCAGAGGAGCAGGCATGCGAGGATCATTTTCGCGACACACATCAGCGTGATTCCACAGGCCGATACATTGTTCGGCTTCCTCTTACATCTTCTCCTGCGAATCTGGGAACTTCATACTGTATACTTCATACTTCATACTGTAGAGCACATCAGTGTTTGTTGCACACCATTCGAAAAATCTCAAAAAATGCTGAATACGGTCAGCTCTACTCAAATTTCATGGTCGAATATGAACAACTTGGTCACATGGTGAAGGCTTCGAAATCATCTACAAATGAAATTCATTACTATCTGCCTCACCATGGTGTATTGAGACCAGACAGTGTTTCCACCAAGTTAAGGGTGGTATTCAACGGTTCTAGCTCAACATCTTCTGGAAAGTCTCTCAATGACATCATGCACACCAGACCTAATTTGTTGCTCAATATTTCGGACGTTCTCATCTGGATCCGTCACCACAGACACATCTTTGCCACAGACGTTACCAAGATGTATCGTCAAATCAAAGTTCATCCTGATGATTGGAATCTTCAGCGAATTTTGTGGATTGATGCTCAAGATAACCCTGTGCCGTATCAATTAACAACAGTGACATACGGTACAAAGGCTGCGCCATTTTTGGCAGTTAGAACTCTCATGCAGCTCACCAAAGATGAAGGTCATCGGTTTCCTCTCGCTGTGCCAGCTATCATGTTTGGCAGGTACGTGGATGACATCTTTGGAGGGGCGGATTCAACTCATGAACTTATTGAAATTGCTCAACAGCTCAAGGACTTGTGCATGGCGGGCGGTTTTCCGCTCGCCAAGTGGCACTCGTCGGACCGCACGGTCCTTGCTAATATTTCACCATCATCGTCAAGCTCAGCTATCTCAATGGACGACTGCGAAGCCAAAATTCTTGGGCTGACTTGGCTTCCTAGTGAAGACATGTTCACATTCTCATCCCGGTTCAACTCAGCTCAAGATAATTTTACAAAACGCCTCGTTTTTTCCGAGGTAGCTCAACTCTTTGATCCACTCGGTTTCGTCTCACCGGTTGTGATTAGAGCCAAAATACTCTTGCAAGAGCTTTGGCTTCACAAACTCAGCTGGGATAAACCACTGCCATCTCAGGTCTCAGCACGATGGACTGCAATCAGAGAAGATCTCAAAAGCCTGGCCAGGCTCTCAATTCCTCGTTGGTTCAATACATGGAGCAACTCAACAGTGGAATTGCATGGCTTCTCTGATGCATCTCAATTGGCCATGGCAGCAGTGATCTACATCACTGTCGACTCAATGTCCACAGGAAAGGTGGCTTCAATTATCTGTTCAAAAACACGCGTGGCACCACTCAAGAAGCTCACCATACCACGGCTTGAACTGACAGCGGCACTGTTACTCGCAAAATTGGTTGCATACGTTCAAGCCACGCTCAAGGTCAAGATCTCATCTACTCACCTATGGACGGACTCATCGGTAACTCTCACCTGGATCAAAGCATATCCTGCTCGGTGCAAAGACTATGTCCGAAACCGAGTATCACAGATACAAGAACTCACACCTACTGCTCATTGGCGTCATGTCGCAGGCACAAGCAATCCTGCAGATTGTGCATCACGAGGTATCTCAACAGCTCAACTGGCCTCTCATCAGCTGTAGTGGTCGGGTCCACCGTGGATGGTGAAACCGATTGAATTTTGGCCGAAAGCCTCAACTGATTCTGAGGATTTGTACAATATGGAAGCCCGGCCGGGGTTAGCTCTGCTCGCGGCGACTGTGACGCCAGAGTACCATTGGGAACTCATTTATCGCTGTTCCTCACTCACAAAATTGTGTCGTCTCACCTCGTTTTGCGTCAGAGTAGTGGCCAGAATGAGGAAGAGGTTAGAAACGGCAGGAAACGCTCCTCTCACAGCAGAAGAGATAGCTGCAGCAAATGTTTTTTGGACACGAGCTACACAAGCCGTGTTTTTCAAACACGAGTTACAAGTACTGCAGTCAGGCTCTTCTCTTCCTTCCTCTCACCCCTTCAGTCGACTAACAGCATTCATTGACCAAGAGGGTGTACTCAGAGTAGGAGGTCGCCTTGCTCAATCAGCACTCACATATGAAGGAAGACATCCTGCCATCCTACCTCGTCACTCTCGATTCTCAACTCTCATCATTGATCAGGCTCACGTGCGGACACTGCACGGAGGCACTCAGCTCACATTAGCCCAAATAAGGCTAACACATTGGATCGTCGGCGGAAGAGCTCCTGTAAAATCTCACATTTTACATTGCGTCGTGTGTGCTCGGCAAAGGGGAGTTCGGGCTCAACAATTGATGGGTCAGCTTCCTCTAGCACGAGTCACTCCAACACGCGCATTCGCTCACACAGGAGTTGATTACGCCGGCCCTCTCACACTCAAAACTTGGAAGGGGCGAGGAAGTAAAACACACAAAGGCTGGATCTGTGTTTTTGTGTGCCTCACCACTTCAGCTTTACATCTTGAAGTCGTTAGTGACTACTCAGCTGATGGCTTCCTCTCAGTGTTCAGGCGTTTCTCAGCTCGGCGTGGCATTCCTCACACGCTATATTCTGACTGTGGCACAAATTTCATTGGTGCTCATAAATCAATACGTCAGATGTTCAGGAAGGCCTCTCAAGAACATCAAATCATTGCTTCTTTTCTCGCAAATCAGCAAATTGCGTGGAGGTTCAATCCACCTGCGGCACCACACATGGGTGGAAAATGGGAAGCAGCTGTGAAATCTGTTAAATTCCATCTGCGGCGAACGGTGGGTGATACAGCACTCACGTTCGAAGAACTCGCAACGCTGCTGGCCCAGATCGAGGCCATACTCAACTCAAGACCTCTGGAACCACTCAGCGATGATCCTGATGACTCATCAGCACTCACGCCTGGACACTTTCTCATCGGTGAAGCTCTTACCACGGTCCCAGAGCCAACGCTCGAGAATTTATCACTCACACGGCTCTCAAGATGGCAATTGATGCAGCAAAAGGTACAACAATTTTGGCGACAATGGTCCGCTCATTATCTACAGCGGCAGCAGTCCATATCAAAGTAGCATCACCCTAATAATAACATAAAGGTTGGTTCTTTGGTTCTGCTCACGGATGAGCGCTTTCCACCGTGCAAGTGGCCACTTGCACGAGTCACGGCGTTGCATCCGGGCAAAGACGGGCTCACCAGGGTGGTGACACTTCGAACTGCTACGACCACGCTCACCAGGCCAATCTCAAAACTGGCTGTGCTGCCTGTTTCTTCCGACTGACAAAACCATAACTAATCATCAACCCCGTTGCTGATGGCGGGCGGAAATGTTTGATAATCAGCTGGCGCACGGCGATCGATATTCGCCGTGCGTCGACCTGTTGCTGTGCTCAAGCACACGTCGTTCGGTTGAGCCGAAGATAGCCGAGGCGGGGCTTCGCGAAGCCGAGGATGTGCCTCGTTGGCACGCCGCGTCGAGCGAGAGGATGTCTCTCTCGCTTGACTTCGGTTTCGCTCACCGGCTATCTCACTTAACTGACTTCAGCGCTCAACGTTAATTTCATATTCCGCAGCCATATTGAAAATTCAGTCACTTTTGCGACGACATCGAGGAACAGCGCACCACTATCTTGGACTTTTTCTCGTTGGCTTTTCGCTCAGGACGCTCTCATCACTCTCAACAGGACTCAAAACTCAGGTAAGAGTACACCGTTACAATTTAACGTAATTCAATGACGGTGAGGAGTGAACTACACATCGGTACATCCTCATAAAGGTCTCACACTGTGGCGTGCTCTGCAGCGCGGGCTGCACCACGTTTTCACTCAATTATTAGCATGCTCGATTAATATAGGTGTGTGTTTTACCAATTCACTGCACTTTCCCCCAATTAAACTTGCTGGGAAAGTGTTGTGAATTCAGTCTAATCATTTGTGCATCCTCAAGCTCACACTTCAGTGCTCTGCAGCGTAGACAGCATCACAGCCTGTCATAATAGAATTCCAAGTAATTGTCAGAATTGCATGTGCTAGCACACACTCTCTTTAAATTCTATTTCACCATCACATTGAGTATTTGCTGACAGGCAGTAAATTCGTCTACACTTGATCTACTACTACTAATAATAATAATAATAATAATACGTCCATTAATATAAACAATAACTACGATAACCGCGTAACTATAATTGTAAGATATAGAATGAGTGTTGATGTTACCTCGAGGTTAAGGGGGCAGGATCAGTCATCAGGTCGAAAAAAATCATTTTTCTAAAAATGTTTTATATGAAAGTATAACATCTCAGGAATAACCTGTGAAAAATTCAATTCGATCGAACTAAAACTCGCAGGGATACCGGTTATTTCGTAATCGTGTTCCAAGTGTAGTTAAATCATAGTACCGAAAAATTCTGAAGCTGCATATCGTTTTATAAACTTTATAAATGTTTTTTCGACTTTATCCACTTTAGTGAAGTGTTCTAAACAAGGCTGCAATGGAAAAATTAAATTTCAAGAATGTCAATCGCGTGGAATTGGATTGAAAATGTAAGTTAGAAAAACAAATCGTTATTATGCTTTTATTTACACCTAAAACTTTAATCGCGTTTTTCTCACAACTACATTTTTTAAGTCCGTGCGTAACATAACTCATAAGTAATGCACCGATCTTAATGAAAATTTGCATGCATCTTTTATATGATAAATACTCGCGGTTGAACGATCGTTTCTATTTATTTCTGTTTTAATATCTTTTTTACAAGCATTAATAGGCCGATTTTTTAAGTGAAAATTATACCTTTAAGTTCAAAACCATGCAAAAAATTGAAAATCGCATATTTTTCAAAATAAATTCGTTCAACCGCGAAAGAAACTAATATATTAACGGAATCTTTTCCATTTTTTAATTTCAGACAATCCTGTGAAACCACATACTACGCACCGCACATCGTCTTTTTTTTAAAGCGCCGACGAACTACTGACACCAGTGGATAAATAATAAATATTTTTTAGTGACAAAATTCTTGAAGACACTTTCGACATTACTCTTTTATATGTAAAGACTTTCAAGTAATTATATTTATTCAAGACTGAGAAAAAAATTCTCAAAAAAATGCTTTTTTTCGACCTGATGACTGATCCTGCCCCCTTAAGGCTATTAACGCAATTATTTGTCAGGTTTGTGAATTTGCAAATAGATTAATACTTTTACATTTTTGTGGGTGGTCGTTCTTCTTAGGAGAGGTTAAGCATGGGGAGTACAGTTGCTCTTAGAGTGGCTGTACCAATTGGGTGATAAACTGATCAATATGTGCACAGTGGAAAAGAAAATTACTTCATTTGAATGTGTGTACTTGAAATGTAATATGACTGCATACGGTAACGAAGACACCACTTTTACTGAATCACTCTACGGACAAGAAATCATAGTTTTCCAATTGTTTATTGTTCATACTTCAAATAAAATATTAGAAGGAGTAAATATTTTCAATTGCATCACAGTCCTAAAACGACATTTGATAGATAAAAAACGCTGAAGTTCACTGCGATTAATAAGCAGTCTTTCAGAAAAGTTATTGTGCTTTCGGACGGGACATTGAGACATACCGACTGACGGAAATGAGTTAATTTTTTTATTCCAATGTAGGACACTCAAAACATGTATTTACACCATAATCTGGCAGTTGAATTTTTTCGGATCAGAATACTCTCTCTTTTACATACTCCATATGTATATTATGAGAAAAAAAAATGTACAGAAACGATATGTGATTTCGAAATCTTGCTTGAGTTCACGCTCCACTAATGTCATAAAACTCCTGTAGTTATAGTTGAACTGGTGCAGATACGGATTTTTCTGTTAGCATATGTCTGACTGAACTAATATACAAAGATTTCACTGACTATTCTCGGCTGGGAATCGTTAAATTTGTTGTGTCGCGGAATATTCCTCTTCACGTATGCGCGGGAATATTCCTTAGCGGACACAGCTAGAGATGGAATTCCGAAAGATAGCTGTCATACAAGACAGGATGCGAAGTAGACGCCGACGCAGCATGAGGCGACTCGCGAGGCGATCTACGATAGGCTAAAGCTAAAGCTGCCAACTAAGGGATTTTAGCAAACGCAGTTGCTAACTGCTTCAGTAAAATCAGAATTAATTTAGACTCAACAGAGAACGGTTGGTTCCTCGTGAAATTCTCGAAACAACGCATTATTGTACTTTCTTACTTCAACTTTTAAATAGACAACGGAAAGTTACCGTTGCCTATAATAAATACTTCCTTTTAAATAAATTCGTGTTTTCATCGATAACTCGAGATCCATCTCCTTATCGGCAAACGATCCCGAAAAATAATAACTTTTTAATATTATACCGAATACCGAATAATCTAATTACCCGGTACCGGCATAACATTTGGTGGCAGCGGTGGGATCTGCCGAAGTTAAGTGATTCGCGATTTATTAGGACAAAAGTGTTACAGACAAAGTTAAGAGCGACACTAACGTGACGACTACAAGGCGTGCAAGGACACCAGTGTAGTTCGTGAAAACCCGACTGATCTAACGCGAAGCCGTGAAGAGAACGTCGGTGCGGGGTGACGTATCGGTCAACCGTGTAAAGTCCCGATTGACGGTGTCACGTCAAGTCGCGGAGAACCGCACAAAGTGTGCAACCGAGTACGCACAGCAGCTACTCGAAAAGTCGCGCAACCATTGGCGACGCACTAAGGACGAACCCAGGAACCAACGAAGAAACGGGTCAACAGCGTCAAGGAAGGCGTCAAGGACCATCAACAGAGAGGAGCTGCAGGACATCCAGTCGGCAACACCCTAGAACAACACCATGGAAAGGACCGTCTACCAGATCATCTTTCTGTAAGTGGCGGTTACTTTATACTCATACATAGCCAAAAAACTGAAGCCAGACAGGAAAAATATTTATGAAAATTTGGAGAAAATATCTCTTGAAATTTTGTGGGCATATTTTAGAGTTTTGTTCGCCGCGAAATTAGCAACATGCCGATATTTAGGGGAGCGAAACCGAAACGTAGAGTCAATTCATTAGAAACTGCGACTCCCGGCGAAGGGGCAGACTCCACAGCTGGATTAGCTGCCGCCGTAGGGGAAATAGTATACGAAGCGCGCAGGGCGTTAACCGAGCTCTCGCCGTCGGGACGAATCCCCACCGATAGGCAAGAGGCCGTCGCAGGCCGACTGGACGCCGAGTTCGGCGTAAACCCTCTCAAGGGCACGGCATTTCGCGATAACAATAGTATAGGTAGCGACGACGTGTTCAATATGGCTACTGGCGAACGAACGCCTGAACGCCTACATGAATACATGGATGAGCGGGAACTCGGAAGCTTGCAAACGATAGATCGCGTAGGTTTCCCGACAGCTACCGGTACGACGGCACGATCGGTGACTTCGAGAGTACAAGATCGGTTAGAGGCGATCGACCGGAGCCACCGTGATTTGGTAAGAGCTCGACGGCAGTGCGAAAGGATGCAGCGCGAGCACGAGCAAAGTCGACGCGAACTCGATCGCGAACTTCAGGGGGTTGAAACACCGTCAGCAAGACGAAACTTGGCGAGCACGCTCAACGAGGTAGGTGCAGACGAATACGAACTAATCCACTCCTTACGAGAGCAAATTGCCGAGCTCCAGCGACGGTTAGGAGGAGCAGGGATGGAGGACATCCCGCCCCCCGCATTGCCCCCGAGACGCACGCGGTTCGAGGAGACGCAGAGGCCCTCAAATATGCTCAGCCTCAGTCTCGGTATAAAAATGGTAAAAATATTCGACGGCAAAGATTCGAAGGCATTGCCGCTCTTCTTAAAGTCCTGCGAGACGACATTCCGCAGGGTAGCAGAGGAGAAGCATGACACCCTCCTCGAGTTGATCGTTATGAGTAAGCTAGAGGGTGCAGCAGCAAGACAACTGCAGCACAAAACCATCAGCACCATGACGCAACTCAGGAGCGAGTTGGAAGCGTTGTACGGACAACGGAAGTTCCTGGCCGCGCTGCAAATGGAGTTCAGCTCCCTCCGGCAGGGACAGAACGAGGACATCGCCGAAATACTCTGCGAGCCGTTGCAAACAGAGGATCAGAGGATCACCATCGAGAGTGTCACCCGACGAAGCGCACAGGCTAACTTCGAAAACGGCCTGCACGGCCAGGTGCAAGTGCTGGTGCGTGTTAGAAATTACCAAACGCTGCATGACTCTGTGGCAGGGGCCATAGAGATAACCAACATGGTACAGCCAAAGGGAGGGGTAGGTGGAGTATTAAGCCACCCCAGAAGGTCCCAAGGCGCATCACCCCGGCAGGGAGAAAATTGTTTCACCTGCGGAAAACCTGGACACATGGCTCGAGACTGCACCCAGAATACGGGACGAGTAAGCCTACCAGTACCCAGTGAAAACAAGTCAATCCACAATGTGGAAATAACCTGCAATTACTGCCAGAAGAAAGGCCACATGTGAAAGGAATGCCGGAAGAGACTGTCGCAGAATAAAAGCGAGCCAACGCAGCCGCCCCGACAGCCAAGAAACGCAGGCTACAAAGATGCAAAAAATACGGTAACTGCGGGGCCAGATCCAGCCACTGCAGGCGTGAACGCGTTGGGCGCACTGAGACTGAATACGCTAACTGTCCAGCAGAGACCTGCGTGCAAGCAGAAGAAAACAACGCTGCAGCTTCTACAAGTAACGCTGCCGGCGTCGAGTGCCACCGCCAGCGACTTCGATATCGATGCACCGTTGGCCACGACCGGGGTACTCACCCTCAAAGCGGACACCGGAGCGCAGTGCAGCATAATCAAGGAAGGCTGTCTCAAGCCCGAGACCATGGTGAGCAGGTGCTCCGTGGAATTACAGGGGGTAGCGGGCGAAAAATTCACCCCCCTCGGGATAGCTAAAATTGTAGTCGAGACACCGGCTCTAAATGTAGAGCATTGGTTCTACATCGTTCCGAACAATGTGCCGTTGAAGGTCAACGGATTACTTGGCATGGACTTTATCAAGCAGCATAAAGCGGACATCCTGCATGGCGAGATGCTCAAGTTGTATGGGCACTGCATGCCGCTACGGGACGGCGCGACGAGGATATATTCGTCACCACGCAGTAGAACTGCCGCCACGTGCAAATACATAGGCCTGCTTACAAAGATAAATCTTCCTTCCGGAAACGGGTCTAACATGGATGCCGCCAAGGAAAATACATTTGTCAGACTACCTACAAGGAGCGGGATCGGCCGAGGCATCATAGAGAGACCCCGTGTCACACCTTCAAGAATATAAAGAGTGAGTTTAGAAGTTTCTAAATGCGACGCGGAAGTGCAACAGCCGACGGTGACATGCGAGCCGTCGGAGATAGCGAAGACCGTACCTAGCCGCCAGGTCAAGGCACTGCGCGTTAGCTCAGAGAGCACGGGGAAGAAGGCCAAACGGTTTGCGCAGCGCCAACGGAAGCCCGACTTGGTGCCCCCCAGCAGTGAAAAGCAAGCAGCTCGCGCAGGAATAGTGTGCGAATACAACGGTGTATTCCAACTACGAGGGAACAAGCGACAGCGCACGCACGAGGTGCAATATCGCGCACCCTTTAAGGTCGGATCGAAGGACCTAGGATCGCAACCCTCGCCTGGGAAGAACGTAAAATCGGGGCATGCGTCAGGTAAAATGCATAAAGCCGGAAAAAGAAATACTGATGCAGACGCTCTGAATCGCATATACGCGACCACACGAGCCCAAGTGGGACAGGAAAAAAAGTCCCACAAAAAAGAGAATGATAGCGCAATAGGGTATACGAACAGCCGCACAAAGCGGAGAGTCGAGGATACCCAAGGCAACCACTATAACTCGTCAGAGCGAGAGGCTAAACTCGCCCACGAGAAAGAGAAGTGGAGATGCCGACAGACAAAATGCTAGCGGAAGGAATAGCCCAGTCCAGCAGGAGTCAATGTAACGCGCCGCTGATGGTCGTGGCTAAGAAACCCGATGCCGCCGGAGTGAAGAAAATGCGCGTAGTGGTAGACTTTCTGAAGTTGAACGAAGCCACCATCGGAGACTCGTACCCACTGCCCAATATCACCGAAATATTGGACCAGTTGGGACGGGCCCGATATTATACGACTTTGGATCTCGCCTCTGGATTTCACCAAATTCCGATGGCGCAGGAAAACATAGAAAAACGGCATTTTCTACTCCGTGGGGTCATTTTGAATCCATTCAGATTGAAGAACGCACCACCGACTTTTCAGCGGCTAATGAACTCCGCGTTAGCAGGACTACAGGGCGTCAAATGCTATGTGTACCTCGACGACATAGTACGACTACGGAAAAGGAACTACTTGCGATAGTATGGGCCCTAGCTCAATTCCGGCCATTTATTTACGGTACCCGTTTCACAGTAGTCACGGACCACCAACCGCTTACCTGGCTGTTCGGAGTAAAGAACCCAGGTTCGAGATTGATGCGTTGGAAAATTAAATTGGCGGAACATGAGTTCAACGTAGAGTACAAGGCTGGAAAGCGCAATACGAATGCAGATGCGCTAAGTAGAATATACCTTACTACGAGGGCCCAAGCAAGAGCGAGGAGCGAAGTCCGTATGTCGAAAGAGGACAGCACGACGGGGCAAGGAGGCACAACGAATGACTGCACAAAGCGGACGGCCGAAGATACCCCGTATAGCCATAGTAGCTCGCTGGAGCGAGAGGTCGAGCTCGCCCGCAAGAGAGACGAGGACAGCAAGCGCCCGGGTACGGACAGCCGCACAAAGCGGAGAGCCGAGAATACTCCGGGCCAGCCTAGCAACGCGGCAAAGAGAGAGGCCGCGCTGGCCAATGCGCCAGAAGAGGATAGAGAGATTCGCAGCGTGCATGCAGATCGCTCTACTGAACCCCACAGCCCCGCCGAAAAGCCGTGCGGTCGGGGAAGGGGCAGACCACGCAAGCTACATACGCAAGCCACTAGTAAGACTGCGAGCACCGCTGACAAGGACGGAGCGAGCCCAGCACAGCATGGCGGACACGCGAAGCGCGGAAGGCCGCGAAGGCAAACGTTGCAAGGCCGCTCGAGACAGAGAGCGACCCAACGGCGGAGCTTACGGTAGGCACGCCGAGCGAAAAAATTGCGGACAGAACACCGCAAAGGCCTGCTGAGGAAGCGAGGCACGGCGGGGCCCGTAGCCCACGAACTTCCAGCAGCGCGGACGGAGACAGCGTTATAAAAGAGTATAGCGACTGCCGCAGTGGCGTAGCCACTCCTTCTGCCGATGACCACCAGAAAATAATTAGAGAATACCACAACACTCCCATAGGAGGGCATCAGGGTATACGGCGTACGTTACATCGGATTCGGACCAAATACGACTGGCCCGGCCTGAGAAGAGATTTAGAAAATTACATATCGTCATGTGAATCCTGTCAAAAGAATAAAATCAGGAAAAAGGAACGAGTGCCGATGGTGGTAACGGACACCCCATCGAAGTCATTTGAAAAGGTTGCAGTCGACATTGTAGGACCGCTGCCGGAAAGCGACTCCGGGAAAAAATATATACTTACAATTCAAAACGCACTCACCAAGTACAGCGCAGCGGTCTCACTGCCGAACCAAGAGGCCTCAACAGTAGCAAAGGCGCTCGTTGAAGAATTGATCTGCCGGCACGGGACACCGGAAATAATATTATCGGATCAAGGCACGAATTTCCTCAGCTCGACCTTCAGAGAGATGTGTCGACTGCTCCGAATCAAGAAAATACAAACGACTGCTCCGAATCAAGAAAATACAAACGACTGCCTACCACCCAGAATCAAACGGCGCGCTAGAAAGATCGCATCGCACCCTCGCTGAGTACCTGAAAAATTTCATAGATGAGGATCAAGGAAATTGGGAAGTGGCTGCCGTATGCGATGTTCACGTACAACACCACTCCACATACGGGGACCGGACTGTCGCCCCACGTGTTGGTGTATGGGCGCGAGGCCGAAGTACCGACCGCCGTGAAACAAGAACCACGCAGCACTTATGCCTACGATGACTACGTCCACGAGTTACGCGAGCGATTACGCGCCGCATGGGCTGTAGCACGAGACAACCTGGAAGGCGCGAAAAAACGGTCGAAGACTACATACGACCATGGCGCACAGGTGCAGGAGTACCGCGTCAGCGACCGCGTACTCCTCCGTGACGGGACGGTGCGAAGGGGGCGGTCAGCTAACCTGACTCTGAAGTGGACAAGTCCTCACGAAATAGTAGAGAAGAGGCCCCCCGTCAACTACGTGGTCCGGAAGGGACGTAAAATCCAGGCGGTGCACGCAAACCGCCTGAAGCTCTTCATCGAGCACTAATAGCTCAAGAATTGAGGAATTCGAATACTTATAGCTAGTTAAAACTAAATATTAGCTAGAAAATAAATGTGGGAAGGAGCCCCTCAGGACGCAGGGTAGGGAGCTCCAATAAAGTAGAAGAGGTCTTAGAAGACCTAATTTTATCAACAGGAAAAAGAGCGTATACATATCGGAAAAATATATTGAACGAAACAATTTCATTACGCAATCCGGAGGGGACGGAATACTGTGACCGTGCCAGAAAAGCACCACGAAAAATGTATAGCATAGTAATACTGACACAGGATAGTGTTCGGCGTAGAGTGTAAACAGAATACCGTGCACACTCTATTCGGTTGATATACACATGTTAATAAGCCTCAGAGTGAGAAAGAAGGCACGCGTAGACAATCTAGTCCCAACGCTGAATAGAGCACAGAAAGGCCTACAGCGAAAATGGACACCGGTAACGGAAAAATTTGCGCGAAAAGGGTTATCGAAATCACCCATCCCTTAATCGTTCCAATGCAACAGCAAGGACGATGGTTATACGTCGCGCCAACCCCGGTTCCCGTAGGAATAAATTGTGGGAAAAATCCCACTCGGCACGAAATATTAAATAATTCGGGAATACTGGCTTTGGTAGGCGTATGTATAGTAACCGCCCGAGATTTCAGCATCAAAACCATCGGGCGAACATCGCAGATCATACAGGAAAACTACCTCCCGTCGTTTAACATGACATTAACGGAGATCGAAGCTCGGGCGCCCCCGACGCAGACCGAGAGGACCATCCCACTACAGAGCGTGCTGCGAGACCCCGAAGAGCTTCGGAAGCTCGGAGCTCGAGCCGACCAAATCATGGACAAACTCCATGCTGCCGGAGACGGGATGCAACACATCCACAACCTGAGTTTCTACTCCTTGGGCGCTATAGCGCCGATCGCCTTGGTTGGCTACGTTCTGCTTAAATGTTACAGGTACAAAAGAAACAGAACACCACCGAGCACTAGAGAAGCAATAACTCCGGCAGCCGCCGAGGTAACTATCAACCTCGAGCCTCCCGGACGACAACAGCCAGAGGAACGACTTCGAACCGAGCTGGCCAGGTTATGCAATCGTCCCCCCAACCGAGAACGACTTGCTCGACTTGAACGACGCTAACAAACAAAAATGAAACATTTTACACACATATTATATATCATATATCGAACCGCAAAATTGTATTAAAATTGTAAGGTACGGGAAACCAACTGAAGAAAAAATTTTTTTGAAAATTTTTCCTTTTAAAGGGGGAGGGATGTTGTGTCACGGAATATTCCTCTTCACGTATGCTCAGGAATATTCCTTAGCGGACACAGCTAGAGATGGAATTCCGAAAGATAGCTGTCATACAAGACAGGATGCGAAGTAGACGCCGACGCAGCATGAGGCTACTCGCGAGGCGATCTACGATAGGCTAAAGCTAAAGCTGCCAACTAAGGGATTTTAGCAAACGCAGTTGCTAACTGCTTCAGTAAAATCAGAATTAATTTAGACTCAACAGAGAACGGTTGGTTCCTCGTGAAATTCTCGAAACAACGCATTATTGTACTTTCTTACTTAAACTTTTAAATAGACAACGGAAAGTGACCGTTGCCTATAATAAATACTTTCTTTTAAATAAATTCGTGTTTTCATCGATAACTCGAGATCCATCTCCTTATCGGCAAACGATCCCGAAAAATAATAACTTTTTAATATTATACCGAATACCGAATAATCTAATTACCCGGTACCGGCATAACAATTGGTAAAGACGTGTATGGGTTAAATACTCGTTAGCTGTTCCATTCTTATTAACACGTGCTTTTCTTGCTCCTTCAGTAATGTCGCTATTAAAGGGTGGTTAAATTTTAAGGGCCGATGTTGATTTTGAATAAAACACAAATTATTTAGGAAATTATTGTCAATTCTTTTTATTATGATAATATGGTATGGTTCAATTATGTATGGAACAAAATATCGGCTAAATGGCCGCCGCGACCTCGGCGGCACACCTCCATCCGATGGTCCAAATTTTCGATGACGCTTAGGCATAATTGAGGTTCTATGCCGTTAATGTGCCGAATTATCTCATCCTTTAGCTCTTGAATTGTTGCTGGCTTATCGACGTACACCTTTTCTTTCAAATAACCCCAAAGAAAGAAGTCCAACGGTGTCAAATCACATGATCTTGGCGGCCAATTGACATCGCCACCACGTGAGATAACACGGCCATTGAATTTGTCTCGCAAAAGAGCCATTGTTTCGTTAGCTGTGTGGCAAGTGGCACCGTCCTGTTGAAACCACATATCGCCCACATCCATATCTTCCAATTCGGGCCATAAAAAGTTCGTTATCATCTCACGATAGCGAACACTATTCACAGTAACTGCCTGACCGGCCTCATTTTGGAAAAAATACGGCCCGATGATGCCGCCAGCCCATAAACCGCACCAAACAGTCACTCTTTGTGGGTGCATTGGTTTTTCGACAATCACTCTTGGATTATGATTCGCCCAAATGCGGCAATTCTGCTTATTGACGAATCCACTGAGGTGAAAATGTGCCTCATCACTGAAGATGATTTTCTTCGAAAATTCATCATCCACTGTTGCCATTTCTTGCCACCATTCTGACCATTGACGACGTTTGGAATGGTCAAGAGGCTTTAGTTCTTGAGTCAATTGCACCTTATAAGCGTGTAAATGCAAGTCTTTATGCATAATGTTCATCAACGACGAGCGCGAGAGGTGCAATTGTTGGGCACGACGACGAGTTGAGGTGGACGGCTCTTCAGCCACACTATCGCGAACAGCAGCAATATTTTCTGCAGTACGAGCTGTACGAGCATGCACTGGTGTTTTAACACGTTGACGGACAGTTGCGTCTATAGCCGTCTAGTATAACCTGTATATAGTATAACCTGTTTCTACTGTCCGTCAACGTGTTAATATCTCCTACAGACCCGCTTTGCTCAAATTTTTGCACGATTTTTCCGATTGTACGCACATTTGGACGATTAAATTGACCGAAAAAATCACGAAGTGCACGATATGCATTTTGATTTGAACGCCCATTTTCATAATAAGCCTGAATAACTTTAACGCGTTGCTCGATTGTGTATCTTTTCATGGTTCAAATTGAGTTAGTCTGAAATTGAGAAATGTCAAAAGAAATGCAGAAAAAAACTTGACGTTTAGGTGTGGTTCACATTCAACATCGGCCCTTACAATTTAACCACCCTTTATTATGTTCTGTTTTTTTGACATTAATCCTAGGCTGTGAATAAAGACATTTCTAAGAAGCTTCTGAACCCGGGACCGGAATTTTAAAACTAGTGTAAATCCTTCACATATATTCTCCATACCGACATCGTTGTAAACTGGCTTGACGAAGCCGGCTTTACATTCAACTCTTTTCTGTCATCGGCCGATAATACTTACTACTTTTGGTCTATTTTATTTTCTCTCTGTATTATAAAAATATATCGGCGCCGCTACAGTTGGAGGTTTCACATGTTGAAACATTTTTGGAAAACCTCATTTATTCTTCCTGATAACTTTTTCTTAATCCTCCTTCAAACCTCTTTGAACCCTCCTTCAACACTCCATAACGACCATTAATCTGTAGTTCGAAGTAGGTGAAAGGGAGTTTTTCAGAAATCAGGCCTTTTCAGCCAACGTTTCAGTACGAATGTTAATAATCTCGGTTACTTGATCTCTTGAGCATTGTTTTAAAAATCGCACGCTTTTTTGGCGTCTATTACGAAGATTCTTTTTTACGCAGCGCGATTAACTTTCCTTGGTCGATTGGATTCGAAATTTGACATACCCGGCTAATTGACCTTTTCATTTTCGATCTCGCTTCTTTCTTTTGTATAGTTTCCGTCATTTTTATGCAGTGATTACATCTCTTTCGTTTTGAGGTCAAATTACAATTGTTGTTATGATATCGATCAATACAGATCAAATATCGAAGGGATATTTGACGCATCGAGTCGAGGGCGCACGAATGGGACCTGAAATGAATATCCGAGATAAAATAACATCAATCAAAAGGTACAAGTGTTAGCAAAAACGAGTTAAAATAGCAAATCGCATTTAATTCTTATATTATAAAATGATGATTATTGGAAATAGGAAGGTAAATATTATAGAAACGCAGTGAATTAACTTTAACTTTAACTTTTATTTCAATGCATGAGGAGGACCGTTTGTCTACTTCGAGTTTCTCTACAAGACTGAAGACTGATCACAAAGACCCTTATGAATATCGTCACTGAAAGAATGCTCCAATGTTTCTTCTCAAGAAGTGTTGTTTATGTTTATATTGCCTCTCCTGCACTCTGCTCGTCGATTCGTTTTTGTAACCGAGCTACAGAGAATAAAGCATGGATACAATTCTTTGTACCAGTAACCGAGTAACCCAATAATGATATTATTATATTATACTGTACTATTATTTACAAAAATGCAAAATGAAAAACTTACTTTGTCAATAATCCGACCCTTTCAGTCGTGTTTGATCCACTTATTCAGAATTAAACGTTGTTCAAAATGTTGTTCACAAACGATTTATGCCTGTTTCAGATTAACAATGCTTGAAATTTGAAATGCAGAACATTTTTTCGCTAATGTTCGTTTTCCCGTTGCACATGTCGGAACCGCCCACGGCTTCGTCATATCCAATCATGCAATCGTCGTTAATTTTTGTACCGAAAATGTACGCAGAAAAATTTGCACTCTCAACGTCTTGACAGTTTTGTTGGTTTTGTAAGGTTATTAAGGTAACGTGTTGGTTTTGTCTTGCATCCGTAGATGACAGCGACACACAGTGGCGACGCCGCTCACTACGGGTCCGAACTCTAAGGGGTTCATCCTCCATCACCGAAATTCGACTTCACTTTATTCGACTTCGAATTATAAGTCAATCTATCAGACGAAAGAAATATACCAGGTCTATAAATATGAAACCGGAATTTTTGTATAGAAAATACACGTTTATTGTATTAAAATGATAAAAAATATTTTATTCGAAGTATTGCCCATCGCTAGCTATACATTTTTCTCACCTGTCTGACAATTTGTGGATACCACGCCAAAAAAACTGTTGCTCTTTTGAGGCAAACCAGTCATCGAGTCATTTTCGTACATTTTCGTAAGAAGTAAAGCGCTGCTCAGCAAGTGCGTGTCCCATCGATGCAAATAAGTAGTAATCGGACGGAGCCAAGTCGGGTGAGTAAGCCGCACGCGAATATATTTCCCAACTAAACGCCTCAATCGTTTCCTTGACCAGTTTTGCTGTGTGTGAAGGTGCATTATCATGAAGCAAAATCACTTTGTGTTGCCTTTTTTGATATTCTGGTCGTTTTTCACGCAAAGCTTGATTCAAATCGATCATTTGTTGTCGGTAGCGTTCAGTATTAACGGTTTCGCCAGGTTTTAGCAGCTCATAATAGATCACACCCTGCTGATCCCACCAAACACAGAGCATTGTCTTCTGTCCATAGCGATTTGGCCTTGCAGTCGATGTCGATGGTTCGCCTGGAGTTACCCATGATATTTTACGCTTAGGATTCTCAAAATATATCCACTTTTGATGGCCAGTCACAATTCGATGGAGAAATGACTTTCTTTTGTACCTGGCGAGCAGCATTTCGCAAGTGGTTTTTCGGTTTTCCTGCTGTCTGTCATTCAGTTCATGTGGAACCCATTTTCCCATCTTCTGGATCTTTCCCATGGCTTTCAAACGTATGGAGACGGCTTCTTGTGTCACATTTAATTGATCCGCGAGTTGTTGTTGCGTTTGAGCGTCATCCTCATCCAACAATGCTTGCAACTCGCTGTCTTCAAACTTTTTCGGTGGTCTTCCACGTTCTTCGTTTCTCACGTCAAAATCGCCACTTTTGCATTTTTTAAACCACTCAAAACACTGTGATGTACCAAGTGCATGCTCACCGTAAGCTTCGACAAGCATTCGATGCGATTTGCAGCAGTTTTCATCAATTGGTAACAGAAAATCAATGCTGTTCGCAAATCGTAGTTTCCAGGCACAAAATTCGACATGTTCAACGCTATTACAAATTATGCTGTTGTATGAAACTTGTATTGTTGTGAGTTGAAAATCTTTGTCAGAGATGTCAACAAGGAAATGGCGCCAATGACGCGGTTTGACGGTAGCTACATTGACAGCTAGGACAATCTATGGGCAAATTCCGGTTTCATATTTATAGACCTGGTAAGTGCGGTGGTACTTTATCAATCTTTTTTATAATATTTTTATAAATGCTTATTCGAGAGCTTTGGCATTCTTCGCTAAGTACTGAAGATATTTGGTTATTTTTCAATCTGGTTTCCTCAATTATTATAGTTGACATAACTATTTGAAGTTCAAAATTATTAGAGAATGACAGAATGGAGGCGGTGTGTCATATAAATGTGGTTATAAGTAGAGTGTCCATAGCATTTTTTATAAGTAATGCAATTGTTTTCCTTGTTCTATTCGCTGAAAACTAAATTTTACTTTTTTCAAACCAGTTAAATCATTTATAATAGTTTTATAGTTAACATAACCGTTGTAAATAAAAAATAGAGATAGTGAGTGTTTCTGGTTTTGCTTAAATGAATAAATTTACATTAAACTGTGTGAATCAATCTATATAATATTTATTATTATACTTAGCATGCGGTAAACCTAGATAATGATTCATTTCACGTACAGTTATATTAGAAAAATAATTATTATACGTGTTCACGATAATAATCATAGCTTAGGATACGCTATTACCATAAAATGGCTTTCGCCACTAAGAATCAAGGTACGTATATTTTTTTTACAGCTCCTCATGGCAATAGCCATCGCCTGATCCTGACGATACAGCTCATCATAATCGGCAGCTGCACCAGGACTAGGAGACGCTTTCACTTCAATGAGACAGGTAAGTATACTTTACTTATAGATACGCATGGCAGGAGCCATCTTCTGGTCGTAATGTAGCTACTCATCATGCTTAGGAGTTTACGAAACAGCTGCACTTGTACCAGGATGTAGATGTCATTATGTGTAGCTATGAGAAATATATACTAATCTGATTTACAGTGGCACAAGTTTACCCTTGGTACTAACGCAGCTGTTTATACAGGTTTGCAGTTTCGAGCCGCATCACCAGGACTATTATTTCGGCAAAAATAGACTGAATTCTTAAATTGATCAAGTGTCTTCTCTAAAATACATAGCTCTGGTAAAAATGATGTTATCTTCGAGGCTTGAAGTTATAATCCATGACAAGCTGCTCCGTTAGGACCAAAAGATGGCTTTCTCCATATATTTCTCTAAGAAGAGTACACCTTACGATCAAAAAGCACCCGGAATTTGTCAAAAAACGAAAACGGTTCAATTATTCAACAATAGTTATTTTATTCCCTTCAAAGTAATCTCCATTGTAAGTAATACACATATTCCAACGGTTCTTCCAATCTTTAAAACACTTTCCATAGGTCGATTTTGGAATCGCCTTCAGCTCCTTCTGCGAATTCTCCTTTGTCGCCTCAAACGTCTCAAAACGCTTTCCGCGAAGTGGTTACTTGAGTCGTGAGATCAGAAAAAAGTCACACGGGACCATGTTACGTGAATACAGAGTTTGCGGAATGGTATTGACGTTGTTTTTGGTCAAATAGTCGCGTACAAGATGAGATGTGTGAGCCGGTGCATTGTCGTGGTGAAGAAACCACGAGTTGTTTCTCCACAATTCCGGCCTCTTGCGACGAACATTCTCCCACGACGCTTCAGTAAGCTCACATATTACTCTTTATTTACTGTTACGGCCCTGATGCTCACGCGATTTTTTCGTCAATCACAGAGGTGGATGGACGACCGGAACGAGGCAAATCATCAACCACAGTACGGCCCGCTTTACACTTTTTGTACCACTCATATGATTGTGTTTTCGACATTGTCGAGTCCCCGATATATGTATGTAAAGAAAATATATGTAGAGTTCAAAGCCTTACAAATTTTCGTTATTTGCTTTTAAATTTACAATACTTTTCATCGTGATTCTTTTTTTCTACGCCGAATTTCTGGAAATTCTATTTTTAGGTAAATATTTGTAAATATTTTTTCAGTAAAATTCAACTGGTTTTCTTATAGTGGGAAAATGAATTCATTTAAACCAATTATACTTCATGTCTCGCCCTTCGAGATTACAACGGTGGTATAGCTACTTGAGGTTTACAATCACACGTTTAGAGAAAATCTGATTTTTTAAATTGCCGCCCTGACAATCGGGCACTCCTTGCGCCATCAGTCGTCCATTCTCGTCATTAGTTATTTGTGTGTCACACAAGATACACGTACGAGCAAAACGTCCGCGTTTCACAGTCAAATTTACAAGAGTTTAACCCCAATCGAGATGCGGAAACATAAGAAAAGGACCCACAGCGAGGACAGGGATAAGGAAAATAAAAAGTTACGGAGGGAAATGGAGGCACTGAAAGAGTTGGTGCTTCGATGCTTGCCACAGCCGTTGCAGGTCGCAACAAACATGGCGCCGAGTGTCGAGAACACCGAGGAAGAAAATATCCAAGGTAAACATTCCCTCTGACGAAAATAAAAAAGAGGAGATCTTGTTCGAGTGACAAGGCCCACCCTCTAGTCTGCACGAGAAACAGAATGATTCATTGCAGAAATGGCAATTGAAAAAATAACGATATCACACGAGAGATGATGCAAAAAAAATGGTTTTACATGCTAAATAACAGTTCCCATGTCTTTTTCAGACTCAGACTACGAACAGACACGGGAGAATGTGTCTGATTCGGAAAACCAAGGAGACGTAACCACAGAGAATAACCAAGAGCTACGGTCTGACGGGCAGCCCCCGCAGGATCAGCTACACACTGCAAATATTTCGGCAGCCCCACAAGAAAACGACAACCAGAACGAAACCGTCACTGTCGAGGTACCAACACTCGTCTTAGACGAGGATATAATGAAAATAATTGGCAGAGGTGACAGAAAGTTGCCTGGAAATTCACCCCATCATCTCAAATCGATGGAATCCATGGCTGAAATCGGGTCTGGAAAAAAGTAGTAAAAGACGAACTGCTGAAAAAAAATCCGCGTGCCGGACCCTGCCACTTGGAAGCTCCGATCCTCAACCTCGAAATATCGTCGACGTTGAACGAGATAGCTCTAAAGCAAGATAATTATTTCTGCACCACGCAAAAACTTGCCGAATCCAGCCTATCAGCTCTTGCTCCTGTCGTGTCCCTCCTGCTGGAAAACGAAAAAGTGGACTCAAAAATGATATTGGGTAACGTCTGGGAGGCAGCAATAATACAAGCGGAATTGCATCACTCGCAATCGATTGCTCGCAGAGCTTACATTTTGCCCGGTCTAACGAAACAAGTAGCGGCCTCACTGGAAAAAAGAGAGATAGATACTCACCTATTTGGAGATAAGCTTGGGGAGAAAATAAAAGAACTAAAGGTCATGGACAAGCTGAGTCAAGAATTGAAAATTCCTACGGCGAAGAAATTCAACTCAAACAATTCAGGAAACTGGAAGGGCCCGTCGGGACAACAGAAGCCGACGACCTCAACGGGCTACGGACCCAAGTATCAACAAAAGGCGCCCACACAGAGGAATGTGACGAAACAAACCAGCCAGTACAGACCGAATTCAACTCGGAATCCAGCCTATCGTCGCCATCAGAGCTCCAGCAAACGACACTCCCGTTAAACGATACCCCTGATCAGGTTAAACTCGCGGGTAGACTGAAATATTTCTCGAAGAGCTGGGAACTAATTACTTCAGACAATTTTATCCTCCAATGCGTAACGGGTTATCAAATCAAATTTAGAGAAAAACCGCGTCAGAACTTTATCGCCAAGGGGAAGATGTGGAGCCCCCGAGAATCCTCGGAGATTCAAAAAGAGATCATTAGACTCCTAGAGACCGGGGCGATCGAAAAATGTTCGAATGGACCGGATCAATTTCTGTCCAGTTATTTCCTAAGAGAAAAATCAAATGGGTCGAAAAGGTTTATCTTAAACCTTCAGGAGCTAAATTTATTCATCGACACTGCTCACTTTAAATTAGAAGACCTTAAGTCAGCATGCAGGTTATTGGAGCAGGGAATGTATATGGCGTTGATAGATATCAGAGAGGCCTATCTCGTGATACCCATACACAAAACCAGTAGAAAATACCTCAGATTTCGTTTTCGAGACCAAACTTTTGAATTCACATGCCTCCCGTTCGGCCTGTGCACGAGTCCATACATATTTACCAAGCTCATGAAACCAGTAATGTGTAGACTGAGGCAAGATGGCTACGTGTCGGTAATTTACCTCGACGACATTTTATGCTTAGCATCAACCGAAAAAGATTGCCAGAGTAATCTACGGGAGACAATTAATTTACTCGAACACCTAGGCTTCATAATTAATGAAAACAAGTCCAATTTATCCCCAAGTACGCGATGCCAGTACCTCGAGTTTATATTAGACTCTAGAAGGATGATAGTAGAGCCCCCATTCAAAATGAAAGACTCTCTCACCGCCCACGTAAAGTCCCTGAGGAGAAAAAACACGTGCAAAATAAGAACGTTGGCCCAAGTTTTAGGCATGTTGGTGGCTAGCTGTCCTGGAATCGAGTATGGCCCTCTGCATTGCAGATTATTGGAGAAAGCAAAAATCGAAGCCCTGCAAAATAACGAGGAAATCTATAATAGAGACATAATTATTCCGAGTTATATAAACGTTGATCTTAATTGGTGGCAAAAGAAATTGCCCGTAGCGTTCAGGAAAATCATAAATTTCAAGTTCAGAAAAGAAATCTTCTCAGACGCTTGCCTGACGGGATGGGACGCGTTCTGCGAGGGGGAAGGGGCTCACGGAGAGTGGTCCCAGGCTGAAAAATCTCTCCGCATTAACCACCTAGAATTGAAAGCAGCTCACTTAGCACTAAAATCATTCGCGAAAGACCTGTCTTCAGCAGAGATACTTCTAAGAGTCGATAATACAACCACGCTAGCCTACATCAATAAGATGGGGGGAACTAAAAGTGGAGGGCTCCACAAACTAGCTAAAGATCTATGGGAATGTTGCGAAAAGCGAGATTTATGGGTACACGCGTCCTGCATCGCTTCCAAAGATAACACAGAAGCAGACTCTCTGTCGCGACTTGCTAATCACGATACAGAATGGCAACCTGCCGACTACGCGTATAAAAAAGTCATTAATACGTTTGGAACCCCTAATATGGACCTTTTCGCATAAAGAAACAATGCAAAATGCAATTATTACTGCTCGTGGGATAGGGACCCACAAGCTTTCGGTTTGGACGCGTTTACTATAGACTGGAGTCAGTGGTTTTTCTTCGCGTTCCCGCCGTTCGCAATAATCGTTAGAGTAATTAAAAAAATGAAAACTAATAAAGCAGTAGGGATCCTCGTAGTCCTCTTATGGCCGAGCCAAAATTGGTTCCTAGTCTTCAAAAATATGATAACAGGAGACTGAATTATTCTTGAGCCAAATAACAAATTATTAACTTTTGATTCCAGCCGCACAACGCATCAACTGAGCCGAAAGCTTATCCTGGCGGTCGCAAAATTATCAGGCAGGCGCTGATAAATAAAAATACACCAGAGGAATCGACGGAGATTATAATCGCGTCATTAGAAAACTCAACAATCAAGCAGTATGACTCCACGTACAGGTTATGGTGGAAGTTCAACCAGGAGACACAATCGAACCCATTCGACATCTCAGTAGCCAAGGTTTTGTCTTTTTTAACTAAAATATTTCAAGACGGAGCCTGTCACGGAACGTTGAACACTGGGAGAGCAGCCCTTGCACTCATCTCAGGGGAAAAAATTGGGAATTGTAACCTAATTAGTAGATTTCTTAAAGGGGTATACAAGAAAAAACCTAGCAAACCTAGGTACGATACAACAAGGGACGTAGACCCAATTCTTGAAAAAATTTCGAGCTGGTATCCTCTAAAATCTTTGAACCGTAAAACCCTTACTAAAAAACTAATACTACTCCGTGCTCTATGTACGGCCAACAGAATCCAAACCCCTAGCAGCTATTAAAATAGGGAATATCGCGAAAACGTCGAAAGGACTGGAAATAAAAATTCCAGACCGCATTAAAACATCTATAGCAGAAGCTGTACAACCGCTGTTGGAATTACCCTTTTTTCGACGATAAACCGAGCCTATGTATCGCAAAAACCTTATTCCATTATCTATCTAGAACTAAAAATCTAAGAGGAAAGTAAAAAAAAAAAATTTTTTAATAAAAATTACAGACAACTCTAAACCGCTACCGTTGTAATCTCGAAGGGCAAGACATGAAGTAAAGGGTGTCCCAGCAAGAGCGCCGGATTTTTATTTTCCGCCATTTTGTTAATACGAGTTGTACGGTGATTTTTTTTGACATTTGTCACGTACAGACCACACTATTTAAGAATATGGAGAAGTATTCACACCAACAACGTTTAATTATTGTAAAAACACATTATAGAATGGTGAAAGTTTTGCGAAAACAGTTCGCCAATTACGTCAAGTTTTTGGTCGCAATAATGCACCAAATGAATCGACAGTGCGGCGTTTAATTACAAAATTTGAGACCAAATTTACGCTGATGGATCAGAAGATCATTGTTCGTCGTCGTCCTTGTCGGTCACTCGAAAATATAGCCACAGTAACGGACAACAACAATTAAACATTTCCAGTAGCACTATGCAACGAATTTTGGTAAAAGATCTGCATTTGCACGCGTACAAGGTTCAATTGGTGCAAGAAATCAAGTCAAGGGACCATGCGCAGCGCCGCGAATTTGCTGATTGGGTGTTGGAACATCATCAAATTAATGCGGATTGTTGACCACGATGCCGAATGGAAGTTCCTGGTTTCTCGGCCACAGATTCCGTAACTGTGGCTATATTTTCGAGTGACCGCTAAGGACGGCGACGAACAATGATCTGCTGATCGATCAGCGTAAATTTGGTCTCAAATTTTGTAATTAAACGCTTCACTGTCGATTCATTTGGCGCATTATTGTGACCAAAAACTTGACGTAATTGGCAAACTGTTTTCGCAAAACTTTCACCATTTTTGTAATGTGTTTTTACAATAATTAAACGTTGTTGGTTTAAATACTTTTCCATATTCTTCAATCGCGTGGTCTGTACGTGACAAATGTAAAAAAAAATCACCGTACAACTCGTATTAACAAAATAGCGGCAAATTTTAATCCAACGCTCTTGCTGGGACACCCTTTATAATTGAACCATCAAGCGAGCCCGCGAAGAGATTGGGTTGGGAGAGAAGCCCGCCGCTTGGAGGGGTTCAGTTTTATGAGATTTATTGAACCTGGTAGTAATCATTCATTACTTTTACTATGACTTAAAAAATATTGGGTGGGTAATCTCTCGGGCGAGACATTCGTATAATTATCATCAAGCGTCGCCCGCCTGCGGCTCGCTTGATGGTTCAAATATACTCCATTATTATCGACAATGTTTTGCCATTTTTCGGATAGAGCTATGATGCCATCGGTGAAGAACTTCTGTGGTTTCTGGTTGAAAAACTGAATCAAGTGGTTTTCACAGGCTTCTTTTGAAAGCAGCTTAATTCCATTCCATAAGTGATAGTCAGAGGGTGCTATATCTGGACAGTACGGTGGATGCATCAAAACTTCCCAACCAAGCTCTCGCAATTTTCGGCGGGTCATCAAAGAAGTGTGTGGTCGGGTGTTGTCATGATAGAAGACAACACCTTTCCCATTAATCACTTCGAGCCGCTTTCTTTCAATTGCTTGGTGTAATCTCTCTAGTTGTCCACCGTAGAGTTGAGAATCAATCGTCTGACCAACTGGAAGTAGCTCATGGTGGACGATTCCCTTCCAGTCCCACCACACACACAGCATCACCTTTTTCGTCGTCAATCCTGGCTTCGCGAACCCTTGTGACGGCTCACCATCCCTCGTCCACGATCTTTGACGCTTCCGATTGTCGTACGTAATCCATTTTTCATCACCGGTTATGACACGTTTCAGAAATGGCTCGATTTCATTGCGTTTCTGCAGCGCATCGCAGATGTTAATTCGGTCTATCATGTTTTTCGCGCTCAACTCATGAGGAACCCATACATCGAGCTTCTTTTTGTAGCCAGCTTTGTGTAAATGGTTAAAAACAGTTTTGTGGTCAATGCCTAACTCCATACCAATATCGACATTGCTGACATGCTTATCTTGCTAGACTTTTTCAAGAATTTCATCAGCTTTTTCAGTGATTGGACGACCAGAGCGTGACTCATCTTTCACATCAAAATTACCACAACGAAAGCGAGTGAACCATTTCCGCGCAACAGATTTTGATAAAGTACCTTCACCGTGCACAGCACACATTTTTTCACAAGCCTGCGCAGTGTTCTTCTTTTTGTCGTAATAATATTGCAAAATATAGCGCAATTTTTCATTACTTTCCTCCATTTTCAAACGCAAACAACTTTCCAACCACTGCACCAATTTCGATGTTTATACACTCAAAGTAACGCTCGAAGTGTCACCTTTATAGCGAGCATTTAGTGGTGTCGCTGCGATCTGTGTATCCTGACTTATTTGCAATTGATGCCATCTATCGGGAAAAACGCCACGAACTTTTTCCCAGACCCAATATATTGATATTTAATAGTCGCTCAAGAGACGAAACCACTTAGATTAAGAAATTTCACAGACTCGACCTCATATAGTCTTTAACTGCTAGAACAGAATATATGTAGAGCAGAAGTACTTTTTTCATTTGTATAGTCATGTGTCAGAGAAAATAAATTTCCAAACGACGAAATAATACAATTTAAATTATAATAAAAACGCACATCCATTATATTTCATTACTTAATAAAGACATTAAAGAGCTCGATTTCATCTAAACCTAATACAAAACTAAAACTTAAATAACAAATGAAAACTAATAACCAAATTAACACTAAAACTTAATATTATTTAAGAAGTTATAAATAAAATTAATTAGTTTTTTTAATGTCCACTGTATTTTTTGTATCATGAAAGGAAGATTTACTACATTGCACGAGCTCGAGACGCACTGCAGTTTACATTTTCAAAAATAATTTTCAATTTTAGTTATTAGTTTCAGATCTTACGCTTAATTTTAGAAGTTACTTTATCCATGCCGTCGGAAGATTTTTCATGACTATGTCTCACTTACTCAATTGTGAGAGTGGATTCATTGACCTTATCTAGACAGTACAATAACCCAATTACTAACAGAAAATTGAGAAATAATAAACACCACAAAGACAATAACGCGTTACATGTTATTCACGTTACATCAGTTTAGTCCGAAAAATTTCTGCTACCCCGGGTTCCGGATCTCAGATCTTCGTTCCTGCCATGTAGCGAGTGAACTAATTACTGGATGGTGGACGGGAAGCAGCTAACGAATACGTCGTTCGTAGGGAATAGCGTTAAGATTATACTCGTTCTGATAAAGGGTGATTTTTTAAGAGCTTGAGAACTTTTTTTTAAAAAAAAACGCATAAAATTTGCAAAATCTCATCGGTTCTTTATTTGAAACGTTAGATTGGTCCATGACATTTACTTTTTGAAGATAATTTCATTTAAATGTTGACCGCGGCTGCGTCTTAGGTGGTCCATTCGGAAAGT
The DNA here is from genome assembly GCA_963942595.1 of Cylloceria caligata. Taxonomy (NCBI): domain Eukaryota; kingdom Metazoa; phylum Arthropoda; class Insecta; order Hymenoptera; family Ichneumonidae; genus Cylloceria; species Cylloceria caligata. Next base: position 12,996,141 of record OZ012708.1, read on the forward strand.
CCAATTTTGGGCAACTTTTTCGAGCATTTCGGCCGGAATAGCCCGAATTTCTTCGGAAATGTTGTCTTCCAAAACTGGAATAGTTGCTGGCTTATTTCTGTAGACTTTAGACTTGACGTAGCCCCACAAAAAATAGTCTAAAGGCGTCAAATCGCATGATCTTGGTGGCCAACTTACCGGGCCATTTCTTGAGATGAATTGTTCTCCGAAGTTTTCGCTCAAAATGGCCATAGAATCGCGAGCTGTGTGGCATGTAGCGCCATCTTGTTGAAACCACATGTCAACTAAGTTCAGTTCTTCCATTTTTGGCAACAAAAAGTTTGTTAGCATCGAACGATAGCGATCGCCATTCACCGTAACGTTGCGTCCAACAGCATCTTTGAAAAAATACGGTCCAATGATTCCACCAGCGTACAAACCACACCAAACAGTGCATTTTTCGGGATGCATGGGCAGTTCTTGAACGGCTTCTGGTTGCTCTTCACTCCAAATGCGGCAATTTTGCCTATTTACGTAGCCATTCAACCAGAAATGAGCCTCATCGCTGAACAAAATTTGTCGATAAAAAAGCGGATTTTCTGCCAACTTTTCTAGGGCCCATTCACTGAAAATTCGACGTTGTGGCAGATCGTTCGGCTTCAGTTGTTGCAGGAGCTGTATTTTATACGGTTTTACACCAAGATCTTTGCGTAAAATCTTCCATGTCGTCGAATAACACAAACCCAATTGCTGCGAACGGCGACGAATCGACATTTCACGGTCTTCAGCAACACTCTCAGAAACAGACGCAATATTCTCTTCTGTACGCACTGTACGCATTCGTGTGGTTGGTTTAATGTCCAATAAAGTAAACTGAGTGCGAAACTTGGTCACAATCGCATTAATTGTTTGCTCACTTGGTCGATTATGTAGACCATAAATCGGACGTAAATCGCGAAACACTTTTCGAACCGAACACTGATTTTTGTAATAAAATTCAATTATTTGCAAGCGTTGCTCGTTAGTAAGTCTATTCATTATGAAATGTCAAAGCATACTGAGCATCTTTCTCTTTGACACCTTGTCTGAAATCCCGCGTGATCTGTCAAATACTAATGCATGAAAATCCTAACCTCAAAAAAATCACCCTTTACTTGCTAGTCAAGTTTAGGTTCGGTACAAATGTACAAAACAAAAACTTACGAAAGATTTCGGTATTTTATAAATCAGTTTACTAGTACACTTAAATGTATTAAACGAATCGAGTGCCCAAATTCTTTTATTCATAAAAATTGAAGGATTTTTGTTGCTCATTTGAGTAACTGTGATACGGCTGATCCCGCGAATTCTGCATGGATTTGCCATCATTATGTGCCGTACGACGAACTTTCCGTTTAGAATATTTGGTAGGCAATATTATTCGCGATTGTGTCGGAATCCTCATAATCTGACGTATAAGTAGAATCTGTATTTTTAATGCTATCTAATCGAAATATGCATGAAGTTTCGTGATACGTTGATGATTCAGCGACTGTCATGTATGACACAGTGTTAATTTGACCGTTTCTTTAACTGAAGTGTCTTGCGGAAATGATGATGTGCAAAGCTACATACGTAATGAATAATATATCTTAGATTTAATCTTAGGTTTTATCTTAGGTTTATCTAATACCTGCTGGATCAAGCCGAATACCTTAAAATACTATTATTTTACAACTATACAGACGGAAAGTGACAGTTATCTTACATTATTGTTCGTGGGTGATCACAGTTCCGGCCAGTGAGCTGTCTCACGTTACTTAGTATAGATACTGCCTTTCTACTGCACTATAATGTAAAGTCCTGCTGGCGGCGTTGAGCTGTTGTGGCTGCTGCTGTTGCTGAAGCCGGCAACCCGTCAATTAGCACCACTGTCAGCGTTCAGCAAGCGTTGTGCTGCTGCCGCTCCTTTTTCTTTCGCCATTATCGTGAAGAATTATGGTAGGATGGAGGCAGCCAGTAGGTTGGTATACCTGTCAGGACCACGCAGCGTTCGCGTTCGCTCGTAAACGCGTGAGTGGTTCGTCTCGGCGTCAGCTTTCTGGTCCTTTCGTTTTCCTCTCTTCTCCACCGCCGTCTGTCGATTAGTGCTCGATTAGGCCTGTCGTGCCCAGTCGTTAAGTAGATACAAACTTGAGTGGAGCTATGCATTATATGAGAGAGCAACTTTTCTATGTCACGATAACGCGTACACTCCTTTGGATGCCATACTATGTTATACGCATGCATACATATGCGTACGTATTAAACATATTAAACATATTTAAAAAAGGCGAACCTGGAGGTAGAAACCTTTTGTTTCTCGCGATTGTTACCGATTTTCAAAGAACGAGCAATGTGTCCACGATTAATCAAGAGCACATGCCGTACATTGAAGGCAATATCCTAGATGTGACGCTGTTGACACTGCTCGAGTGGCGAAGCTTGCGTTAAACCAATAAAACGCACGCACATTGAAATTACTTGCAGTTGCCTACGGTGTCACAAGGGGCATACGAGCATTTTACGAATTACACGTACAAGTATTTTATGAATTACGACGTGACTGCATAGCTAAAGTTGGAAATCGTACAACAGCTGCGTTATAAAGTAAAATTTATCCCAAAACGGAAAGCGCAATGGTTAGAGAACGTTTCAATCTCCGTGTTTAATACTGTAATAAACTTAAGAAGCCGGCACCGGTGTATTTTTTTCGATACCCACAGAAATAACTTCGATACTCTTGAAATATCTCGAAAACTCTTTAAAACATTTATTTACATTCTTGCCATGGACAAATTCTTTCATGGAAGGTTATGTTCGCTCTGCCGCCCCAATATTTCCCCTCGCAGAATATGCTGCGTAACCAAGCTTTTTTATCTACTATTAGCACGGCTGAAAATCACCTGTCCCAGATCATTTAAACACAACTTTTTGCTGCAATTTTTTGATGATTAAAAAAGCCTGATCTTGTATTTTAACCCCTACAATTAACAGAAATAGCGTTCGATGCCCTCGTCTGTCGTAATCAACAGTGTCAAAGATGGAATACTATAACGTGGAATATCTTTATTTCCACACGGTCATACTCAATGTGTGATCGATGATTTTTTCGAGCTGTTTCAGGATGTCTCAATCTTCAATACATAAGAATGTTATGATTCAATATTACAAATTGATAATTGCAGATGGCTCTCTGCAGATTGATAATTGCGGAAAGCTTTCTCTACGATAATTTCTACAAATGTTTCCAACTGTGTAAGCTGTTGTGTATACCTTGATTGGTATTTAAATACGTGGCAGACAGCCAGATAATCGCACGGAATACAACACGCTTTTGGCGCTGATGGAGATCTGCATTTCCACAATTCGTACCGGCGAACGCGTTTCGGGTTATACAATTCATACTGATTCTCTGATACGTGTACCTACTCTCTAGGTATGGAGTAGCAGCAATGGCGGAGAATTTCATAGGTACAATAGTTAGCCAGTCTAACAAAACCCGCGTTCGAGGATGTATATGCGCACGTAGATGGCAAAGCGGATGAAATCAATAGGCGAATAATCGCTCGTCGTAACAAATTATTAATACTCGATTGGACCTGCGCATTTTCTCATTCTCCATCGCGTGTGCGACCATCAATTTTATTTTACACGTAATGGAGCCATGCATTTTACACGGACAGTATTTTGTGCGTTTGACCACAGTGGTTGGATATTGCATACGAGCATTTTACAGCGCGAACGCATACACGTATAAACATGTGAAAAATACATTTGTGTATACATTGTATATGTATGCGATATATACATATATCCGTTCGAACAGCTCGCGCGAGAGCTCGCGACACCGCTCAATTACCCGCGGCATCGTAATTACGAACTCGAGTAATCGACGCCGAGTATTAATGGTACTAAATAACTGTATTTCAATGTAGCCCCGCACGATCGGCATCGTCCGCACGAGAGCACTCACTCTCCACTCACAGAACCACGAAGTAACGAACCTCGTTATGTGTAATTTAACTGACCATTACTTGAAAAAAATTGCCGACTCTTAACGGTACGTGATACCGCGTTGTAATGCTCCGCGAGGCCCTCGAGACCGCAGGGTCTCTCATTTGCCACGATCGGAGTCTTGTTGATACGTTCCGTCGTGCGAAATTTATCTTGTACAAGGTACAGTCGTTCTTCCCGTAAGTTATACTTTTTCTGTCAATTTAAATCACTGTAGTTCAATTCCCTTGTGTTCATAATTTTTCTACATTTATATCCGAGTCAAATAAATGTCTACCCTTGGTCAAAGGTTGATTAACTGTCAACATTTTTTATTTTCTCATCCCATACGAAGACTGTCAAAGAGAAAGTATTTCTCATCACATACGAAGTATTATATGTAAAAGAAAAAGTTTTCTAATCCAAAAAAAAATCGACTGTCAGATTATGGTGTAAATATACGTTTTGAGTGTTCTAGAATACCCGCGTGGAAATTCACACCCGGATCAGTATAGGTACGAGCCAGTTTTTCTCGATATTATCTAGCACCGCTCCATTGAAAACTGGTCAGCGCCGAGCTATGGTAACCTTACAAAATCTACCTCCTAGAAGCAAGAATGTATGCAGGCTTCAGCTCGTACCCGCTCGCCATGGCCAGTGTTCCAGTAGGTTGCCTGTCTAGAATTATTTATTATTTATAAATTTATAAAATATAATTTTATATTAAGTAGCTGTTAACTAATTTTACTTTCATCGACTTAGTCGTATGAATGGACTTCGTCTTTTTTTTTTAGCTTAGAATAAGTATTAAAATATGAGATATTGAGCCATTGGTCACTGAAAAAACATCACAGCAGTACCTTGATCAGGTTCATGAGAAAAAAGGAAAACCAATACTAAATTGATGTCGAGATCGTTCTATGATTATTTTGTCAATCTCGGCTCGTACAGCACGATCTCTCTGAACTTTTTTTTGTGCAGTCTCGGTTTTTTTCCTGGTGCATGATCACATCACTATATCGAAACTGTGTTTGAACAGCGCAGAGAATGCACTGCAAGAAAAAAAAACATTAGACGTTATGCTGCGTACATATACACATAATTCCGAGAGTACTTTGGTCCATTTTGTACAAACTGGTGGATAATCAAACAAAAATCATCCACAAAACTAACTCTCGTATCGATTAAAATCGTTTTCGTAGTCTCTATGGTGAGTTACGTAAATAAATACATTTTACATTGCACACACTTTTCGCGAATACTGCTGATATACCGTTGAAACCGTCTGTACACAAATAACAATGCTCATCAGCTGGCTTGCCCGCTTGCTACAACGCGGACACCAGTAGCGCCACCTGCCTCAAGAAATCAGGACAGTTGGCATCTAGCGCCGAGATTCAGGAAACAAGAGAGGGAGAACTACCTAAGGGGTTACGCCACTCTAGAGGCCGAAAAAATAGGATTTTAAGGATTTTTTTTCAGAAAAACTACAAAATAAATCGAAATTACCAAAAAGGCTGTTTATCATACATATCAGTGACTGTATACAATAATTTTTTTAAGCGATTAATTCCAAAATGGTGGCTGTGCAGCATTTTTGCGATGACGTCTCCGTTTTCCAAGGTCGAACAAACACCTCCTGTAATTTTTTAATTATGATGAGCCAATGAATTTTTTTCGATTATATATAACAACAGCTATAGAAGTACGTAGGATTTTTTCGATATATTGATTTTTGGCCAAATGGCGCACTTCTAAAGTGAAAAGTGGAAAATTTGCCTAAAAATCGTCAGAAAATTGTTAATAACAAATTAACTATGATATATAAAAAAAATCCTACGTACTTCCATAGACAATGTATTTTTAAAGATATATTAAAAATTTCAAGTGAATCGGTTGAAAATTGTCTGAGTTATGTTTTCGACCAACTTGAAAAATGCAGTTTTGAGATAAACGCGTTTGAAGTTTTGAGTAGTAGAAAATCATGAATAATTTTGCAATACCTTTAATCTGCGATGCCTATACCATACAATTGGCCTTTCATATTATCATCCTGCTTTTGCATTTCTTTTCTGCTTGATCTTGAAGCGAGCCTCTTTTACCACTTAAGACAACGTTCTCTCTGCAAGCTTTATGTGTTGTTTGTCGATCTCCAGGCACATTTCGTAGCTGTCCGGGCCGATTTCCAAGTCCATTGCCTCAATTATGTGCAAAATTGAAGATAACCCGTCATTGTACACACAAACCGCAATATCCGTAGCTACATCCAAGCCTGTTTTACCACTCGAAATGGATTTCGGGGCCAATGCCCACACAGTCGAGTTGAAGATTTCGTTACTGTTTTGTGTGTAACCGCCGATGTATCGAGTTAGAAGATCTTCACTGGTCAGTTCTTCATAGACTGGTTTGATAGCTTCATAAACTTCAATTGGAAGAGCTGGCTTATGTTTGTACTCAGCCAAAGTATTTGTAGCTTTAGTCAGTTGCCATGAGCACTATGAATCCTGTCCAATAGGACATTTGTCGTACTGCGGTTTGGCATCAGTGGATAATTTATGATCCAGTGTAGCCCATATACTGCTTCTTATGTTCTTAACTAAATCACTGTTTCTACGAATGGCTAATCCATAATAAATAGATAGCTCGTCTATAAGTTTTCCAGTCAATTTGCCCCTTCCACGGAGACCTGTGGAGGCGAGAAGCTCACTGCCGACCAGGTGGCCTTGTACTAAAATTCGAAACCCGAATACTTAGAGATTTTTCCCGGCCATAATCTTGTAGGACATCATTTTTTAATTCCTAAAGGACCATTAAAAAAAAATCGATTTTTCGAAAATTTTAGAGTGGCCTAACCCCTTAAAAGCTAGACGGATGAAGAACAGTGCATGCTGGCTAGGCAACGTCTAACGCCTACCCAAAATTCTGTATAGCGCATACTGGTCGGACGCTAGAAGCAAGCCAGTTTTTATAGGATGACTTTCGACACGGGTACTACAAAAGCATTAATTTAATTTTGTGTGTGTCTCTGGACGTCTGAATTCGTCATACCTAAAACACAATAGCTTATCCAAGAAATTGCAGGCCACATCCAACTTGTGTATGTGTATTTTTTTCTTTTTCGTCTATTTTAGATCCGCAGACTGATTAAAAAATAATTACGCATTGGTCTGAAACGTGCAGACAGTACTTACATGCAAATAGCTAGTAGAAAATACGTGATTTTATACAGTGGTGTCTTCGTTACCTTATGCAGTAACTCGAATGAGATGAAAACTATACATCGGTCAAAAAGTGTGCATTGAGTGAAACCTGAATAATGTTGCAGGTCTACTATAAAAAAAATATTATCAGAGAGTGAGTTATCCTCAGCAATTTTCGGTAAGAAATATACCGATGATAATTCACACCGATTGTTAAACTAAAAAAATTGCATGGACAGAACAGAATTGTTGTTGATGTACAGTGTGGTTATAAAACGTATATTCATTTATAGTCTGTTACGTCCTGGACTTTAAAGGAACGCAATTGTTTCTCCATTTTGAGCCAGAATGCGCTAGCTCGGGATTGGAGGACGGTTTTTTCGGTGAAGGGCGAGCTTTTTTATAAACAAATGTTTCAACATATACCATCACTATTTAAATATGTATTTTTACAATTTAACACAATCATAGGATTATTAGATATTAAAACGGTATTGAAACAATTACCAATAAATATAATTGTAATAGTCTCTCGATATATACTGTGCAATGTTTATTGGGACGCGCACAATATCATTGGTTGCGCGGACAATCACTATTTAAGTATAAATTTATAGGTTAACACAATCGTAGAATTGAGTGTTGCAAAAGAGTAGCATCAATATATATTATAACAATTACCGAATAGAGTATTTATTGGAACGCGCACACATCAATTAATTACGTGAACAATACTACGACCTATTGGATATTCAATAAATGATAGAATATAGGTATGGTTTATTACGAGGACCGACCGTCGTGGTCGGCCCCCGGAGAAGAACTAACTAATTGAAATAAAGAAAGCAGTGCAGAAGGCACGCGTAAGTACAAATGCAAAAAATGATTAGCGGCGCGCAGCGCGTCTCGTTGATGCGCCGCGTCCCGTTGGTCAGCGTGGGAGCGCTGACCTAAGCAAAAGATGTGTACCCAGCAGCGATAAGCGCTACTGAGTTGCGCCAGAAATACGTGCATGGAAGTAAATATGTATAAATCATATATGGAAGAAAAATTTTAAATTATACATGTATCAGAGGTATCGCAGACCCAGGACGTAACAGTCTTTATCGCTGGAGTGGTGTTGCATGAAAATATTTCGTAAGCACAGTGCAAATCACCTGATCAAACCCGATGCAGGGATATATGCACCATAACTTTCGATAACGTTGGTATATATTATAAGATACGGAGTACCGCTTATATCGAGACACGTGCATGGCTTCAAATGTTGTACCTTTACATTTATTTCCAAATATTATAAATAAATTAATAAATAAAACGCAGTGTAACGAGAAAACGTTACGTTTCAGTGGAATCTAAAATCGTGTTTTTTCCATTTACTTTATATTGTGCATTGTGTACATTGGCTTCGAATTGAAATTGAATAGTACAACACAGAGTTTCATGTTATTACCCCATTCGCAGGGTGGTTCTTTGAGTACAATTCTATTGAAAATATATTTACGTATTATGTGCTTACACTCTTTCTTCGTTGATGCACGTTAGTAATAAACAAGACCTATTGATAAATCGATTCGATTTATCGAGGTAAAATTTCACAGTCATATAGAGAGATTAACCCCAGCCATTGTTCGGAATTTTCGTTCAATTGCATGCAGTGATAAGAATGATACATTGCTTTGTACTTTGTTAAAAATATCTATTAACGCTCTAGCTTCTGGAATTTTCGAGGTGTCGTGATAAATAGTTATAAAAAACTGGACTATTATCGACCAATAATCGGTATTGAATTAGCCGAGAATTCATCGATTAGTTTAAATATTTTTGTTGATTTTTAATTTTCAGAATTTTACGAAAATCTACTATAACGATCCTGAATCTTCCGATTCTCAAGAGATTGAGCTGGAAGTACCAGGTGTACAAGTATAAAATTTGGATTTTTTTTCTAAAAAAACATGTTAAATTCGGAAGAATGATAAAAAGTCCTTTATTCAAAGTATGCTCCATCGCTTGTTATATATTTTTCCCATCTTTCGGACAATTTGTGAATACCACGCCAGAAAACGTCTTCTCCTTTTCCTGCGAACCATTCATCCAGCCATTTTTTCACATCTTCGTACGAACCAAAGCGCTGCTCAGCAAGTGCGTGACCCATCGATGCAAACAAGTGCTAATCGGAAGGAGCGAAATCTGGTGAATAAGCCGCATGGGGTAGAAATTCCCAGCTGAGTGCTTCCAACGTGTCGCGAACCGGTTTCGCCGTATGTGATCGAGCATTGTCATAAAGAAAAATTACTTTGTGTTGCCTCTTTCGGTATTCTGGCCTTTTTTCAAGCAGCAAACAGCTCAAATTGGTCAATTGTTGTTGGTAACGTTTTGTATTAACCGGTTTCCCCTGGTTTTAACAGCTGACAATAGACCACGCCCCTCTGGTACCACCAAACACAAAGCATCGTCTTTCTGCCAAAGCGATTCGGTCTTGCGGTCGATGTGGATGGTGGACCTGGGTCTACCCATGATTTTTTACGCTTGGGATTCTCAAAATAAATCCACTTTTCATCCCCTGTAACTATACGATGCAAAAACGACTTCCTTTTGTACCGAGCGAGCAAAATGTCACATGTGCCTTTGCGCTTTTCCATTTGCCTGTCGTTCAACTCATGTGGTACCCATCTACCGGTCTTCCGATTCTTTCCCATCTCTCGTAGCCGATTGGAAACAGTCTGTTGACTTACGCCCAATTACTCGGTGAGTTGTATTTGGGTTTGCGAATCATCTTCGTCCAACAATGCTTGCAATTCCACATCATCATTTTTTTTTGGCGGCTTTCCACGTTCCTTATCTGCAACATCGAAGTCACCACTTTTGAAATGCCGAAACCATCGTTCACACGTATCTTGCGAATGAGCATATTCACCATAAGCTTCTCGAAGGCAAAAATCAGGTTTCTTGCGATTACAGCGCCATCTATCATGAATCGAAAAAAAATGTTTCAGATAAAAGTTACTTATTTTTTTATGGGGAATCCGAATCTGCAATAAAAATTAGGGGTTCCCATTTACGATTTCAAAGTTGCCCCCACCCCCACCCCAGGGGGTAGGGATCGAGGGGGAGGGTGGATCGAGTTTCGTATCACTGAATAGCTTTTTGAAAAATTAAACATGTGTTTTTTCTTTTTTCGATTCGATGCGTAATTTCACGAGATATTCGCAAAAATCAGGTCCCTTGCGATTACAGCGCCATCTATCACAAATCGAAAAAAAATGTTTCAGATAAAAGTTACTTATTTTTTTATGGGGAATCCGAATCTGCAATAAAAAACAGGGATTCTTATTTACGATTTCAAAGTTGCCCCCACCCCCACCCCAGGGGGTAGGGGTGAGGGGTCGACTTTGGAATCTCTGCCCTGGAAACGAATATGTATTTTCCGTGATACTCTTTGATTTCATGCATCTATTGCAATTGAATTCATATGGAAATCTATCTTAACAATTAAAAGAGTGAGAAGACTGATAACTCGAGAAGGAAATTGTACGACGATCAGTACGAGCAAAGTCCGAACACAGAGACGCGTCGTTCAGTAATTGGCCACAAGAACATACCGGGCCATAGGGAAACGAGACACCCAAGACAATCATTGGCCACCGGTCTATACGTTGCGAGCTAGCGGTCGACCGTTGCTACAGCCGAAGCGTCCGCGCTTCACCCGCACATCGCCTGCCCTGGTGAAGAGTCCATGGCGAAAGTAAACATTGCGCCGATGAATAAAGTAAAGTCAACGTTCATACTCTAATTACACTTGTCGCGTCTAATCCTTCGCATACGAAAACCTGAATATTATTGATGTGAATCTCGATTAGTCTGTAATTGAAAGCGGTTACACTTTTGATATTAGAATTTATGTCATGTTATATATATATATATCAAATTTCATTCTGATTAGAGCCAATGTGGCATTCGGTTAATTTTTATATGGAATCTATTGTTGTCAGGGAGCTTTCCAGAAAAAGCTGTAGATTGATTGCCATTTGATGTATTCGTACATATCGTGATACTCGTATATATACGAGTATACGTACGGCGATGACCAATGTTACCAATTTGTCTAGTATTTAGGATGTGAGATCATTATGTGTATGATCTGATTGAACTATCGTATTTCGACTATTGTGATAAGTATTATTTTTGAATTAAGGGGTCATACATGAATATGATTTACGGATGAATGATGCAAATTGCCTAATGATTGAACATATACGAGCTCACTGGTTTGTGGGTACTTTTATAAAATAAATTTAATCAACAAAACCAGTACTGGATATCGGTGTATGGTCATTGATTGCATTCACCTCTTGAGCCCCAGATTAGCATAAGTTCTGATGAATAAAGGTGGATATTTTAATTCCAATTAAAAATAAATATATCTCTATTAATCGATGAACACTGAAATAAAGTAATTACAAAATAAAAATAGATATGGAAATCATGAAGAGTTGATAAATATGATGACAATAATGATGATTTGTTCATATAAACAATGATTTGGTCATATAGATGTTTTCATATATTTTTTACACGAGGTTTGTTACATAAACCTAATGCTTAATTTATTCAAGAATTCTAAGATCTTGGACTAGATGTCCGGACTCTTAGCTTACGAGATAGGATTATTAAAATTAAACCAAGAGGTTATTTTAAATAATTTTCTTCCAAAGAAGCCTTCAAATGGTTGTATCGCCTAAACGAAAAAGACAGGCATGCTGTCCAAGGTCTTATAATTTTCGTAATAGATGCAGCTTTATATGAAAAAATCAAGAGTCAAATCGATTATTACGTACTTAACGAAAAATCATGTTCGTAATGAAATATATTGCAATTCAATTTGCAATAATATAAAAAATGTAGAAGGAAATCTAAAGAGGGTGCTGTCCTAAGTCAATCGAATCCAGCTGGAATGCCCCACCGGACATGCTAATAATTTTTATTCGTACGGAAAATGTAACTTTTTGACCAACAGTACTTGGCGCGTTCATATTAAAAGTATTTTGTAACTCCCACAGCTTTTGCCTGCTTCTACTCATGAATCGTTACTTCTATTAACTGCTCATCGAAAATATTGATGAATAATTTTTCAAACACCCGTTTAAAAATATAGTACGTATAGCGATAGTACCCGTATCGTAAAACTGGATCATAGTAAGGATATTCTTATCAACACGACCTTCTATTTGATTGTGTTGGAACTCTGCTAATTTGTAGTATGCTGACTTTTTTTGCAATGTTTTAAAAATTTCTTCACGGTACAGTTTCTTTGAGCAATATGCGCAGAAAAGTACGTAGTTTCACCTGGAAAGGTGCAGAAAGATGTCGGCAACAATCGTATGTAACGACTTTCTCAACCAATTTCTGTTTATCTATATATATAAAAAGAAAAGTCCTGACTGACTCACTGACTCACTGACTCACTCATCAACGCCCAGCCCAAACCCCTGGGCCTAGAAACTTGAAATTCTTGAGATATATTCCCTTCGTGTCGTGGACGCTCACTAAGAAGGGATTTTTTAAGGTTCCCCTCCCAAGCGGAAATAAAGGGTTAAATATGTTGTTTTTCGTTTTTTCAATTTTTCTTAACCCCGATGAGATACTGCATTAGTTTTTACTCACGAAGGTTGTTTATGCTTATACTGCAAAGCATAATTGAGCATTTTGCCCTAATCAGCTCTTAAAGGGTCAAATCCAGATTCAGTTAAAAAATTAAAAAATCAAATAAACATGCATAAGACTGTATAAATATATAAAGAAGAAAAACAAGAGATCTAAAAGTCATTATATGACTGTTCATTTCGTATAAATGGGCTTAAGGCGCACTATTGCCGAAATGCTGTCGTCTTCGATAAATATTTTATTTATTAACAAGTGTGTGACATCTCGATTCGAATCGAGTGTATCGAATCGACAGAAGTCTCTTTTTCACGGTGATATGTTTTTGTCCGTTGTGGTTACATTCGATAATATGTTTTTGTCCGTTGTGGCTACATTCGTGTCGACAGCATTAATCTGTCAAACGGCAATTGCTGACCAAACGAGCAACAGAGCGTACGAGTAAAAGAGCGAGCAAGCGAGAGAAATAATCATTTTAAGGAAAATAGTGTTTCCAAGGGATATATTTGAAGAAGATATATTGTAAGTAAAAACATGTGCACACTAATATATGTGTGTATCGTTTTAATTTGTGCACTATTGATATTGTCGTCTGATACATTTTTATTTTTTGCGTAATGAAATGTAACTTTTTGGCTTTTCGCATTACGTCCTGTGTTCCGCTGTTTCAAATATTATTGTTATAATAATTATTACTTTTACAATATTTGCGAAATGATATGTGACTCTTTAGCATATCGTATTTCGTTTTGTGTCGTTTTTACAAATGTTAATTGGACTTAAAGTTTTTTGAATAACACTGTTATTTTTACGATTTTTGATAAATGATTTTTGACTTTCCTTAACAAAATGCATTATATGCTATTGAACATTTTTGCGATATTTGAGAAATAATATGTGAATTTTTTACATATTGTATTTCTTTCTGTGCTGTCCCAGATAGCATTTTGACATGCAGTCTATATACATTTTATATATACATCCGCGGATATGACATATCCTATGTACATACAGTGATACACAAACGACGTACATTGCATATCGTAGGGATATGCGAATGCAACGCGCTGTATGTTCAGTGGATATTCATACAATATACATATGTATATTAGCCGAACATTATATGTATATGTTCATATACATAATAGATAGTTTCATCGTATACGACACTTCGTCGTTCGCAACATTTCATTGTAAACGCGTAAGTTGCAATGGCGTATATTCTACGTATATTGAGGCTACTATCCGAAATGCATATGCATACTACGTATGTTCACACGATATTCTTTGAATATTCGTAAATATATATTCATCTACGTACGTCGTATGTACACGGATTTATATACATGGCGTATATTTGACGTATATTGAGGTTACTATCCGAAACGCATAACGGTATGGTTCCGGTTCCGGCACTATAAGCTTTGTAAAATTTCGGTTATTATTTGTTTCAACGTCAGATATGTGAAAGAGAGACGCGCGAGAGAGAGAGAGTAACGCGAGAGACGCCAAGAACGTGAGAAATGCAAGAGACGCGAGAGGGAGACGGAAGAGACGCGAGAGAAATATATTTATAAGTTATAGTTATTATATAAGTTTTGTCCTTTCTCTTTATTGTTTTAAGTTAGTATGGCAATTGAATTTTTAAATATTAATGGGGAGATGGTGCCTCACACTATTGTCCCCATCACGGGAGACGGAGCTTGCCTGTTCCGGTCCCTCTCATATCCTATACTATACTTATACTATACTTATAGTATACTTATAGTATATTATAATCAGCTAATGGCTAGGGAGGTGCGTGAGCTAATCGTCAGGCACGTGGTGGACACCTGGGAGGAGTTCTCCATCATGTCCCACAACAGCGAGGGGGATAACTACACCAGCTCCGCTGAGTACCTCGCTCACATGTCCCGACCCTTTACTTATGGTGGTTTATGCGAACTTGTGGCGGCTGGCCAATTGTTCGAGTTCGTCTTCGATGTTTACCGCAATGGCGAGCTCTATGAGAGTGTCGGTGCTGAAGGTCATCCCGTGAGGAGGTTACGTTTTTCGCAGGACCTTTCTAGGGGCCATTTCGATGCGTACCTGCCACGTGAACCTGAAGAAGTGTTTACCTTACTACCTCTTTCCCAGCTCGACCCCTATTTACATTTCTCATAGCCTTCACCTCTTTCCCAGCTTTTCCAGCTCGACTCCTATTCACACTTCTCACAGCCATCACCTCTTCCTGTCCTCAAGAAGGCTCCTGGCAAACGTCGTGCCAGATATTCCGATGTTAAAAGGAGGAAGCAACTTAAGGATGCGGCAAGCATGTATACTCAGAATAATCCTGCGGTGAACCATGCTGCGGTGGCCAGGTACCAGAAAGATCACCTCGAGGTGAATCGTGATGCGGTGGCCAGGTACCAGAAAAATCACCCCGAGGTGAACCGTGATGCGGTGGCCAGGTACCAGAAAAATCACCCCGAGGTGAACCGTGATGCGGTGGCCAGGTACCAAAAAAATCACCCCGAGGTGCACCGTGATGCGGTGGCCAGGTACCAGAAAGATCACCCCGAGGTGAACCGTGATGCGGTGGCCAGGTACCAGCAAGATCACCCTGAAGTGCACCGTGATACGGTGGCCAGGTACCAGCAAGATCACCCCGAAGTGCACAGAGCGACGGAATTTCGATATGAGCAAAGCAATCCTGGAAGACGAGTAGAAAGGCGAGCACTTTCTTGGAAAGTTAAGCCTCACTCAGGCATGGCATATGATCCTGACGTGGCTTATGAGGCAGACAGCACTGTAGATCTGGGTACTATGAGCCACAAATGCATATATTGCAATGCTTTCAAGTGGAAGGAAGATCCCCGCGGCATGTGCTGCAACGCTGGCAAGGTGCAGCTTCCGCCCTTCGAACCTCTGTCCGAGCCTCTTTACAGCCTGGTAATGGATATCCACCCTGAGCACGTCCACTTCATGGACCGTATTCGGAAGTATAATGGCTGCTTCAACATGACATCATTTGAGGCTAAGCAGGTTCTACGAGATGGCTTCATACCGACTTTTAAAGTTCAGGGGCAGGTGTATCATTTGATAGGAAGTCTGCTGACAGCACCTCAACAGGAAGCCCAATTTCTGCAAATCTATCTGATATTTTGTGAGCGACGACGAAAGCGAAGTGCGCTTGAGGTGCAGCAAATTTTCTGACGTCAAACAGGGATTGGTCAAACAACTGCAGAGAATGCTACACGACATCAATAGCTATATAAAGGATCTGAAGACTGCCATGGACAAGGTAGCTCCAGCCTGCGAGAAGTTCGAAGTCGTTATCCATGCAGATAGAAAGCCAGCTGACGCTCATGGAGGTCGCTTCAATGCACCAACAGCAAATGAGGTAGCTCTGGTGATTGTTGGTCAGCAATTCGAGCATCGAGACATTGTGCTGCAGAGCCATAACAACACATTGCAGCGCATTAGTGAAATTCATCGGTCATACTACGCCTTGCAGTATCCGCTTCTGTTTTGCCGTGGCGAGGATGGGTATTCTATTGCCTTGCCTCAGCGCGATTCTAAGACCAAGTTGCTCCTCAATAAGACAGTCTCCGCAGTGAGTTTTTACTCTTATCGTATTATGGTCAGGCAAGGGGAGGTCAACCATATTTTGTACTTCCGCTCCCTTTTCAGTTAATTTTTGGTTGACATGTATGCCAAAATAGAGACTGAGAGGTTGAATTACATCAGGAACAATCAGGCGCAGCTGAGGGCAGACAGCTATATTCACCTGAAGGACGCTGTGAGTAGACAGGATGCTGACGCTGCTCAGCTGGGTCAAATGGTGGTGCTTCCTTCATCATTCACTGGGGGACCTCGCTATATGCATGGGCGGACTCAAGACGCCATGACATATGTTCGCCATTACGGCCATCCTGATCTGTTCACCACTTTCACCTGTAATCCCAGGTGGAAGGATATCACGAATGTACTGCTGCCTGAGCAAAAGTCTCACGATCGTCATGACATCATAGACAGGGTATTCCATCTCAAGGTGAAGAAGATGATATCTCTTTTGAACAAGGGCAGTCTGTTTGGTGGAGTACGGTGTTTTATGTACTCTGTCGAGTGGCAAAAGCGGGGTCTGCCTCATATTCACATATTGCTGTGGCTAGAGCAGCGCATCTTCTCTGACATGATCGACAAAATCATCTGTGCTGAAATACCTGATCCTGAGCAAGATCCTCTCCTCCACAACATTGTCAAGGCCAACATGATTCATGGGCCCTGCGGCAGCTTGAACTACAATTTGCCTTGCATGAAAGGAGGTAGTTGCAGCAAGAAGTATCCCCGGCCACTTCTCAAGAACACTCAGACAGGAGACGATACATATCCGCAGTATCGTAGGAGGTCTCCAACTGATGGTGGCTTCACTGTAGAAATCAATAGGATAAAACTGGACAACTACTGGGCGGTGCCCTATAACCCTGTCTTGTCACGCACTTTCGATGCTCACATCAATGTAGAATTATGTAACTCTGTTAAGTCCATTAAATATATTTGCAAGTACGTGATCAAGGGCAGTGACCAGGCGTATTTTGCTCTGGAGAATGAGAAGGATGAAGTAAAGATGTATGCGAGTGGGCGGCACATTAGTAGCTCGGAGGCGGTTTGGAGGATATTAGCGTTCCCTATTCATGAGAGGTATCCCACTATTTTTCATCTGGCTGTCCACCTCGAGAATGGTCAGTGTGTGTACTTCACCTCCGACAACTTGGCCGAGAAGCTTAGCAACCCTCCGCAGACAACACTCTTGGCTTTCTTCGAGTTATGCAAAAGAAGCGAGGGAACGATGTCGATGGCTGGTCAGGAGTGAAGAGAGGCAATGCGCTGGGAAGGGTATACACCATTCACCCAAGTAACACCGAATGTTATTATCTCTATCTGTTGCTACATGAAATTCGAGACCCAACGTCTTTTTCAAAGTTGAAGATTGTGAATGGTGTCCTTCATCCTATATTCCAGTCTACATGCAAAGCATTATGTTTGCTGGAGGATGCAAATCACTGGGATATTACTTTGGAGGAAGCTGTCCTGTGTAATTCTCCGTTTAAGCTCCGAGAGCTCTTCACAGTGATGTTGGTTTTTTGTCAACTCTCTGATCCTCTTAGTCTTTGGGAGAAGTACAAAGACAGTTTTTCAGAAGATATCACGCGGCAGCTGGAAAGAGAGTTGCAAGATAGTGCGCAGCAGATGATGGAGCAGGTGTACAACAGATGCCTGGTGCTGATTGAGGACGCAGTGTTAGCTTTGGGAGGACAGGGTTTGCCTCAGTACGGCTTGCCTCAACCAACAAGGTCTGGAGGAGTTTTGGGAAATAAGGAATATCTGAGGGAGACCAGCTACGATACAAACGCCTTGGCACAAGTGGTATCGAATAACGAGGGTTTACTAACGGATGAGCACCTCGCTGTCTATCGGCAGATCCTTAGCAGCGTTGAGTCAGGTGCTGGGCAGATTTCTTTCTTGGATGCTCCTGGTGGTACTGGGAAGACTTTCCTCATCAACTTGCTCCTGGCGAAGGTAAGGAGTGATCGTGGCATCGCTTTGGCTGTCGCATTCTCTGGCATCGCTGCTACGCTATTGGAGGGAGGCAAGACGGCCCACGCTGCCTTCAAGCTGCCCCTTAATCTCATTCATGCAGAAACACCTCTGTGCAACATCTCAAAACAAAGCAATATGGCCAAAGTGCTGCGAGATTGTAAGCTCATTGTTTGGCATGAGAGCACCATGGCGCACAAGCGGGGTTTCGAGGCACTGAGCATAACCCTCAAAGACATCAGAGGCAACGATGGAGTGATGGGGGGAGTCACTGTGTTGCTGGCTGGAGACTTTCGGCAGACTTTGCCAGTAGTGCCAAGGGGAACTCGAGCTGACGAGATTAAGGCGTGCATCAAGGCGTCATATTTATGGCCCTTTATCTGCAAACTTTCTCTCAGGAAGAACATGAGGGTCCACTTGAGAGGTGATGTCTCCGCTGGGGAATTTTCCGAACTTCTACTGAAAATAGGGGATGGAGAATATCCTGAGTCCGTGGGAAAGGTGACGATCCCTATAGGCCTGAGCGCAGTAGTGATGACCCTAACAGACCTTACAACCAGAATATACCCAGATATAGCCGATATCAAGGAGAAGTCTATGGACTGGCTGTGCGAGCGTGCTATTCTGACCCCCAAGAATGATAACGCTGCCATCATTAATGACATTCTACTTAATTCGTTCGAAGAGGCAGAAATGGAATATAGGTCTGTGAATTCAGTAATGCAAATGGATGACGCGGTCCATTACCCCGTGAAGTTTCTCAATTCCCTCAACCCTCCTGGATTCCGGACCCACAAGCTTCTCCTCAAAGTGGGGGCTCCAGTGATGTTGCTGCGGAATCTCAACCCGCCTAAACTTTGCAACGGCACCAAGCTACGAGTGAGGGCCCTTTATAGAAACATTATTGAGGCCACAGTGTTCACTGGTTGTGCTCGGAGGGAGTCGGTATTTGTACCACGCATACCACTCATGCCATCAGAGTACCCCTTCGAGTTCAAGAGGCTGCAGTTCCCCCTCAAGGTCTGCTTTGCTATGACCATCAACAAGTCCCAGGGGCAGTTGCTGAAGATGGCAGGGATTGACTTAAGGGAGGAGTGTTTCTCACTTGGACAGTTTTATATGGCCTGCTCCAGAGTGAGCAGCCTGGTCATTCTACCACTTCAGGGAAGAACTACCAATGTGGTCTACAAAGAAGTCCTTCAGTGATATGACATGGTACAGAAGTTAAAGTGAGGTTTTTTAGCCGGTAGGAGTCCGGCACTACCCCGGGTGTAATATGATTTAATGTAATGTAATGTATTATACTGTAATGACGAATGTAATGTAATGTGTCCATTACGTTACATTAAATCATATTAATTTTTAAGCCAAGAACGCGTTGCAGAGTCGTTATAGGCAAAAGTAAGCGTTAAGTACGGATGTGCGGCATTGTTTTGACCTATTTATAAATTGCATTTAAAGATACCCGTAGCGAAACACGGGTAATATGCTAGTTTTTAATAAAAGAACTAACAGAACGAAAGTAATACTTTAAGACAAGTTTTGTCAGAGTTTCATACTGATTCATAGTCTAGCGTTTGACGTTATTTTTAGTTCACTCCCTCGGCGCTAATTTCGCTCTTGTGCCGGTACCAACACGATGAGCAAATCCTCTCTGCTATTCTCTCCTCGCGATTATGGTAAGGATATTCTAAATGCGAAAAAGCTGCTCTCGACCTCTTTATGCGAATTCCCACTGTATGCGATACGATAACGCATTATTGGAGAAGGCTACTTAGTATTCATGACTCTCCGGCTCAATAAGTATCTGTAATATTGTGCTTCGAAAGAAACTGCTGCAGCCAGGCGGGGGTATATGGGGAAAACCGCTGATGCTCGTGACGCGATAAAAATAATTGAGCATCGTTGAACCTCTGTGAGACAGGTACAATTAAGGAAACTGGGGAGATACGCGTATCAGGTCAGGAACGTGTATTTAATTAAAAATCCGTGCATCTTAAAAGAACGATACGATGTTGTGCACTTCAATGTAGATTTAATAATATGTAGGTCGGAGTCTCTTAGAGGAACCCAAATAATAATTATTTGTAATGTAGACAATACGCTGAAATTTGCTTTTTCATGAGAGTTGGCCTCCCATTATTCCTCAATAAGCTTCGAGATAACATTGTAATTCTCGAAATGATTTCGTTTTCTTTTTTGCCTTCCATGTATTGATTCAATATTTTGTATCACCGTATTTTCTATATGTTGGAAATAAACGAGACATGGAAGGAGGTTAAAAATTGAAGCCTATCATACTTTGAACATTCGTTAATTATTGCCGTTTTATTACCGTCGCAGTGAATAAGGAGTGCAATAAACATTAGTAATGACACTCAATATTTTATAGCAACAGACATAAATTGTGGTATTTATATTAATTAAACTTATGACATCTTTTATAATTGTAACAAGATTATGACCGATTGTTCTTACTCTCGCGAATGTGGAGATATTGAGCATACGGTATATGAACAAGCCTGCAAAGTAGACTCTTGTAAATTGCTTTCTCATTATTCGTATTTTATACCGTTCATAAATCTTTCTGTGTGAGAGAGTCAAAATCGATCAACAGACTTCCTCCTAGAGGTTGTGAACGGCGTAAAATAATAAGGAAGTAGTTTGCAAGATTCTGCTTTACGGGCTTTTTCTTCTCGTGAAAGAGGTTTTTTTCATAAAATTTTTCTTTTGAAATTTTTATGTCCGAATATTCCAAATGGCCTGAAATATCCAAAAAAAAGTGATCTAGAAGAACTTTCCGTAATGGATGTGTGTGTGTTGCCTTGAGCTATCTAGTTAAAATTTGTCATACAAGAAAAGCTAGGAATGACGCTAAATACAACACCGACATGTTTTGAAACTGTCTTTATTGTTGCAGACCTGTTTCGATAGTTAAAAAAGTATGCTAATGGAGTGTTTCGAAGAAAGAGGGTCTGTAAGTGATAGGCCCAAGCATGGGCCACAACGTACTGCAAGATCGGCTGAAAACATTACTGCTGCTCAAGAAAGTGTTCAAAACAATCCATCAACCTCAATTCGACGCCGTGCTCAGGAGCTTGGTCTTCAAAGAACAAGTTTGGCCACAATTTTGCACAAGGATTTGCATTTGTTTCCATTTAAGATTCAGTTGACACAAGAGCTTCTTCCACAAGACCATTTACACCGCCGTACATATGCCAATAGGATGTTACAGCTCGCCCATGACAACCCCGATTTTCATGAAAAAATCATAATGAGTGACGAGGCACATTTTCATTTAAATGGATATGTGAATAAACAGAATAGTCGGTTCTCGGCAATGGAAAACCCTCAAATTATTCATCAGTCACCTTTACATCCATTAAAAGTGACAGTCTGGTGTGCAATTTGGTCAGGAGGAATCATTGGACCTTACTTCTTTGAAAATCAAAGCGGCGTAACGGTAACTGTGAATGGGGAGCGATATCGTGATATGATTGAAAACTTTTTAACGCCACAACTGCATGCTTTGGGCTTGATTAACATGTGGTATCAACAAGACGGTGACACATCGCATACAGCCAGGATTACAATGGAATTACTGCGAGACCTCTTTCCACAACAAGTTATTTCAAAAAATGGTGATGTTGATTGGCCTCCACGGTCGCCTGATTTGACTGCTCCGGACTTCTTTTTGTGGGGATATCTAAAAAGCAAGGCTTATGCAAACGAACCAGAAACGCTTGAGCAACTCAAACAAAATATTCGTGATGAAATTAATGAAATACCGCGTGAAATGTGTGAGAACGTAATGAAAAATGTGCTCAAAAGGGCTCGCATTTGTGAGGCTAACAGAGGCGGACATTTATCTGATATTGTATTCCATACATAATTGCCGACATTAAATAAAACATTTATCAATATAAGATCCATTCTCTTTCATTTAATCAAAAATTATAAACAAACAAAGTAGTATACCTTCCCGGCGGACACCCTGTACTTACGCAGTTCTTGGAAGCAGCGTACAACGTATTACTTAATATCGCCCTTATTATCGCTGCTGAATAATTTGTTATTATTACAATCCTACCAGAGGATGCATTAGAGAATGAGTATACTGCTGATCAATCGGTCAATTTTAATTATTGGTATGAAAGTAAAAAGTCTGTCACCCGAAATATTTTTTTTACTAATTTTAACTAGTATTAAAAAATATATTCTTCTGGTAAGGCATCAGAAGGAGATTTGCAATTTAAGTGCAATGCAATACCAACACTAAGTTTTGTTAGTAAACTATGACAGACGGTACGTACAGAGAGACAAACAGACAGGAAGAAACGAATAAATGCTTTTTCGTACTCTGTGATACTCAAAACATATATTTACATCATTATCTGAGAGCCGAGTTTTTGGACTACAATACATTTTCTCTTTACATACTTCGTATGTGATGAGGTTACTTTGCTTCACTTGTGTGACAAATTTGAATTCGATCGCTCCAACCGTTCTCGAGATACAGAGGTTTGAATGTTTGAATGGTTTGGTGTGTTTTTTGCATATGCTAATGCGTACATCCGGACAGTTCGTTCAAACCTTTTTCCTGGACGGTACAGACTATTTGGACATCAAATTTTCCAAAAATATGTACTGAAAGCAAAGTTTCTTTTATCAGGAAAATGCTTTTAAATTCATTCATTCCTACAGTGGATCATACATTGAGAAAATTCGTAGCTTTGTATTATTCATCGCATTGGGGTCCGTGTAACTTTTACAACAACAACAAATATACAAACTAATATTCTTTTCTTTAAAGAGCCTCGTCACGTTCGGTATCCGAACTCCGGTAGAACTGCGTAAAATTGTTGAGCCTATACGGCGAAAAAGATTGACCCAACGTCTTGTGGATAATTGGGCGATTATACACACCGACTATACAGGAAGTTGTAAACACACTTAGCGAATGAAAACAGGGTCTTGCGGGCACGCCAACAGCAAAGAGTAGCATGCTTTGCCGCGGACTTCATGTGCATCAGCCTCTAGCGTTCTGGAATTGTCGGAATCGACCACTTTATGATTATAATACTCCTCACAGAAAGCCGAGGAGATAGCAGCGTGCGTGTTGATGCGTCCCAATTCGATCTTCGTATAATTGAATCTCGCGTCTACTGCCGCCGCACAGACGACAAGCATTTACAAATTGATGTCCTTTCTTTTTACCAATAAAAATATTACGCAACAAAAGGACTCTGAATAGCTTTCCATATCCTACAATATCCCGTGGCGCGGTTCCAGGATCGACAAGGACGCGCACCAAGCTACTATATGTCGCGTCTTGAGTCGATATCGAGATCTGTGTTCCTTCCTCCCATTCTGCGGTAATAAGCCAAGGAGTTATTGCTGATGGAATTGCCAGAGAACATCGTAATCGGTAAACTGCTACATTGAGTTGTGGCACGGTGGGTTACTACTTTCGCGAACCATTTGCCAACGTTACAACTATGATCTACAGTGAACTTTAGCACAAACTTAGTTTTTTAGTGCACATTGGGAGAGTAAAGTACGTAATGTATGTACGTTTTGATATAATGAGTGTTGTTTTAAAGTGTCAGTATAATACTAGTGATGACAATTTAACAAATACTTTGTAGAAGATAAAAATTATACCACTTCCAGAGCCTTATGCTCACATATTTTGTGGGATAACCCGATTTTCTGACTCAGACAGTTTGTAATTATTTTTAGAAAAGATAGCCAACCATAAACCAAATATGATCGGTTGGAAATAATAATGGATAAATATCTGACTATACGTAGCTTACCGTGAAAAATTCAGTCGCATACAAGTTGGTAACCACTATAAGTAACCTAACTTCACCTAATTTTTAACGAAAATTCTAAATTTTTATTGAAGATTAAATCAGCCGACCATTTGACTAGTTTTCACACTTTGTCCGTCCATCTCACTCCAATTTATCTACGCCATTTTCCCAAAAATAAAGTCGACAGGATATTCCGAGAAAGGCTGCTCGAATCCGATTAACCAAGTTTCATCCAAAAACCTCAAATTAATTTTAGATAATTAGCTCTGTTTCTTAATCTTTCGACGATACATACTTTTTCTCAGCGATCAATTTAATTTCAAAGTAATCAAAATATCGGAGACATCGAGAAGTATTGTTCCAATACGACTGATTCAAGTATTATTCCGGAGGGTTAAATTAGCAATGAATGTTGATCTAGTTGTTTTCCTAAATCGACTATACATAATTTTTTCACAGTGTAGCAATTGTGAAAGAACTGTCCTTTGATGAAACGATAGACATATTTCCTGAACCCACCTGAAATATAAGTTTGTCTAACCGTATCAATCGGGAAAGTCCGTTAGCTTTAACGTTAGCGTTAAGAAAGGAGTTAACTTGGCTACAGCATGCGCTTAACACCTGTTTAAATAATGCAATTTCGTGATGGCTCGAATAGAAGGCAGTCATTGGTTTAGATCAGGGGTCTCCAAACTTTCCAGCCTTAGGGCCATACTGATTACTCCAGTAAGTTCCGAGGGCCAAAACCATATTATCATTGTTGCCGGTGGTAAAAAGTGAAATAGTCCAAAATCCGTCCGCGGGCCGAATGTGGCCCGCGGGCCGTAGTTTGGAGACCCCTGGTTTAGATCATAACAAGATCTACATTCAGCGATTAACGCTATACGCTATGCACATGCTATCTGGCGATATTTCATTATACGATGACGCAATGTAACGCAATTTTGAAACTGGACTGTACGATTTTGCAATAAATTATATAATTTTGAGGACTAAATCCCCTGATCATGTTTGCAATTTTAATATATTGCAACTTTGCAGAGACCCTCAACTTATATTCGGCTTCAAAACGAGCTAAGCGTCTGCGCTTTGTCGGAAATACATACGAGTATATAGTACCATAGAGAATAACTCGAACAGAAGTTTATTCAAGTTGTCTGATGTTAGGTTAGGGCCGCTTCAGGTATCGAGAAGGTATGCCTGATCATGATTGCCGGATCCTAGGTAGACCTGACTCCGATCTGATATTGATCCTTTTTGCCTGATCAGGATCGCCAAATTTAAGCTTCGTCTGCGATGGATATGGCATGGATACGTACTAGCTGATGAGATTTGCCAGATTTAAGGCAGGGTAGAGCCGAATTTAATATTGATAAACTTTCCCTCAACATGCTTAACAGATTAAGCTGGTTGTGGGCCAGGTCTGACTCCGCTACGACTTGTTTGATCAACCCTGCCAGATTACATGCGATGGGCCTGATGTTATGTCAATACGATTCAATGAATTAGTCCAATTCAATACCAGAACAAAAATTGCATCAGGCATATGAATGCATATTATCATAACTTATAACCCCAATATACTTTATACTTCCATGTTTTAAGTACGAATTTGAAAGTATTTTCCGGAATACAAAAATAGCCGAATAGGTTAAGTCGCAGCTGCTGTAATATACCGTTTCCATGGACCCAGGATAGAATCCCGCATTGCCAAAAAAAAATATATATTTACTTCATAGATTAATTTGTATGTAATAAAGAGATTCTTCCTTACCGACCGACAGCTCGACTAAACAAGACTTTCTTACTCCAGCCAATTCACTTTAGCCATATATTGTTCAGAGGTTGATATTGTCATATTAATGAATGTAGAGCGTTTTGAAGAAATTATTTGCAGTATTCAGATGCATTAGCTCAAAATATTTCGATCGATTGATTTGTCGTCTTCGTTCGTCTACCTGCCAATCAATATGGCTCGCACACTGCCACTCACAGTACGAAAACTATAACGTCAGCCAATGATGAGTCAGTGTGTGAAACGAGAGAGATATGACCCAGCAATAATTAATCGTTGACTAATGCTGCTCTAAATATTCGAGAATGACAGAAAAGAGAGAGAATGTCATATAAGTGAGATTATAAGAGTAGCATCTGTATAGTTTTTTTTAAGTGAATTGATTTGTTTTCTTCTTTTATTCATTGGATATTGAATTTTGTTGGAGAATCAGCTGGCACACGGCGATCGATATTCGCCGTGCGTCGACCTGTTGCTGCTGGGTAGCGTGCTGCGCTCGGCTATAACGGAGATAGCCGAGGCAGTGCCTCGCAGGCATGCTGCTTGAAGTGAGAGGCCATCTCTCTCGCTTGACTTCGGCATCGCTCACCAGCTATCTCTATCTAAAATTAGACACTCCTGTGAAAACCCGCTTGGACAAGACACATCTTCTGTACACACGTTCGGACTTTTCACCATCTCACCGGATATTCTCAACATTTTCGTGCTCACCAGGACTCAAATACACGGTAAGAGTACATAGTTATAATTTCTCTAAATTCAATGACGGTGAGGCGAGTAAATCTCATCGCTGCATCCTTATAAAAGTCTCATTGCGTGGCGTGCTCTACAGCGCGGGCTGCACCACGTTTCACATCAAATTTTCAAGCACTCAATTAATATAATTGCATGTGCTCACACTCATTCCCTGTATTTTCTCTCATGCCATGCTGAGAATTTCTGTGGCAATATTTATTTCTCAGTTATCCATTCTCACAATTCTCATTCCTTGGCGTACTCTAGAGCGCTGGCTGCATCACATTCTCCACTCAAGGAAAGACAGCACCCGATTAATAGAATTGTGTGCTTCACTTAAATTCATTATTCAAAATTCACTTTACATTTATTTGTGTTTTCTTTTAATATATTTTTGTACTAATGAAGTCGATGGCAGAATAAAAACCATTTTCTCTAACAACATCTGCTAGTTATTGGTTATTTCACCCCCTGCCGTGAGTGAAAGCTCATTACTTTCGATATCTTTCAGATTCGTTCCACCACCACCACCAAGGAATAAATCCGCAACAAATTTTGAGTATTAAAACGCGACTGCTTCGTTTATCACGGCTTACGTAACCTTGAAAAATTCATAATGAATGATGTAAGTAATTTTGTAATTAAAGATTCCTTTGTATTTAATCGAGTCGATATTTTTACCCTCCGTTGTGAACTTTAAATCCTTTATGCATGTAGGAAGACGCCACCGGTTTCACTATCCGTTCAACCTGCAAAGACCCCAGTTGGAGAGTCAAGCGTCGCTTTCGATCCTCCGTAGATTCTCCGCTCGGAGAGACAATCAGGGTTAGTCGGGTCAGGAGTACGTTCGGGTCACACACATTTAAAAATCGGAGATATATACATTTTTTTGTTTCACGATTTCTTTAGAAGTTAAAAATCGTCAGGTCTGGTTGCCTAATTGATTCTTAATGAATGAGTGAGGCAATCAGAGCTGACTAAAATGAATGATTCGATTGTAAGAGATCTTTCTACAAAAAGATCGATGACACAGGAATCCAGGCGGCGTTGACTCACGCCCCGAGTTGCGATTCGCCAAAAATTCCATCTTAACAACTGGTCAAGAATGTCGCATAGATCGAAGAAAAATATATGATTATAACAAGAAAACTATGATAAATATATCATTTGCGACAGGCATAGTCTTTCTTAAGGGGGCAGGATCAGTCATCAGGTCGAAAAAAAGCATTTTTTTGAGAATTTTTTTCTCAGTTCTGAATAAATATAATGACTTAAAAGTCTTTACATATAAAAGAGTAATGTTTAAAGTGTCTTCAAGAATTTTGTCACTAAAAAATATTCATTATTTATCCACTGGTGGCAGTGGTTCGTCGGCGCTTCAAAAAAAAGACGGCGTGCGGTGCGTAGTATGTGGCTTCACAGGATTATCTGAAATTAAAAAATGGAAAAGATTCAGTTAATATATTAGTTTTTTTCGCGGTTGAACGAATTTATTTTGAAAAATATGCGATTGTCAATTTTTTGCATGGTTTCGAACCTAAAGGTACAATTTTCACTTAAAAAATCAGCCTATTATTGCTTGTAAAAACGATTTTAAAAATAAATAAATAAAAACGATCGTTCAACGCGAGTATTGATCATATGAAAGAGGCATGCAAAATTTCATTAAGATCGATGCATTACTTTTTGAGTTATGTTACACACGGACTTAAAAAATGTAGTTCTGAGAAAAACGCGATTGAAGTTTTAGGTGTAAATAAAAGTATAATAATGATTTGTTTTTCTAACTTACATTTTAAATCCAATTCCACGCCATTGACATCCTTGAAATTTAATTTTTCCATTGCAGCCTTGTTTAGAAAACTTCACTAAAGTGAATAAAGTCCAAAAAAACAGTTATAAAGTTTATAAAACGATATATGCACTTTCAGAATTTTTCGGCACTATGATTTCACTACACTTGGAACACGATTACGAAATAACCGGTATCTCTGCGAGTTTTAGTCCGATCGACTTGAAATTTTCACAGGTTATTCCTGAGATGTTATACTTTCATATGAAACATTTTCAGAAAAATTATTTTTTTTGACCTGATGACTGATCCTGCCCCCTTAAGTTATTCTGCATATTCCTTAGACAGTTTTATGCTGGCTGGCCCCGAGACCAACCTAGCTTCGTCTACAACGGAGCAATTTACCATCTGCGCACCCAGCAAAAAGATTTATTTTAAATCAATAAAATTTATTTAATTGAAATAATTGTATTTATTTAACTATCAACCTATTACGCGTTTATTTGTTCCAAACAAATTTATTTCATTGAAAGATCTGGTGGTTTTCATCCTTCCGTATTATTCAAAGTGAATTTAATTTTGTTTGAACCTAATAAATGTTTTGTTTGTTTTTAAGAAACGAATTTCTCGAATATTTATTCAATCCATATAAATAAATTTATTCAATTCAAACATTTGTTTAATCCAGGTAAATACATTTGATTAATCTAAGTAAATGCATTTATTTAATCCAAATAAATGTATTTATTTTTAAAGTATCGGGATTTTATAAAAATCAAGTATATCTATTTGAAATTTGTCAACAGAAATGAGATTTTTATTTTGCTGAGATACATTTTCTTCTGAATCTGACATCTCCGTTGTAGTAACTTGTAGCAGAATGCTCAAGCATTCTCAAATAATTACGATGAACCAAAAATGGCAAAAAACGTTGTTTTATGGGCTTTTTGGCTTGGAAATCGCGCGCATGATACGCGCAAGATCGCGCACGTGTGTGCGCCATATACACACAATCAAACCAACAAACAAATACTATAATGGTATTTTGGCGTCAGAGGATACATGCGCTTCGTATTTTACGGCACTTCTTTTATATATGTATATAAATAGGTCGTGATGCTCATCTATAATTACATTATATGTTATGTATTATTTTTGCATGTTTGCCATACTAACCGAGAAACGTTGGAGGATCCGTTTAATATTCATTTATTATTGCATACCTTCGAATGTACTAACGTTTTCGCGGATACTAGCCTCCTTCAAAAACTTCTCCATTTGGGTAACAGCCTAACAATCGGCCTTTCGCCGGTTTTGCGCTCTTGGTGCAACACTGGTAGAAAAAAGGCATTCGCACGCCTCCAATCAAGCGGCGACGCGCAAGATGCAATCTAATTAATATCTCTTTGAAACGGTGATTTCAATTATATCATTCATTTGAATCAAATAAATCGTTTGTGTAGCAAGTACTATCAAATAAATATTAACTGGAAGGCAATGAAATATCCTTATCGTCATTCAAATGTATCGCATTATTGGAATCAAGTAATTATTTTCATTGAATCAAATAAAGGGTGGTTAAATTTTAAGGGCCGATGTTGATTTTAAATAAAACACAAATTATTTAGAAAATTATTGTCAATTCTTTTTATTATGATAATATGGTATGGTTCAATTATGTATGGAACAAAATATCGGCCAAATAGCCGCCGCGACCTCGGCGGCATACCTCCATCCGATGGTCCAAATTTTCGATGACGCTTAGGCATAATTGAGGTTCTATGCCGTTAATGTGCCGAATTATCTCATCCTTTAGCTCTTGAATTGTTGCTGGCTTATCGACGTACACCTTTTCTTTCAAATAACCCCAAAGAAAGAAGTCCAACGGTGTCAAATCACATGATCTTGGCGGCCAATTGAAATCGCCACCACGTGAGATAACACGGCCATTGAATTTGTCGCGCAAAAGAGCCATTGTTTCGTTAGCTGTGTGGCAAGTGGCACCGTCCTGTTGAAACCACATATCGCCCACATCCATATCTTCCAATTCGGGCCATAAAAAGTTCGTTATCATCTCACGATAGCGAACACCATTCACAGTAACTGCCTGACCGGCCTCATTTTGGAAAAAATACGGCCCGATGATGCCGCCAGCCCATAAACCGCACCAAACAGCCACTCTTGGTTTTTCGACAATCACTCTAGGATTATGATTCGCCCAAATGCAGCAATTCTGCTTATTGACGGATCCACTGAGGTGAAAATCTGCCTCATCACTGAAGATGATTTTCTTCGAAAATTGATCATCCACTGTTGCCATTTCTTGCCACCATTCTGACCATTGACGACGTTTGGAATGGTCAAGAGGCTTTAGTTCTTGAGTCAATTGCACCTTATAAGCGTGTAAATGCAAGTCTTTATGCATAATGTTCATCAACGACGAGCGTGAGAGGTGCAATTGTTGGGCACGACGACGAGTTGAGGTGGACGGCTCTTCAGCCACACTATCGCGAACAGCAGCAATATTTTCTGCAGTACGAGCTGTACGAGCACGCACTGGTGTTTTAATATCTCCTACAGACCCGGTTTGCTCAAATTTTTGCACGATTTTTCCGATTGTACGCACATTTGGACGATTAAATTGACCGAAAAAATCACGAAGTGCACGATATGCATTTTGATTTGAACGCCCATTTTCATAATAAGCCTGAATAACTTTAACGCGTTGCTCGATTGTGTATCTTTCCATGGTTCAAATCGAGTTAGTCTGAAATTGAGAAATGTCAAATGAAATGCAGAAAAAAACTTGACGTTTAGGTGTGGTTCACATTCAACATCGGCCCTTACAATTTAACCACCCTTTACATGTATAGCATGTAGCTTGAGTGCGATGCAAAATCGTAACGCGGGACCGCGAGACTCGCGCGCCGTTCGCAGATCCGAGCGACCAGCTTGCGGTTGTATGTATATAGTCGTTGGAGGTGTGCAGAACCCATACGACTTGGATTTATGAGACCATCATATTTCGCAACTTGCGAGAGCCAGTAATTCCTGGCCCGCGCCGCCACGATTTATGAGGTACGAGTGTCCCCTGCCTGTGCCATTAATCCTTCCCCTTCGACCCGAATCGAACTTCCGCCTATCTTCTCCGTACGCTATATACATAGACGTTCTCTATCCACAAGGTCGTCGCCGGCGGCGACTTGGCTGTCCTGTAATGCTACTTCTACTGGCAGCTTATAGCAAGAAAGCCGAAGAAGTGGCGACGCACATTTGCGCCGAAGCCGCAGGGTCCAATACTTTCTCATGATCCTAACGGCACCATCCTTTCCTATAACTTTACCTACGCCATTTACCTTTTGATATCCTCCATCAACACTCTTATAAGCCCTTCTATTCTTGCTATTCAGCACCTTTTCTAACCACCGACCATGTCATGTTGAAAGATGGGTTCGTCATGTTATTTTCATATATACATTCTTTATTTATTCATTCTGTTATATTCTGTTTCTAAGTCATCGTCGCGCAAATGGCAAAAATTACAGGAGCTATGCGTGTGCCCCGAAAAAATTGTCATGCCGTACGAGACAATATTTTCTTAAATCTCGTTTATTTTATAACAAGTTTGTAATTTGTTCGAAATTCTCGTCTTGATTGTTTGCCATGAGTCATGAAGTTTAATCATCGTCTCCTTTCGTAATATCTTGAAATGACAAGCGCGATCAAGCGAGATCGTGAAAATTGTGTCAGATGTATGAACAACACGAGCAATTTTTGAAGTGAAAAGTTCTTTATCCGCGTTGAGAGTAAAATTTCAAGGC
This sequence comes from Cylloceria caligata, assembly GCA_963942595.1. Classification (NCBI taxonomy): domain Eukaryota; kingdom Metazoa; phylum Arthropoda; class Insecta; order Hymenoptera; family Ichneumonidae; genus Cylloceria; species Cylloceria caligata. The sequence continues at coordinate 13,028,537 of OZ012708.1, forward strand.
GCCGTTACGCAACGTTTTGCAACATTTCGTTACATAAATGAGACGAAATATGTAACTTAGGAAGAGAGAGAGAATAAGAGAAAGTTATAAGTCTTATAACCTTATAGATCATAAACAATTTATTACATAAAACAAAGATAAATTTGAAAACTTCACAGCTACTTCGATGACCCGCTACACAAAACTAATTACTACGTATGGAGAAGAATGTCATATAACCATGTAGTTTTTCTCTCTTAGATTGCCATGCTTGCGAGAGAGATAGCAGAATTTTCTTATCGCGAATTAGTTCGCCACAATTATTTGCTCGAATTAAAAAACGGAACGGTTAACTGCGTCTTACAACTCTACAGTTCGACAGAAAGAGCAATTGTAGTAGAAATAGTTACATTACAGTTTTTGTTATTGATTGAGGGGATCGAACACGTCGTTTTAAGCTGAAGTGGTACTACTCGGTCGGTAATGGAAACTATAATTTCTTTGTCATGGTTGTATACATGGTTGTATGATGATGTGTATACGACATATACACATCATTTTAAGATGATCTGCTATCCATTGGTCATTAGCAAAGACTGTACATTTTTTTTGCCGCAACTGGTCTGTTTGTAGAACAGTAAAGTTGTAAGACGCAGTTCGCCGTTCTCCTGTTTTATTTGAAAGAAGAAAAATTAAAAATTCTGCGCTACTTTTGATTTTCAGATAAAAGTAAAGAATAGTGAACTACGTCTAATCTTTTCTACAATTAACTATTCTCATCTTTTACCCGAGAGATCAATCGTGACGGCAAAATTTGTGAAAGGATAACTCTGTTGTCCCGCACATATAGCGATCTGAGAGCAACTTACAACATGTAGCATATCGTTTTTTTATTATGGAAAAGTAATATAATTGTATTAATCATGACTATAATTCTTTTAAAATCAAAGATATAAAAATTTCATTTTAAAAAAATCAAAATTATAATTATCACTTAAATAGTTTTTGTTATCTTCTGATTTTGTTACATATAACTATTTGTCTTATAGATATTAGTGCTTTTTGTTTTTTGAATCATAAAAATAACAAAAGATAAATACGATATGAAGATACGTTTTTTGTTCTTTTTTGTTTCTCTTAACATTAAAAAAAATTATTAATCTATTTTTTTCTACTTTTTCTTTCTGTTCCTGTTACGTTATTTATTATTTGTCTTTCATTGGTGTCGCGTACATTTACCTCATCAATCCTGTGATTACCTTCTAAAATGGCCCAAGGGAACATTTTACCGTTTTACTTTAGTTTATTTATTGAAATCTATCTTGCTGCTGGTTAATATACGATCGTCGTAACTTGGCACAGAATCAATTTCTACATTGCGCCTTATTTTTAACCAATTTCTATACTGGGACTTTTCAAAAACCTTTTTGCCGTCTGTAAATGTCCTTTGAACGAAATCCTAGCATTGAAATAGAGGAAATAGTAAGCAAAACATAGAATTAGAAAAAAAAAGAGAGCATAGCAGAATTTGAAAAACAGTGCAGTGCAGAAATTGGAATATATAGCTCAGCGTAAAATTTGAAAACAAAGTTTTTAAAAAGTGAATCGGAGCTTTAATACTAAAAGAGACACTATAGCTTAGATATTTGAACTTTCTATTGAAAATATAATTTGCTGTACTACAAATAATCTATTTTAGTTAATGATATCTTATCAATGATCAAAAAGATGAATTATAGCAGTAGATCGTTTGATTGAATCGTGAAATATATTTTCAAATCTTTTTAAATAATGCATTAGAGTTTACATCGTTTAGTTAAAAGACACTAGCAAATTTAATCGAGAGTCTTCATGTATTTATCTTATTGTATGTTACTGAAATTAGTAGGCAATTTAGCACATTATTCAGTTGGTGAGCAGGGTTGATGCAGGGTCACTCGATACGTCAGTTTTTAGTTTCTGTAATATAATATTATTAATAATAATAATAATATTACATCAAATTGTCCTTCTTATGTTATATCTATGAAAGTTATATTGTAGTTCCTCGAAATTAATCAGAAAAAAAAACGTAACTATGAACTGCAAGTGAATTAGGCTATCGCAAACTTAATTTTGGGGTGCAGACTACAGATCCTACTTATGTTTTTACTAGCAAGTTTTCTTAGAAAATATGTATGAAGTAGGAAAATATCTTTTCGTGGCACATTTATAACCCTCCCGTTAATTATCTACCAAAAAACATCCATGCCACAATTTTATTCTAGAAATTATCTCTAGGTACTTTATTACAAATCTACCAGTTAACATGTCTGCCACGAAACGATTCTTCGGCGATTCAAGACTGATGGTAAGTGTGCTCCGGTAAATCGGGTTGTTGTCCTTTTTCGCAACCGTTGTTCCGTAGCAGAGATGTATACAGATAGATTTGTAATTTGGAGAGTTTTAATTATATGAGAGGTATTGCCGAGGAAGCATTATCCATAGTAGAGTTATTTTGTGGCAGAGATATTAATTTTTTTTTTGCTTCTGGCACAGTTGAAATATCGTATTTGAATTATATTATGCTAAAGATGTTTTCCGGAATAAGGCGTGGGAGAGATGTTTTTTGGTACAAAAATGAATGTTCCCATTTTACATGTAATTTCATTTAAGCTACATTTTTTGGAGCACCCACGTGTCACTTAATGCTTACACATTTAAATGGCGAATTGTATTCATAGATCATTTCACAAGAAACACTATCCCTCTTAACTTTTAATTTTTTCGATAATACTTTGAAGTCCTAAGCCCTTTTGCTTCATAATAAATCATTTTCTGCGTTACGGAACAATTACAGCTTTTCTTAAATTGTGTATCCTTCGAACTACAATATTAATTGAATTAAATGAAATGTAAACCAATATTTTACTAAAATTCAAGTACATCAAAATAAACATTTAACGTTTATTTCAATAAAAGCCCTGTCCTATAAATTATTATAAAGTAATTACGATGATATGAGTTTACAGCAAGCAATTTTTCTGGCAGCAAGTACACCCAAATTTTAAAACGCCAATGAATCATCAAACACGTTGAAGAGTTCTCCGATTGTAATTTGTCATGTCTTTATGGACATCCATTTTCACAAAAAAAAAATGATTATAGCACATGTAATTAACGACTTGTGCTTTGGATATATTCAGTTTATTTCACGACTATTTGTAAGGATGAGTCTCATTAGGTATATCAATGCACAGGTCTCTTATTTCTACAGTATTCTAATGGTACTTTTTGCAAGAGGTGACACATTTTGGTTTCGGATTATTAGTTGCTAGATATTTTCTACATATCGTTCATTTCACCAGTAACCAATATTTTTTTATACAATATGCAGCTTTGACATCATCCGTGGTAATATAAATTTTGAATATTGTCAATTTTACGTATTAAATAATATTTTCAAACAATAATTATAATAATAGTTGAAGTTTATTTAATTATTTAGTTAAATCAATGAGCAATTGAATTTGACATCATTTGATATTAAAAACGATTTGGGTTACAACGTAAAGTTATCAGACGATTTGATTTTATTATCAAACGATTCTAATTTATTTCGTTAAAGATCGGTCTGTGAACGATAAAATGTTTAATTTAACTATTTAGTAACAATTTATTGTTTGCAAACGGTTCAGTTGCATCTAAAAACTGTTGTTACACATCTTTACTTGGCAGAAACTGAAGAAATTGAACTCCAAACTGTAGTTAATTCCCCTATGATTCGCGCAGGGTTGTCATTAAGAAATTACATTTTTCTGACAGTTCTCGGGAGCTATTAATCACAAAAATTTTTAGATATTATTTCTCGTGAAGTGGCCTGCTGCAAACACTTAACAATAGGATAATTCATAGTGAAACACTTCAGTATTTTAATACGCAACGTCTCTCGACAAGCTTTGGAAGAGTAAAACCATGATTGAGGTTCTATTAACAAGTGAAAATCTGTGAAGATTTCAAAAGAAAATCATATATTAAACAGTACTAAAAGTGTCAATAAGCAAGAGCCTCCGGTAGGCCACGAAACAATAAAACCATTTAAGTGAATTTTTTGACATTGGATGTTTGAATTCGCAAGAACGCTCGACAAGTTATGGAAGAGCAAAATCATTTATGGGAATTCATCAACAATTGACAGTCTGCGAAGATCTCAAACCACGATTGAATATACAACAATACTGAAAGTTTCAATAAGAAAGAATGTCCGACAAGCTACGAGGTAATAAAATCATTTGACCGAATTCATTGACGAGCGACAAGTTCCGAAGGCTTGAAAACTGGATAGTCCGTAGTGAACAATTCCATGTTTTGCAACAACTTTCGACAAAGCAGAATGCAGTTACAACGCAGTTACAGTTACAGTTAAAGTTCTTACAGTTGTTAAATAAATTTATTAGCACTGATGTAATATGCTGGTCAGGTTCAGGCTCGCAGCCTAGTACATCGCGTACGTGGTCAAATGCTGGCTGGCAACAAAAATATTTCGATGCGAACGCCGCAGTCGTGTTGGTGAATTGCGACACAATCCTCCCTCAATTTACCCGAACTTATGTGATCGGAAGGGGGGGAAGCGAAGACCCCCCCGTGTATTATTATAAATATAAATCGGCATACCAATCTCAGGATACAGAGGTACAGAAATGTGTGATAGAAAATAACACACATTCGTATGTAGGTGTAAAATTCGCATAACCTCACTCGTTCAATAGTTTAGCCACTATCCACATGTATTCAGTACATGTACATGTACAGTATCGACCTCGAGACGGACGCCTCTGTTGTTGTTGTTAATAATTTTCTGCCGTTCATTAATTACGTCAGTAATAGGCTGTTTGTCCCTCGCAGGTACAGGACTCCAGGCTTGGGTACTTAACAACTGTATTTAGAGTCGCAATGACTTTAGTTATTGATACCACGAGACGAGACGAGACGAGATAAAAATTTGGTCTCGGCTCGTAAATAATTTTGAAGTCGAGACTGAGTCTTGGTCTCGTCTCGATAATAAAAATTCGAGACGAGACTTCTCGAGGCCCCGGTCTTGTCTCGACGAAACTCGGCGGTCTCAATGATCTCGAGTTGTGTCGAGTATTTTTTTTAAATTGCAAACGTTGCTCCCTCAATAACAAATTATTATAAGAGCATATGGTCAAGAAAACTAGCCTTTTTGCCAGTATAAGTTCGAATTCGGTGACCTAGAAGAACCAAAAGTACTAAATTTCATTTAAATTGCATTATTCTGCTTCCTCGTCAAAAAATATTTTTATTCGTGAAATTTTTTTTAATTTTCATATTAACGTATTCAGAATGTTCCGAAACATCAAAAAATGTGGACGCGCGCGTGTGTGTATGTAAATCGTAAAGATGAAAACCTCTGTAACTTAAGAACGCCTTGAACTGGAGAGCTGAAATTTTTCACGCAGACAGAGAGGTCATTTTTTCCACGTTTGATCCAATTTTCAATGAAATATGTGGAGTCGTTCAAGAACTTACGTGGTTTTGAATTTGTTAAAAAATGTCTATTTGCACGCTAGTTTCTACAATCGTTGAGACGCTGGGCTAAATAGTTTCTGATATGTAGATTAATATTCAAGAACGTTTGGAATTGCATTTGGATAGAATCCAAATAAACGTTCGAATTATTGTATATAGGATTTAAAATTTTTCGAAAAATTGACGTTGTCCCCCTAACCGTCGTAAACTTTGGTCAGTTGAACTGAAATTTTCTATAGAAATCAACTAATATTTTTAGGTATTAGATATTTAATTTGGTGAAAGTCGATTGAAAGGTTCGGATCTTATAGCAATTTGAATTTTTAAATGTCTTATCACTTCTATTTTCAACATAATTATATTTCAATACCACTAAATTATATGACGCGAAAATGCTTATAATGTTAAATAAAATAAATAATACTATTCGAGACTTGTGGAGAGTCTCGACGAGTTCCGTCTCGATCTCGCAACTCACGACCAGACCAATGTCTCGACTCGTTTCGTCTCGTCTCGACATTTCGTGGTCTCGACGGCATCACAAATTTCAGATTGTTGTGTGAGTAATGGGTGCCAACCTTAGCTCCACTAATAGTAAAGTTGGTTAGGGTTACTAATAAAATTCGTTGTCCACGCTGTACCATACTAAATACTATTGTAGTAGTTAGGCCATCCACCTCTGATACGTGTACTATTCCAGTCAACCAACTATTAATGGTATAGACAACTAATGCTAGATCGTTATAAAGACGGACCCGGTATTTATGGCATCAAATTGCCTAACGAATGAAATTTAGCCCAACTAAACCCTTTTTCCGCTTATACTCACCACTTAACGACGTTCGGCTCGAAAATACAAGAGGCCCAAAACATTTCGTTCGGTTTCAAATTTCAGTTCGCGTACTTGTTTCTTTTCTGGTGAAATATCTTCAGCTAACTGTATAAGCACCGTAGCATATATTTTGAATCGGGGAAGCCGATGGAAGTTTTCCATACTTTCTTGAATTCGCATCGTCCATCTGGAACAGCCAGCACCAGTACCACCACTACCACCATCGCCACCACATATGTGCACAGTGCACAATAAAATAACCAACGGTTTGTTTCTTTTTTATTTCAGTGACTTCATAAGGTAACAACGGCACTTACGTACTGAATCACTCAATGTCTACTGGCTATGTGCACATAAGTATGTCTATATTTCACTAACCAACCAAAGCATAATAATCTTTTAGTCAGTCTTCGAAGTAGCAATCAGCTTTAGTTAAAGTTTTTTTACATTTCAGGTAAAGTACTAAAAGGGATTGATGTTTTGTCAACGTGCCGTTAGAAAACATGGCATGATTAAATGTTCTCGTGGAGAGGCAGGCTCTCCGAAGAGTATAAGTCGTGCTATCACCGAATCGGTAAATCAAATACCTCGGAGACAGGTATATTTCAACACCCGGAGAGACACGATTAGTCACCTGTGTACATAGACATATATGTATAGGCACAACATATCGCGTAGCTCTCTAATCTACACGCTCGATGTGCGAATCGCGTCATAAATTTAAGCGTTAACGAGGCATCGGATCGCGCTACACATTGCCAAACGAGAAAAGTATGCGTTCTACTTGATTCCTCTCGTTAAGCCTGACTATTTCTGTAGCGTGGTCAGTGAGTACATATTGCATCTAGGTCCGTCAGCATGCACACTCGTTTGATTGAGAAAGTTCACCTTTCACGGGTACGTGACGCTGTAATTATTACCGAAATCAACAATGGAATGCAGTTGTGAGTACAAATCGTCGTAGCAAAATATGATGGTGTCAGGCTGAAGTCAAGTGTGCATGAAGTTCAAATAGATAGAATGCAAAATGTGCCAGTCGTTTTTGGAAAACACGAGGAGGTCGGAGTGTATGGAAACGAAAATGCATAGTAAAAGCTTGCAAATTGCCTCCTCATTATTTTACCCTGTTCACAAAGCAACCTCTATGAGGAAGTATATTCATCGATTGTCGCTTCAGCATTGAAAAAGGCTTGTGAACTTTATAGTTTGAACACCTTTATTTATTTTAGCCATATGTTATACCAAACATTCTTCAACGTTGTTAGGTGTGCGTACAAGATATTAGTTCCTTGTCTCATCATTTTCGGAAATTATGCGGTAAGAAAAATATTGATCTCCAGATTCATATGGCAATGTTGGATGAAGTGTAAAATATGTTAACACCCCGCTGTACCATTGATGACGTATATTATTTCAATACTTGGCGCTCACAACTGTTCGAAACTGACCCCAGGTGCGATTAAAAAGTGACTCTGTTATAGACGATTCAAAGAGTGTCGAACAGGTTGCCCAGAGTTCACTATTTCTTACGATATGTGAGTTAGGAAGGAAACAGCTCTAGAACAGAGTGAAATTACCTTCAACTCTAGAGATGCATCTGACACACACAGGTATCGTAATGATGTAGGAGCAAGTGTCTACTATATTCCGTATTGCGCAGGATGCTCAACGGTTTGCTGTTAACAATAAGTACAATTGTACGTATATTGCACGATAATTCACAGACGCTTCCACGTGCGATTCCAGTGTTTAGAAATAAGGAAGAGCGGAGTGTTTTGAAGCAGGGACATAGCACATTCGCTTTATAACGATGCCTGCGGTGCATATAAGTAGACGATTAGAATGATAGAAATATATAGGTGACATCGGCGCAGTGGTTAGGGCTTACCAAATATACATTTTTTTAATGCATGAATGACATTTTTTTTCGAGCCTGTCATCTGACTCAAACGAACCGCTAGAGCTATCTTAACATACGAGCAACACTAATCACACTAAACCAGCCAAGACTTGATCTCGTATTTTTAAAATCGAATGAAACTTTTTTACGTGAAGTATACTCAAGAAAACATAGGAAGTATTTTTTTATTCGTCAACAAAAAATGTTGTTCCGGAAATTATGTAAAATCAAATTTGATTGAAAAATGAGGGTACAGTAGACTCATTAATATTTCTGGTTCTATTTGTCGTCCAGAGATGAACCAACATCCGTTTTAAAGCTGATCGAATAAGTTCTTGTTCCACCCGCTGCGCATGTAAACTCCACATGTCAATCATGCTTGTTTCTCCACTGATCGTTTTTTACTTGTCCATCCGATTGTTTTGTGTCTGCCTACGGCGGACGTCACCCCCCTCCCTTACCCGGAGCCTCATCCAGAATGGCACGATGTCTCCAACAGCATTTTGTGCATTCAAAACGTTATATCTTTGTTGCTTCTCACCCGAATCGTGATAAAGTTTTAAATCCTTCCTGAAATTGCTGAAAACATACTTTCAAAGACATTTTAGCATGCTTTCAATGTGTACGCTGTTAAGAGACGCCAGTCGATCGATTTCAGGATGCTGAAAGCTTACTTATTACCATAAACTATGATGTAAAATCATGTACGTCCTGCTGCAATAGATCACCGATCCTGTCGAGCATTTACGCATAGTATCATCTGTTAAGATTAGTCAGAAGACATCTTACGATTTATTATAGATTTTTTAAACAGAAAGTGAATGCGCTAAGCTGTGTCTCTCATTACGTCCCAGGCTTAAAAGACTCCGCTCCCCCTTATTTCCAAACTATCATAGGTGGCATTAATATTTTGCAGACTATTTTTCTTAACCGCTAAACTCTAAGTTTTTAACCATTTTAAGTCTCCTGGCATTGAAATTTAACAAAAAAAAATGTTCACGAAAACAAAATTTGCTCTGTAAGAAAATGAAAACGGGCATATGGTGATGAAGTTTTTTTCATTCTGCTTCTGCGAAGATTTCGCGCATGTCAGTGGAACATAATACAGAAAGGCACACATATCAGAATCCCATAGGAGCCATTAACATCGAGGGGGTGAAATCGTTGTCTTCGTGTCAGAATGTCCTGGCCAACTTTGGTGGAAAAAACATGATGTTGCAGCCGTGGCGACGTATGTTATCGACGTTTTTTCAAGGTACGTGGTAATCCATTATCTTACACTATGCTCTTATTATCGAAAATCTCAATGCCAACCAGATGTTGTCGATGTGACGAACAATTATACAAAAGTTAAGAAATTCTCTTTCAAGCTGTGATTATCTGCCATGTTATGCATTACTTGCGAGTATTGTATATGAACTGTTTTTTGTTTGGTTTTCCAGGATATACGAGTATATCTGCACTTATCATCTTATGATATGAATACGTGATAATTAAATTCTCTTGACAGAAACGACTAAGTGCAATACAAAAGAAATTTCCATTGTTGTTAAAAAGTGATAAAATATTTTTTCTTTATTTCGTAGCATTGTATCAATAATTGTTGGAATTTCGCTTATGATAAAAGGCATACGTACAACAATGGTATATAATGAGTGCACATTTTTTTTATTCAACCGATAATAATGTGTTGAATTTCATAGATATGAATAATGTATTCCATACTATCTGTGTAGTTTTCGCGATCATTCACTTGAGTGCAATTAATTTGAGAAATTAGATGTGCGACGCTAATTTAAGTAACTCCATCAGCCAGACAACTAAAATGTTAATTTGTTTTTTTGCAGTTAAACGAAAATATGATGGAAAATGTATTATTTGAGGACTGGAATGAAGAATTGTTCTGCTGTTGTCAGAAGCGATTAGATCAGTTTCCTCGTAAACCAATTTTGGGATTTTTTAACTCTGTGCATTATTCAGAACAAATCCCACGATGAATTACACTCTGTGATGACTCATTTTCTTTGCAGCGACGTTATATACCGGTTAAGTGGAGAACATATTAAATAAGGTCAAAAATTGAAGACGAACATCACTCTAAACACTCAATTTATGTTAACAGTTTTTGTATTAGTGGATAGCTTTGATCTGGGTAACTGACAAAAATGTTAATATTACAACCGAACAAGAACCATCAACGAAATCCTTTAGGAAATGATTTTTATCTATACAGTCGATTTAAAAAAGAAACTAAAAGAGATACGGAACAATGTTTTAGACAGACATGTCACGATTTCGAGGGGGAAAGAAAATGGCGTTTTCCATTAAGTCGTAGATAGCGCCACTTTCGAGATTTCTTTATTGCGGCCAGTTTTTCAATCAGAAGTCGATATTTTCTTTTGAATAATAGTTGTAGATCTCTTCGAGACGCTTTTAAAATACCCCCCAAAAGCGTTTTTTTGCATAAGCCGTTAATTTATCCACGCGTTTTTTAAGAGCATGTTGGACGAATATGCCTAATATAAAAATTATCAAAAAATAAATTATCTCCATTACCTTGGATACATAAAGCTAGTCTTTTTTGGAAATTAATGACCGTTTTAAGTAAGACAGCGCGCGGTATTCACGCAAGCTGCACTGAATACACCGCTCGCTGTCTTACTTAAAACGGTCAGAAATTTCCAAAATATATTAGCTTTATGTATCCAAGGTAATAGAGATAATTTCGAACAGTTCATTCGACAGAAGGATCTGTTGAAGCGTGAGAGGCAAGGGGACTCACGTTAATCATGAAGCACCCCAAAAGCACCCCAAATCGACTGTATAAATAAAAATTACTTGTATAACTTAAAGTAGGCCACCCTGTATATGTTTCTACCATAATATGTATTTTATTGAAATAAAAACCTGTTTTTATTTGTTCCGTTTCGGACCTTACTATGTGAATGGTATTTTTTCTAGCATCAAGAAAAGAAGATGCAAAGTACAACATAGCATATGGCTTTCTCATTATTTTCCTTCTATACATAAAGCCACCGGCATGACAAACTATGTTGATCAATTTAGGTTTTATAATAGAGGAAACTGTGTAAAAAGTGGAAAATAATACAGATGAAATGTGCAAGATTCTACTTTGCAACTTTTTAAAAACATTTCAAGGAACAATACTTTCGAATATTCTTACAACCTTGTAAAGTACATGTATACATATTACATATATGGCTAAGATATAATGTTAAATGATATTAAGGTAATATTAAAGGACGATCTGTATTAAATTTGAGCGATATATATATATTAGGGTGGTCGTTAAAAATGAAATTTTTTCAGGCGCCCCCTAAAAAGTTTCAGTTCCAGGTAAAAACGTGACGGAAATTTTTTTTTCGTGAAAAAATGAAAATAACACGTGCCGCAAGATGATTAAAGTTGATTTTTTTGGCGAATCCGCAGTTTTTCGGAAATATCTCGCGAAATATGCAAATTTGGCAAAAAATCCACATGTATGAATTTGTGGAGAATTTAATTTTCTATAAAAAATGTCTCATCCATTTTTTTCAAAATCGTGTATTTAAAAAGATATTCCAAATAATCTTTTAAATTCATACATGTGGAAAAATGTTTACATGCGCGTGTTGACATTTCGTCAGGATTTTGCATATCGCAAAACATTTCTATAAAAAATGTCTCATCCATTTTTTATAGAAAATTAAATTCCCCATAAATTCATACATGTGGATTTTTCGCCAAATTTGAAAGATTATTTGGAATATCTTTTTAAATACACATTTTTGAAAAAAATGGATGAGACATTTTTTATAGAAAATTAAATTCCCCGTAAATTCCTACATGTGGGAAAATATTTACATGCGCGTGTTGACATTTCGTCAGGATTTTGCATACCGCAAAACATTGACGGCATCGACGCAGGTTGTGTAGCAAGCAGTAGCTATGGAGAACTCCTACTAAATGCCCTGTGCACAAAAGGGACCGGAGTCACTAGTCCCTGTCGAGCTTCTCGTCAGGCATGCACATTACTAATGCAGCCCACGTTGATTCGTTGACACGTGGTCGGGCAGCGTCAGTGGCAGTTAGTGGTGATCGCGATATTAGTATGGCGTCTAACTTATAATTGACGTCGTCCGATCGATATTTTAATTTATCTAAGGGGAACGTCCCCGTTGAGAGGAGCTGTCAGCTCATACAACAAGTAAAGACAGGGCCGTTGTACTGCTACGATGCGTTAACATCGAGCGTTACGGCTATATCCAGATGGGTGAGAGTGGAAAATTGAAAACGTGACGCGAACTATTCAGATGTCATATTCCTTCGTCGCGACGCCACTGCAATAGAGCCACTAGCCATACCGCTCGCGGTAAGCGTTCTAGTCAGGAAGTAATAAGTAAAAATAGTCTCTCTCCTCTTTTGCTTCCGTTTGCGAGCATCCCAGCAGCAGACACCAGCAATTACTTCAGTAATTATTAACGCCACGCGGCTAGTCAGCGGGGAGAAATCCAATTAGTGTTGATTAAATTATCGCGAATACTGTATAGTATACCATACGATATAGGAGTTCTGTAAACTGCAGCTTATAAAAGAATCAGCTTCGCATGTGCAGTCGTTGGTCACTCTGAAGTGAATAGCATACAAAACGCATTGAACAGAAAGAGATAAAAGGAACTACAGTAGAACTTCGATTTACCGGAGTCGGGTTATATCCGGGGAACGGATTAACCTCCCATCGTTGAAGTTACTAGCCTTTCTCTTCAGAAACCGTAGTCAATTTTACTTGAATATTTTATAGCAATTATGATTATGATGTATGAATTCTTACATAAAAATGTTGTATATTTAAAAAATCATGTGTTCGGAAAATTGTACGTTAGAAAATATTAATCAAAGGTATTTTTAATTGAACATTCAGCAAAGTTTTGAAAAAATAAATCTAGGTGTAAAATAAATCAGAAAAAAAAAGAAATACTCAATATCTTGGGTAGAAATTGGGATTTCGTACTTGATTTCGTTAACCGAGAAATGAATTGTGTATGTTTTTAGTATTAAACTTATGTTGCCAAGTAAATAGTTGACAATCGTATGCTATCGATATTATTAGTATTAAGATTATTAAAAACTCCCAACAGCCAGTGGAGGGGGTGAGGAGGGAGGTATTGGACTATTCGTGATTTCAATTAACCGTCGATATTTTAGATTCGATCACCCTGGTCAATTGGGGTTCTACTATACAGCTGTACGTTAACGTGATTTATGACAGAGAGTTTTCAACGGTACAGACAGCTGGTCGCATATTTAAAAGCCACTCTAGTGACGATAATGATTAATTCTTTCCCCCATGATTATATTTTGTGTGTTTTTACATGACATTCAGGGAGAACGATCGCATGAAATACTTTTTGGGGAAGGAATCACAATGTAATTGTGTACACGCTGACAAGGAAGGATAGTTTGGTGTCCCCCTCCGATTTTGATGAAACTCACGTATGTTGTAGAGCATCGAAAACTAAAAGACACATCTTTTGATGAAATCGCCCTTCAAAGTTAAGGGTGATTATGCAGTTTCACCCCTGCAAATGATTTTTTTTCTTCAACTTCACGTGGAATTTTTATTGTCTTTAATGAGGAGTATTTTGGTTTTTGTTTCATTAAAATCGGTTGACGCCTTCTGGATGAAATTGCATAATCACCCCTCGACATGCCTAAATTTGAAGGGCGATTTCACCCCTTAGAAATGTTTTTCCGCCGATAAAAAAAAATACGTGTCTTTTAGTTTTCGATGCTCTACAACAGGGGTCTCCAAACTTTCCAGCCTTAGGGCCATACTGATTACTCCAGTAAGTTCCGAGGGCCAAAACCATAAGCCTACAACAATGTTATGAGTAGTTAGCCCATGACCATATCAATGTAGATGTCATATTAATAATTATTCAACATAAAATTAGAATACTTCAGTAAACTAAATTTAATTTGCTATAAAAAATATGTTCTCTAAAAGGAGTTTTCAAGTATGCTAGCTCTCCGCGGGCCGGACAAAATCTGTCCGCGGGCCGAATGTGGCCCTCGGGCCGTAGTTTGGAGACCCCTGCTCTACAACATACGTGAGTTTCATCAAAATCGGAGGGGGACACCAAACTATCCTTCCTTGTGAGTACAACCCAATGAGACTCTAGTAGGGATATGCGAATATTAAAAATTTCTAATAATCGATGATTTTTAGAACATGAATTATTCAATTCGAAATTTGAATTTTAAATTCTAATAGTTTCCATCAAGAGACTCGGCAGAGTCTCCTGTCAAGTACATACCATGGACATATCTGACTCGTTTTTACACCTTTCATGATTTAAGCTTCTTCAATCATTATATTCTCTTTTATGGGGGTCTGGCCGAAATAAACTTAAACATTCGCTGAAAAGCTTTCTTTAGAAACCAAAAGCACACCGATCCATAAACTCTATGCGGAGATATAAAGATTTATATTTACGAGCCGCGATTATTTGTCAATAAAACTTTTTCGCTCAATCGTACGGAATTCGCATAGCTCCAAAGTTTAGAGCCTCGCCAAAGTTCCGTTGCTCTCCTTCACGTTCACGCGCTTTTCCATGTTTCGTACTAGTTTCGTACGTTTAAAATATTTTCGTTAAGGGATATTTCAATAATATAACCGTTGGCCCTGATCCCTGTCCGTGTATTACAGTTAAGATAAAACTGCATTTCGGTAATTACTAATTCTTCATTTATTTCATTATATTTCTAATCATTGCTTCGCACACAGTTTTGTTGAAACCCTAGCTTTTTGTTTAAACTTTTTTGTATAAAACAGAAAATTATTTTTATTTATAGGAAGGTATTAACAAGCATTAACGTTATTAGTCCTTTACGAGATTTTTTATTTGATAATTACATCATTTTGACCACTTTTGAGAAACTCTTAGAGTCAAAGAGCCTATGCATTATGATTGTTTTAAATTCCACATATGGATTTACGGATTGAAAAAAATTATGAATATACAAGATTGACATTAACTGCAGAATATGGCTGGAATAATTATAATTATTATTTATTATTATTATTAGTAGTAGTAGTATATTATACTATTAGTATATTATTATATTATTAAGTATAAATTCTGAAAGTATTTCAAGAATACAGTAAACCAGTTTCACCTCTCGTTACTCTTCGGCGAATTAAATCTTCACAAAAAGAACTGAGATCTCTAAAAACACATACGATTTTTTTTAAATGTATGTGCGCACGCTATCTCTTACAATTTTTGAGATATTGAGCTAACCATTACAATTTCATGATATTTAACATTTTTTGAATTTGAAGAATTATTACTGAAAAGTTCCCGCGTCGCACAAATCTTGATTTATGAGTTGAACATTTATGGAAACAAGAAATTGCAAAAGATGTCTTCTCATAAAAGAAATATTTTGAGTAAAAGAAAATGACGAAGAAACATAATGTAAAAATGTCCTTTTTAGGATTTTTTGTACTTGTTACTAAATTCTTCGATGTTCCATTTTTTTTTGTAACTAGATAGCTTTGGGTATAAAAATGTATGGTTCTTTGGGACGTCTACACTAATTAAAAATTTGATTAAATAGGACATTTTTCTTTCAATTGTTAATGTTATATTGAATTATTCGAGCTAAAAACTACTTTGATTGTGTCGATCAATCGATTTAATTGGACAAATTAAATAATTCGTGACATTTTTCTATTGATTGCAAATTATAATTCTTCTATTATCAATATTATAAGGTTAAGTACAGGTTCTTTGTCCAAAATGATCATCAGATCTGGATATAAATAGAAATTATGATGAACAATAGACCGCACAACCCCATCGATTCGTACTAAACGTGTCCATACTAGCATTGTGAAACCTTTTGCTGCGCTGTATTCCACCCGCCACCTCAATATTTTTGATCCATGATTGTATCTTGACACCTCAAATAACTAAGATCCGTAATTATCTGGAAGGATCTCAAGGATACTTGGATAATCGGGTATCCGGATCTAAAGCGTCGGATTCGTTCAAACCGAATAATTCGGATTATGTTGATGATACACGAAAAGTGGTAGCCCTGCTGTTAATAACCTGCACTGTTAAAAATATTTGGAAAAATAGTTTACATTCATAGAAAGTATTTATGCATAAACTGTTATATTAAATTTAATATACAACTATGAAGCAATATACAACTACCTGTTTATTGAAACACGATATTTTTACCGCTTTTAATATATCGTTCATTAATTTAACATTATACTAGTTAAATTTAATATACCTGTTTATGTAAACATGCTTACTGCACAAAAATATTCATTTTTATACAGAAAATTTTTACGTCCTACGCAGACAGTACCGTTCGTCTTCGAACTCGATTTAAACAATTTATAACGACCAGCTGTCTCACCGGAAAATACCCCACCGATGGAATGTGTCAAAGTGACAAACATGGTACGATCCTTCTTCTACTATGGAGTCCAGAAATAGCTTTTCTCCATCTAGATATATCCTCATGATCGAGCCAACACTTCGACAGTTTTGTTAACTCGTCCTTCGTCTCCTTCCGAGATTCTTCAGTCTCATCTCCCAATAAAGCGAAGATTTGTGAGGGCATGAGATTTGTGAGAGCAGATGAGTAATACGTGATCTGTTTATATTGACAGCAGTTGAATCGGTTCGTCTGTCGTGTATGCCATATCGACTACCCGCTGAAAAAGCTCTTATTAGTTGTCGCCAAGTGCGTTAATTGGTTAGCGATCGCGTTCCAACTATAGATCTTACCTCTCCTCTCGTGGTCGACGGTTTACCATACATGTAGTATTTATACGCGAGCATCTACTCGACGGCGTATCATATAGAAAAAGTGATGATTTCGCGATCGATCTTTAGATATATTGTTGCTAATACTCCAGTCTATTGGAAATACGGACCGCAGATTAAGTAATTCTGCAATTCATCGTATTCCACTACTATAGTTTCTTAAGTTATTTATTTGTACGTCGATCAAACGTGATGGCGCGAACTACGTCTCTGATTAGACCAGAATATCGGATGGGGTTCGCAAAATTGAGTTACATACGTCGAGACGAATTTTCCTTAATCTTGGATTATCCAATGTGGTCCTAATTCGTATTAGTGCAGAGTTTGGGAGAGATAAAGAGGATGCAGGATCGAATGATGAAAGTACTACCGATGCTAATTATTTCGATAACCACCAACCAGTACGACAGCGATTCAATCCAGCGAGATTCACCCCACTGGATATCATACTCTCTTATGTTAGATCCGCGCTCATTGCGTGTTCTATACGCAATCATACACGCGCGCGTTTACGCTCACGTGCCTATGCACAAACGTTAAACGTGAACATTGCACGCATAGTAGGAGTGAGCGATAAATAACTTAGCAGTAATTACTTAGCCTACAGATGTGGCGTCACTGCACTGCGCAGCTTGTTTCCCCGTGTGCCCGCGATGACGGGCGGGCATTATGCAAGGGATATTTGTTCCGAACGACAGGCCAACGTTGCTGCTGCTGCTGCTGCTACTGTAACTGCAACGTTCAATAGCTGTATCACGCACTTTCTCTTCCAGACGCGATGAGCGACCTTCCCGCAGGACCCATGTGCATATAGATATATTCATTCAAGCGTTAACACCGGCTCTTGGGTGGTGGTGGTGGTGGTAGTGGTGGCCGTCGTCGTCTTCATCATTGTGATGACATAGCTGCTATATTTAACTGCTCTTGCCAATTATAGGTCTCAAGTAATACTTTCCACAGCTGCAATTATCTCCCTTTTCTTTCTTTATTGAATTGAGAACATTGCCATTTGGTTTTAAGTTCGAAAATATTATGTATGTGTTTGTTTTTCTATAGGAGGGACTAGCAGACACGCAGCAAGCGGAAAGACTCTACGTGCTTTCATTTTGAATTCGACCACCACCACGTCCATCTTTGGGCTTAATTACCCTTCGTGATTGTTAATAAGAACAACATTGCAAGACCTAGTGTCAAAGATAATCAGAGTAAATACTTAGAAAATATTTAAAGTTAATGAGCTACAGCTACGTAACCAACTATCATATGTCATGGATAGACGTTAGAGTATCCTATAACGTTCATTCACGAAGCATGCCGATTCATAGTAGCTCATAAACTTTAGCTTATTGATTTTATATAGATATAGCCTCTATGTCCGGTCAGTAGGATGGATATTTTTTTACGAAAATCAACTCAGGGTGCGAGATACGTGATCGCGATTCTAAGCACGGAAATCTAATTTTTTAATTTTATTCGAAATATGATATTAATACCAATTGAGTAAACTTTTTCCCATATCAGAGAATTTGTGGATCGGCGAGAATCACAAAGAAGCAATGTACATATTTTTTATATGCACGCTTTTTTATTTTCATTACATGTAACTGGCATTTATTTGATTTTTTTCTTTGTTTTTCCGTTTTTCTGTTCCTGTTTCGTTATTTATTATTTGCCTTTCATTCGTGTCACGTACATTATCCTCATCAATCCTGTGATTTAGCCTTCTAAAGTGTCTCAATGGGACGTTTTACCGTTTTTCTTTAGTATCATCTTGGTATACTCAATATGTCATAAACTTCGTTACTTATTTTAGAGTTTATTTGACTTACAGTTAAATTACATAATCTATCAGATGTAATCACGATGAAAATTACAGTTTATAAAACGTTATGATCAGTAGTTTTCCCTTACAACTGTGCATGGTGAAAGCCATCTCCTTAAAACTTTATGACGATGATCCGTTGGTTTTTGGCACTAATAATCAAGTAAGTACACTTTGCTGACAGTGACGCATAGCAAAAGCCATCTCTTGGTGCTGACAATGCTGCTTGAAGCTTTACCAGGTGTATGCATAAGTTTTTTCCGGTTTAACTAAGAGATGGCGCCAGCGAAAAGTACGCAGCGTATTAATTTGACACATACGTTATTTTGTTCGTCTGACATTAACCTACAAACACACACAAGTTGAGTCCGCCAAAAACTAGCGTCTTTGTTTTATCGTTCAGTGATCATGTCGAGTTTTGTGCCTGAAAAAGAACATTTGCAGCACGCATTGCTTTTCTTATTTAATCAAAAGAAAAAGGCTGCTGAAAGTCAACGTTTGCTGGTAGAAACATATGGTGAACACGCTCCATCGATTAGAACATGTGAGACATGGTTTCGACAATTTAAAAGTGGTGATTTCAATGTGAAAGACAGTGAGCGCTCTGGTAGACCACAAAAATGCGAAGACGAGCAATTGCAGGAGTTATTTGATGATGACCCAACTCAAACTCAACGGCAATTAGCAGAAGCATTACATGTGTCACAAGAAACAATCAGCAGACGTTTACGAGTAATGGGGAAGATCAATAAACTCGGTAAATGGGTCGCACAAGATTTGAATGAACGTCGCAAAAGAAAATCGCAAAGTCACTTGTGAAGTGCTGCTTCAACGCCACGAAAGGAAATCATTTTTGCATCGAATTGTGACGGGTGACGAAAAATAGATTTATGTTGAAAACCTGAAGCGGAAAAAATCGTGGCTTTCACCTGGCGAAGCCGGTCCTTCAACACCAAGTCCAAATCGCTTCGGCAAGAAGACCATCCTCTGTGTCTGGTGGGACCAGAGCGGTATTGTATTATGAACTCTTGAAGCCCGGCGAAACCGTTAATACACAACGCTATCGCCAACAAATTATTAATTTAAACCACGCATTAATCGAAAGACGACCGGAATGGGCCAGAAGACATGGCAAAGTGATTTTGTTACACGACAATGCGCCGTCTCACACAGCAAAAGCAGTGAAAGACACCTTGAAATCGCTTGGATGGGACATCCTTCCGCACCCGCCGTATTCGCCAGAACTGGCGCCATCTGACTATCACCTCTTCGCATCAATGGGGCACGCGCTCCCAGAGCAGCACTTCAGCAATTTCGAGGAAGTTGGGAAATGGCTCGACGAATGGTTTGCCGAAAAAGACAAGCAGTTTTTCTGGCATGGTATTCATAAGTTACCTGAAAGATGGGCGAAATGTGTAGAAGCCGATGGCCAATATTTTGAATAAAACAAAAATTAATTTCCCTTGAAAATTACGTGTTTTTTTTACCAAAAAACCGGAAAAAACTTATGCATACACCTGGTAGATCATATGCAGCTGTGTTCGGAATAAGTGATGCCTCTCACGATTATGAGCTAAGTAAATATGCTGTTCTTACAACTACGCACGGCGTCATATGGTACTTTGGAGATTCAAACAGCACCAGCATCTGCGTTACGACAGGAAAATCGTTTTCGCCGTGCGTTAGTACTGTACAAGTACTTTCCCAATTCACATTAATGAAAGACAGTTACTGGTGCAGACACCGCCGCTTATAATGCCTTAAACAATAAAAGATAATACAGTGTAATACTTTCTTTATTGCTTAAAAATTATTTTATGAGTTATAAATTCTTCAACTCGGGAAATGATACCATATAGTAAGGAAATCGTCTAACAATGTAGTTAACAATTGTAATGCTGATAAGGCACGGTCGTGTTTCTGGGTAATATCGAGTTAAATAATAGCACTCCTTGGAGCAAGGCTGAAACTGATACCAATGACTATAACAACAATAATAAATCCTTCAATTCCTCCTAATTAATCGAACATCACTCAATATAATAATTCGTTCCAATTAATATATCAACGATCCATGTAACAATTTTTTAAGTAATTCAACGTATTATAAGATCGATTCGTGTAACAAATTCTATAATTTCTTTAACAAAGGTTATAAAATCGTATATTTCTGTCAACACAGGAATAAGTAATTTCATTCATTAAGCATATCAGTAGTATGTGTACACCTTTGCTCCATCCCACTCCTATCCCCACTCCTTCCCCCACCACGCGGCTACCCCCACCACCTCACTTTTCCACCGCCGCGCTACCCACTCTGCTTGACCAGTGTCGGTAACGTGGAGATGGTAAAGTGAGGTGGTGTGGGTACCTTGGTGAACAAGGAAGAGTAGAGATAAGAGTAGGATGGAGCAAAGGTGTACACATACTTGGAAAAATGAATAAAATTATGTACTCACCACCACCGCAGCTGTTGTAGGCATCTACCCTCCTGTTAAAGCGATTTTAAACTCCTGTCTCTCGAATGTACTCTCTCACACACGCACACACACACACATACACATGCACAGTGTCTTTAATTCATTACTATGTCCTCGTCAAAGCCCTCGTCCACGGCATCGATATCGTAGCCGATATCTATCTCATCACCGAGGGCTTCTATAATAAACGCCGCCACATCCACGCGTTCACCGTTCGATAAGCGAACCCGCGGAACGCTATCGCCGGCAAGAGGTCGCATCATGACAGCGATCAAGTCATCTCCACCGCACGCTTCTTCGACGAGCTGCTCGATACCTGCAACGTCCACGCGGTCGAGTCCGTATATGGAAAACTCCATGACAAGAACCGGTAGCATACTTGCTAGAGGATCCGGATGAAATAGGTGAGACCAGTCGATGTAAATAGTTTCGCCGAAATCGACTAGCAGCACCTCGCAGTACCCATCAAAGTCCGGGTAAACCACTTCCCCGCGGGCAACGTTATTGAAACGAGGCACAATACAGGACATGCCGATATGCAACTCCCCAAGTTCAATGGATCTTCCACGACGTTCCACTAAATACACACTACGTAGGAGTTCTTCCAACTCGTCGTATGCATCGCACATTTCCTGCGTACGCAGAAACACACTCATTACACTCTCGACAAACATTAATCGGCACCAAAACGCGTCGCTTAAAATCTCCTTGCCGTATCGTGGATACATATTGCTTTTTATTGTTTCCAAACAGGATGCCAAAGACAGACTAAATGCTCGAGACGCTACTAGAGAGTATCACGGGCATAAAGATAACAGCCTCCTATGAATCATAACTAGGTATCCATCACTTTGAATGCAACGAAAGAGGTTTTCGAGCATGCATAGCCCTGCGCTATGCTCCTCGCAAAGTGCTTGCTCTGCAGTAAAAGATATAGAATATGTTCCCTCACAGAGAGAGAGAGAGAGAGAGAGAGAGAGAGAGAGAGAGAGAGAGAGAGAGAGAGAGAGAGAGAGAGAAAGACTTCAATTATTATGCTATAAAAATAAGAGACACAGTAAGATCAGATATTTTTAAATTAACCAATATTTTATGGAAAGCACTTTATACATTTACCGTCGTATACAACAGCCCTGCAAACACGGTCATCCACGCTCGGAGATTCCTTCACCGTTAATTTTATTTTTATCGCTATATGGAATTAATTTGTATTGTCACTCGTAATATTGCTTTTAAATTATTTTTCGCTGTGGACGTTGTCATCATAGTGTACTTCTGAAAAAAGAACGAAACAACTATTTAATTGAGCACACTGATCAATAAAAAACATCGTGTACAGAATAATCGATATTGTCTTACCTGATATGCCACGACTCATTATACAAAGTTGGCAGCGTTGATGATCTTCTGCCACCGACGACAACTGCGGATGAGGATGTCGGGTGGCACTTTTCTTTCCCGAAGCTAGCTCTATCTTCCTCTCGCTCTCCATGACACGAATAACGAACCATCGGTGTCGGCTCATATGCAGGGGCTGCTCGCTCTGCAAAACATTATTTTTTAATTAAAAATAAATATCACATGATTTAAAATTATTTTATATTTTTTACTTACCAAGCTCAGCTGCTTTGCTGCTAATCGACATTGGCACGTATTCCGTGATCTGCTGTGTTAATAAAACAGACACGAGCGATCCGTCTTCTTTCTAGCGCAGACCTTTGCTGATGCTTCGGTTTTACGACTGTCTCTCTCTCTCTCTCTCTCTCTCTCTCTCTCTCTCTCTCTCTCTCTCTCACTGTGACTGACATCGGTGTATACTTTATAATATTTCGAGCGAAATGTACACTATATACAATTATTTACAACAGTTTCTTTATCACAAATAGCTGCACATACGTAGAATTATTGCGTTCGCAACGCAACACCCGATGCATGATCAGCGATATGACCACGAAACAGCACAATTATTTCGGACAAAATAATTTTCATAAACTCCGTATCCTCTGGCGTTAGCAAGATCGCGATGTGTTCGAGCGCTTCTTCAAAGAAGTCCTTGGAACCGATGATCTCATACGCTACTGCACGAGGCATTTCACTGGCAACTATCTGTTCACGGACATATGATACCACCTCGTTCATACACCTCTGAATCGTTTCACTTTTGCTCTCTAGAGCCTGCATATGAATATCAATTCTTCTACTTATTTCGACGAGCATATCAAATGTAGACCGCTGAAGAACAATGTTTGGAGAGTATTTTCGGAAGCGTTTCCGTTTCGATTCTCCAGATTCCTCTTGATTCTCGTATTCCTCATCAGCGCTACCGCTTATTTTACCAAATGACACAGCTCTGTGCTGGTAACACGAGGTTAAAAGTGTGTAATGCGTTGTGTGCTCTATGCGGGTATTACACATTTTCTCAGCATCAGTCCCATGAGCTTCGAAATATTGTTGGACGCGAGAAAAATCACTTTTAAACACTCGCCACTCGTCCGCACCGAGTGTAATTCCGGTAAAAGTATTCGACAATATTTTCACCACCGGTGTAAGCGTACACGTAGAGTTCAACTCGAACCCGGCTACGATTATTTTACCAAATGATTTATT
The DNA here is from genome assembly GCA_963942595.1 of Cylloceria caligata. Lineage (NCBI taxonomy): Eukaryota > Metazoa > Arthropoda > Insecta > Hymenoptera > Ichneumonidae > Cylloceria > Cylloceria caligata. The sequence goes on from OZ012708.1 coordinate 13,052,538, forward strand.
TAAACCGTACATAACGGGGCTCACTATATACTGCGATATCGCATGAGGCTTAGCACCGTTATTTGCCATTTTTATTGCTTTCCTGTAGACTGTAACTTTTCGAATGAATCGTCGGTGATGTTCATACTCCGTTTTATACAGATTTCCCCCACCACCTAACTGCACTGCCTCTTCTTTTGATACTGCAAATCATACGCCTGAAAATTGCTAGCCAATATCCTTTGATATTTGTCGTATTCTCCTCAACAGCCTAGTAACAGCAGCAGATATATCCCAAAACTCTTGCATACTCGCGCACACTTATGCGCACACGCACACATTGACATACAGATAATATTCGTCGGTGAAATTTGATGATTTTCCTCATGGCCGAGTGCCTTGAAATTAGATGAAAACAATATGACTTTCATCAGCGAAACTCGATAACTAAGTACATCACCATCGCTAAATATTTCCCTAGGTCTTGCTTTTGTAAAGCGATCGTGTGCGGCCATCTTCTTGGTTAGTCGTATTCATTACATCGCTGCAGTATATGCAGAGAGAGAGAGAGAGAGAGAGAGAGCTTGTTAAAGGAATATATATAAAAGTAAGCCGCTTTGAAAATTCTCTAGTTAATTGTCTGATTTACTGTGGTTACTACTACTACTACTCTAACAGCACAATCATGGTCAGAGTGGTAAAGCGCTCATTGATAAGAAAATTGATAGAGTTTATATTGAAGCGTAGACCGTCGTTGCGTTCGCGCTGGGGTCGAAGAAATTTGCAGATCACCCTATGGGAACTTCCGACACAGGCGGTTGTTCGTAAAATTCGCGGTATGCTGTGCGAGTGTCATCAGCGCGATTTAGTTGACGCGTATAATATTGGATTGTTTGATAATCAAATAATTATTGATTCGGTGGTGCGTGTTATTCGTCGACGAGGTTGGCTGAATGAGACGGCTCTGCAACCCATACTCAGTGAAAGACGTAAGTAATATACAGCGCTAATTACTTTTATTTTATTTCCTTTATTTCATAAGATTTTTATATAGTTCGACGGTATGAGGACGCAGAAATGGGATCCGACACCTATGATTTCGATGAGGAGGGTAGAACCGATTCAGATGATCATAGCAGGGACAACGATGGCGACAGCACAGTAGGGAATCGCTGGATAAATTTTACCCAACCATTCTGCGGTTATAAGCCTACAAACGGTCTTTTTATGGCAGGCCCCTCGAGAGAATCAGATGAATCCGTCGCAGGCCCATCGCGACCATACAGTTCAAACGATGATGCCAACAGCCATACAGACAGCGAGGAAGAAGAAGAAGAAGAAGAAGAAGAAGAAGAAGAGGAGGAGGAGGAAGAAGAAGAAGAAGAAGAAGAAGAAGAAGAAGAAGAAGAAGAAGAAGAAGAAGAAGAAGAAGAAGAGGAGGAGGAGGAGGAGCAAGACGTAGACGATGACGACGAGGAGGAGGAGGAGGAAGAGGAGGAGGACCCTGTAGATTCAGGTAAGCTTTTAATAATACAACTACGTTGACAAAAATTTAAAAATGACGCGGATAATAATAGTAAAATGAAAAAGCAGGGTACGAGACGGACCCAAACGTTTTTCGCTTTGCACGATTCACTGTGCCGAGACCGCCGACAATCGAGTTGGTTTACGAAATGCGTCGGCGGTTCCCGGGTGCAGTTGACGGATTCGAGGACTAGAAGCAAATATAAGTTTGTAATTCTTACGTTACACGAATTATATGCAAAGTATATAGCCAGCGACAAACAAAAATTTAAAGTAAATTAAATAAAAATTCTAATAAATGGTTTAATTATGCCTGCAGGTGGACAGACTGGCGATGGAAGGACTGCTGCACGGGGTGGTGATATTTTGCCTCCTGGTGAACGTTTCGGTATCGACAACGAGCAGAGACGTTATTTTTCACGCTTTAGGATGCAGGGTCGAGAGACAGATTTTTATTTTCGCCAGCCACCGGTCGGTATCGATCATCTGACATGGTTCGAGGGAGGTGTACGCGATGTTCTCACACGTCTTACAGAATCGTGCGAAGGACATGATTATGTGGGTATGACTCTGAGCGTACCGTCTTTTGCGCAAGGACCTGTATGGTTATCATTTCGACCAGCTCGTGACATCGTTCCCGACGATATATGGCGACTAATTAATAGTGTAGCTCAGAGCGCGCGCGAATTTCGAATAGACGCTGGTACATGTAGAATGACGACATGTATAGTACGAGGCGTCGAAGGAGCTGGTGCGGGTACTAGGCTTACACACGAGTCTATAGCAAAAAAGTCAATTTTACGCATAAGTAATCGCGATAATTTGTGTCTACAACGATCCCTTGTCACTGCCCGAGCGCATGCCGAACGCGGTCAAATACGTACGGGTGTGCTACACAGACGATGGTGTCAAATTCGGAACGGGCTTCGAGGTGCGCAATATACAGCGGCGATAGAGCTCACACGTAATGCAGGGGTAACGACACCGTCTAGGGGGTGTGGTGCGCGCGAAATTCAGCTCTTTCAGGAGTACTTGGTTCACGAGGGTATAGCGATTGTTGTTTATGAATTTCTCACCTTCGGAAAACGCGTTCCGGCTCTGTACGATGGGCGAAAATACGTACTCACTGCAACAGGTAAAATTAATCATACACTCTTTATTCTCTATTACGAGCGTTCTCATCACTATCAACCGATATTAAATCTCGCCGGTGCGCTAGGTAGTCGGGGGTTCTGCACGCAATGTAATTCCAAGTATATTCGAGTACTCGAGCATCGATGTAGCTATCAATGTGCTCGATGTAAATCCACTTATTGCAACGGTAATAGAGACTCTCAGCCTGAGTATTGCGCAGACTGTAATCGTTCGTTCTTTGGTGCTTTTTGCCTCGCTCATCACAAGAGTGAGGGCTCCGCGGGTATCACGTCTCGTAAATATAGACGGTACAGCGTCTGTAACGCATTGAAAATCTGTAGAGGCTGCTTGCGTATGATTAAAACCACAGATAAAAAGATGCATGTATGTGGTATATCGTTTTGTACTACATGCAAACAAACGCGGCCGACTACGCATGCATGTTTTATAGCACCTCTTAAGAAATCAGATGCGCAAAAGGAGAAGAAAAAAGACAAGTCTTGCACGAGATTTTTATTTTATGATTTTGAGACGCAGCAACACGAGCAATTGCATGATGATAAATCGACACGAATTCACGAGCCGAATTTATGTGTCGCACAATGCGTATGTATGGCATGTCTGGATATCACAGATATAGTGACCGATTGTGCTAACTGTGGTAAACGTGAATTCGTGTTTATCGATGATCCTGTTGGGGATCTCGTAAAATTGGCATTATCGCAAAAATTTGAAAAGACCATCTGCATCGCCCATAATGCTAGAGGTTTCGACGCACAATTTATTCTACGGTATTTAATCGAGGTGCAAAAAACACAGCTGCCCTCTCTGATTATGAACGGTACGAAGATTGTCTCGATGAAAATTGGCGATGTCGTTTTTCTCGATAGTCTAAACTATTTACCCATGGCTCTTAGTGCTTTACCTAAGGCCTTTGGTTTCGCTGATGAGGTGGCAAAAGGTACATTTCCCCATTTATTCAACACACCGGAATATCAGAATTACTCAGGTCCTCTGCCGGCTTTGCATTTTTACTCACCCGATACCATGTTCTCAGCGGATCGCGAGCGCTTTTTAAAATGGTATGAGGAAGAATCGAGCCGCGTAGATTATAAATTTGATTTTGCGACGCAATTTGTGCAATATTGTCGTACAGATGTTACGGTTTTGAGACGAACGTGTTTAGCTTTTCGAGAGTTACTTATACGTTGTGGGAGCGTGTGCCCCTTTACAGAAGCATGCACGATAGCATCAGCATGTATGAGAGTATTTCGAAAGAATTTTCTACAGAAAGATCGCATTGCGGTGTTACCACCAGGAGGATATCGCTGGGGCGATAAGCAATCGCGCAAGGCCGTCGTATGGCTCGTATGGCTCGAGCGTGAGCTCAACTGCGTTATCGCTCATGCTGAACGCACGAGAGAGTATCGCCCTCCGGCCGGCCTACCGGCCGTGGACGGTTACTACGTGGATGCGGGGGTCCATCACGTTCTTCAATTTCATGGTTGCTTTTGGCACGGTTGTCCGCGATGTTATCGCGTGAATAGAGATGCTCGAACTAAATTCGGCGATACAATGGATGAGCGATACGAGCGTACCATTCTTATTTCCGGGCGAATCAGATCGAAAGGGTACACTCTAACCGAAATATGGGAATGCGATTTTGACAGATTACTCGAGAATAACGAGGAAATGTCGATATACGTGAAAAATCACGCCATGGTCAAGCAGGCGCCTCTCGAACCACGCGATGCATTCTTTGGCGGTCGAACGGAAAATTTTGTAAGCTTGTACGACGTCGCGAATGGGGAGCAGATACGCTATGTGGATGTTTGCTCGCTGTATCCGTGGGTATGTAAGAATGGAAAATATCCCGTTGGACACCCGAAATTGTACGTAGGCGACGAGTGTCGAGAACTCGTAGGACCTGAAAACGATCTAAGTGTCGTCGAGGGTCTCGTGAAGTGTACAGTGCTGGCGCCGCGCGATTTGTATATACCCGTACTGCCTGTTCGCATGCATGGGAAACTACTGTTCCCCCTGTGTAGAACGTGCTGTACAGATATGGACACATCCGAGGTTTGTACACACGATGACACGACTGAGCGAGCGTTTGACGGCACATGGGTCGTGGACGAACTGAGAAAAGCTGTGTCGCTCGGATATAAAGTGACGCGTATCTATGAAATTTGGCAATACGTTGTTACGCAGTATGACTCGACAACGCGACGAGGCGGTCATTTTGCCGAGTACATCGATACATTCCTAAAAATAAAACAGGAGGCGAGTGGTCCGCCAACAGAGTGTAACGATGACGAGGAAGCAATAGAGCGTTTTATAGCATTGTACAAGGAGTCTGAGGGTGTATATCTCGAGCGAAGTGCTTTGCAGCCAAATCCGGGTTTACGTTCACTAGCGAAATTGGCTCTTAATTCATTCTGGGGAAAGTTTGGTCAACGAGAGAATCTCACGAAAACCGTTATCGTCTTCACGCGCGCGGAGTTAATGAATTTACTAACGAGTCCGGAGATTGAGGTGACGGGGCTGCTACCGGTTAATCACAAGATTATGTATGTAAACTATGTGAGCAACCGCGATGCTATCCAACCATCACCGACATCAAACGCCGTGATTGCAGCATACACGACGGCACAGGCACGCCTAAAATTATACAGTTATCTTGAGGGGCTCGGGCGGCGAATATTGTACTGCGATACGGACTCCTGTATTTACGTGAGCCATCCCGGTGGTAACGAGTATGAGCCGCCAATCGGTCAATTTCTAGGAGTTCTTACGGATGAATTAAGTGAATACGGGCCTGGTAGTTATATAACTTCGTTCGTTTCGGGTGGACCAAAATTTTACGCATACCTTGTTCGTAAACCCGACGGTACGATTATTGAAAAATGTAAAGTGAAGGGTATCACGCTAAACTTTGCGAATAGCCGTCACGTAAATTATAACGCATTACGATCTTTCGTGACAGGAGCAAGGAGCGTACCTATTATTTTAAAATTCGACGCTATTCGACGTACGGAATTTCATCATGTAGTAACGCGTAAAGAAACGAAATCATGCGAGCCTGTTAACACGAAGCGAAAACGGCACGGGCTGTACTCTACTGTACCGTATGGCTATTGTGAAATACGCTAATTAGTATAACGCAAAAAGTATATATCAGTTTACGGGTGATAGTTTTACGGGTGAATACGCGATATTTAAAAATAATCTTTTTGTCTAATTTCATGTAACATATTTACTGTGTACAATACATTGAAAAAATTGATTTATCATGTATAAAATCGTTATCGGATCGTTCTTTTTGTGCTGCTATTCGTAACAGTAGCTGCTATCTCTCTACCGTTCCCTTTTGTGCTGACTTTCTCATCGTTGATTCCTTTTGTCCCGTCTTTCTTATCGAGTGTTTCCTTTTGTTCTGGCTTTCTAGTGCTACATCCGTGGATATAATATCGTTGTTTAGAATTTGATGATTCGTAAAATTTGTATATAGAGATGTATGCATAGTGAAATAAAAATATTGCTTTATTTGTGAGAAATATAAAAATTATCGTTATTTAATATACATACAGCGTAAACGCCAGCTTATACCGCGGGCCCGCGCCTCATCAGCTAGTGCAGGCGCGCCGCGTCTTATCAGCTTTTTAAGGCCGCGAAAATAGCTGATGCCGCGGGGTCGCCGCCGCCGCCGCCGCCGCCGCCGCCGCAGCCGCAGCCGCGGTATAAGCTTATCTAAGAGTATGCTGATTGATTTTGATAGACACTCATCGATATGGATACACGTTGGAAACATCCGTGGACAGCTGTGATAAGCGGTCTTACGGGATGTGGTAAAACATATTTTGTAAAAAAATTCTTTAAATACATGCGCGAAATGACGGATGTCCCGTTCGAGCGTATACTTTTTTATTACTCAGAGTGGCAGTCCGGGTATTCAGAGTACGGTGATAAAATCGAATTTCGCGAGGGTTTACCGCAAGCAGTAGACTACTCGAATGACGCAAGGCCTAAACTTGTGGTCATTGACGATCTAATGCGCGAGGCATCCAACAATACGGTGGTCGATCTTTTCACCAAGGGTAGCCATCATAAAAATCTTAGTGTCATTTTCATCACGCAAAATCTCTTCCATCAGGGTCACGGGCAGCACGATATCTCCTTAAACGCTAATTATATCGTTGTCTTCAAAAATCCGCGAGATCGCGCGCAAATTCAACACCTAGCCCGACAGGTATGTCCCGAGAATCCACGATTTTTGCAGGAAGTATATTTCGATGCAACAGCCGTACCGCACGGCTATCTATTATTCGACTTGAAACAATCGACGCCTGATAATTGTCGATTTCGCGCCTGTATATTTCCCGATGACCAATACCATTACGTTTACGTGCCTCAAAAAGCAATAAAAGTTCGCGATGCGTCGCGCGATGTACCAGTAATGCGCTTGTAATGGCGTTGCGCGGACCTCTCGATAAAAAGCAAATAATTATATTGCAAGCGTTGTGTTATCTGAAGCAAGAGCAACGACGTGCAATTTTGCGCAAAGCAGATGTAGCGCTTGTACGCTGTATATGCGAGTGTGCTCTAAACGTTTTACAGGGAAACGTGAGTCTGAACAACGTGCAAAAGAATCATCTTCGGAGGCACGCGACAATTCTTCGACGACTAGCCGCCAAAAGGGGAAATTGGAGCGGTAAGAGGAAGATCATCGTCGAGCACTGTGTCGGATTTCTCAAGTTGCTTCTTGCGCCTGTCTTGGCCTACGCGAGACATGGAGTATGCCAGAAAGATGGTACTTATTCCTCATGATAACATACATCGTCTCGCTGGACTCGCCGCTACTGCCGCTGCTACTACTACTACTACTACTACTAGTGCAGACCCGTTGCCTTCCGTACAGACTACCGGTACGCCATTATCGCGCCTCGGCTCTGAGCTGAGTGAAATTCCAAACTCTCACTCGTACAAGAGCGAGAGAGAGAAGTGGATAGCGTACCAACAGGTTTTACAGCGTTATCTTCACATGGTCGAATACGATAATGCCGTACCGAATATTTCATCAAAACGAAAAGTAGCAGTACTCGATAGCCACGAGAATAAATCCGACGACGATTTAATGAACAAAGCTAAATCGCGGCTCAATGACACACTTATTATCGATAGCGTACCAAAAAAATTTAAATCTAAAGCAATATCGTTGCTTCGCAATTTGCATCGCAGCGCCGTTGGTAAAAAAATGACATGGGACCGTAACGGCGTTGTTTCCATAGACGGCAGAAGAATTTCAAATTCCAATATCGTTGATCTTGTTAACGATGCTATGCGTGCTAGAAAACGCGAGAAACCCATCGGACGATCTCACTTTGCCAAACTCCTGCGAGCGATACAGATGCCCCGTGAATTTATCGGTAATCCCGCGTTACTACACGAGCCTACACCTACATCATCCTCGACACCACAGCGGCGTCTTATTTTACCGCGCGAAAACGATAGTAGCAGCAGCAGCAGCAGCAGCAACGGTAGCAACAACAACAACAACGACGACGAGGCCGAGACCGCACACTCAAACAGAGATTTAATGCTCACGGCTGAAAACGACATCGTCGAGGGGGAGGAGGGGAATGAAGAAGAGGACGAACAATTGCAAAACTTTGCACAAGTAGAATATCGACCACCCACACAGTTAGAAAAGAAAAAGAAAAAGAATCCATTTAACTGGTCATCGCTAAAATTATGAAAATTCTTCAAAAAATCTATTATGACACCGCTCATCCTGCTTCCTATTCTCGAGCAAAAAATTTGGCCCAGGTGGATCGTAGAGTAGCGCGAAAAAATGTTTTACCATGGCTCGAGACACAGGATTCATATAACATGCATCGCCTCGTACGACGACGATTTCCCCGTCGTACGTACAGTGTGAGTAATATAGACGATGTATGGGAGGCTGATTTAGCTGATCTTCGCTCGATAGCCACGTACAACGATGGGTACGCGTATCTGCTTGTTGTTATTGATGTGTTGAGCAAATACGCGTGGGTCGAGGCTTTGCGTGACAAAACGAGCGCAAACGTGGCCCGCGGTCTCACACGCATACACGCGCGCAGTAACAATCGTCGCCCGCAACAATTGCAAACTGATCGAGGCAAAGAATTTATCGGCGCACCGTTTCAGCAAATTCTCAAGAAAAAGAATATCGATTTTCGCGCTGCTCGTAACCCTGATATAAAAGCCTCGATTGCCGAACGCTTTAATCGAACAATAAAAGAGCGAATGTGGCGCTACTTTACATACACGCGAAATAAGCGTTACATCGATGTTTTACAAAAATTTTTATATGCTTATAATCACACTAGACACAGCGGAACGCGTATTCCTCCGAGCGAAGTAACCCTCGAAAATGCCTCTATAGCCCGAGACAATTTAGCACGGCGTTACGAGCGTAACGCGAAAAAAATTAAAAAGCCTAAATACAGCATCGGTGACTTGGTACGTATCAGTACAGCTAAAGCAGCTTTCGTGAAAGGATATGAGCGTGGTTGGAGTAACGAATTATTCAAGATTCAACGAATATCGGTGAATCGAGAGCCATTCGTGTATATTTTACACGATCTGAATAACGAGGCTATCGACGGTATTTTCTACGAAGCAGAATTATCACGAGTACGAGTGCCTCCGTCATCTGAGAAGACGAAAGAGAAGAAGAGGACAAAGAAGAAGAAGAAGAAGAAGAAGAACGCTCGGGATCATCGTCCGTGATAAATATGAGCTCCAAGGATAGCTCTTTCTTTGTCGTACTACCGAGCAACAGTAGTATGCAGTATTTTCCGGATAATACGACGACGAAATTTATTACAAAATTACCGCGTCAGATACGCCTGCACGGAGAATGGGCTGTTTCTCTTGTGGAAATTGCTTATCCGATGACTCTTTTACATGTTCCTACTGTAGAAAATCTCGTAACTTTTGAAGATGGTGATTATGATTTATCGGGTTTAAATCTTTTAACACGGAGGAGCACTGATAGAGACCAAGTAGCACCTGGTGTATATCGCTCTATAGACGCTCTTTTGGAGAGTATAAATCAGCTACTTCACGTGGCCGATCATTTGCGCTTTAAATCGCTTCCGAGCGGGCAGGTCGAAGTGGCACGCGTATGCGACGATCTACGCTACCACGACTTTCGCGTATCGCCCGCTATCGCAAGGCTACTAGGATTCTCAGAAGAGGCTTGTAGCCCCATAATGATAGAACCGCATTGCGAATACACAGGGTCGAGGCCTGCATCTCTCACCGGTGCTATACCGGGCAGCATGTTTTTATACACAGATATCTGCGAGAGCTATATTACAGGCGATGTACAAACACCCCTCTTACGAGTTGTTCCCATTGATACTGATGACTGTCCGTATGGTTCGATAAAAATTAAATCGTTTTCAACGCCACGATATATACCTCTCTTGCGCAATAATTTACACACTATCGAGATCGATATAAGAGACGAATTTGGGGATCCTATACCATTCGAGCAGGGAACGTTGACTGTGACACTACATTTCAAAAGGTCCCACGATTGATTACACCACTATGGATGATATTGACAGCGTGCAGCACGGATGGGGTCGTCGCGGGTACGGTGGTATTAGCCATGTTTATATCGGAACACCTAATCAGCGAGGACACGGTATCGGTAGCTTTCTCGGGGGCCTGTTTCGTCGAGTGTTACCGCTTTTAAAGAAGGGCGCTAAAGCAGTTGGAAAAGAGGCGTTGCGTGCTGGTGTAAACGTAGCCGGTGATATCCTCGATAGAAATATAGCTGTGAAAGATGCTATTCGCGAGAGAGCGCGAGAATCAGGCAGTAATCTCAAACGCAAAGCCTCTGAAAAAATTGACACTCTCATGCGGGGGTCTGGTTATAAAAAGCGCAAAATTTCACGTACTCCTCATTCATCGAACGAACGTAAACCACGACGTACCTCTCGTAAAAATAAAAGTGTAATAAAGAGAAAAACAATAAAGAAGAAGAAGAATAATAAGAACAATAAGAAGAAGAAGACGCGTCAACGAACAGTTGCAGATATTTTTGGATAGCTGAAACAAGATGGCTTTTCTACATGCGCACTCGTGCGAGTGTCTTAAATCGGAACTTGAATTATTTTCACTCCCACCGACGCAAACTACTATCGAAGGCTCCAATTGGGTGTATTACAAACCAATATCTTCGCTAACAGATGATTCACCGATTGAATTTGTTATCCCCGGACAGGGTGATGAGTATATCGATCTCGCGCATACTATGCTTAGTCTGAGAGTGAAAATAACATCTCCCACCGTTACGGAAATTGCCGCGGACACATCGTCGAAAGTAAGTGCGGGCCCTGTAAACAATCTCTTGCATTCTATGTTTAATCAGGGGGATGTATACCTGAATCAAAAATTAGTTTCACCTCCAAATAATGCCTACGCTTATCGAGCGTACATAGAAACACTTTTGAATTACGGTCCAGCAGCAAAAAATTCGCATCTCACGAGCGTTCTCTGGTACGATGATACACCTGGGAAAATGGATGATATAACATCGGAAAATACGGGGCTTGCGAAGAGAAAACAATTTTTAAATGTCGAAAAAACTGTAGACTTGCTCGGTCATCTGCATTGCGATATATTCAATCAGGAGCGGTTCCTATTAAACGGTGTCGAGATGCGTCTACGGTTGGTTCGGTCTAGAGATTCATTTTGTCTTGTGGGGGATACAAAGAATGGTCAATGCGGCTTAAAGATTCTCGAGGCATCGCTTCTCGTTCGTAGAACAAAAATAGCTCCTGGTGTGCTGCTCTCACATGCTAGAACTCTGGCAAAATCTACGGCTAAATATCCTCTTACGAGAGTCGAGGTAAAAGCCGTTTCAATACACTCGGGTGTTCATGGAGAGACTATCGATAATATCGTGTTAGGTCAGTTGCCGAAGCGTATAATTATCGGTTTTGTCGATAACAAAGCATTTAACGGTGACTTCAGTATGAATCCGTTCAATTTCCAAAATTACAAGATAAATTATCTCTCGTTGTATGTAGATGGTGCTCAAATACCTTCGAAACCGTTACAACCTGATTTCACGAAAAATCATCTATATGTGGATGCTTTTCAAACGTTGTTTTCGGGAACTGGAATACATTTCTTGAACGACGGTAATTCGATCGATCGCGATAATTATCGCGATGGATACTGTCTGTTTGCTTTTGATTTGACACCCGATCTTTCGGCGAACAGCAATACACATTGGAATTTAATAAAGCACGGTAGTGTGAGAATAGAGGTACGATTTGAGGATGCGCTTGCTTCAACGATAAATTGTGTAGTCTACGCGGAATATGATAATGTCCTTGAAATTGATGCCTCTCGGCAGGTAATGGTGGATTTTACCGGATAAGCGAAAAATGTGCTGATGTCGGCATAAAATTATTTCGTGTTAAGACACGTAGAAGCGTGTCCACGAGTAACTAATCAGTCGAACTCAGTCATCTGTACGGATTAGACGCGAAAATGGATATCGTCGTGGATATAGAGGGAATGCGTGGTAAAGACTCGGAACTTATTCCGAAAGAAATTGCCGTGGTAGCAGTGGATAGACCGTACTCTGCTCATTGGATCGTTGCACCGCCGTGTCACTTTGCCGAATTACCACAGCAATCGAGAAGCCAGAATAATTTTCTCTCGAAATATTTTCACGGTATGGAGTGGTACGAGGGCGATGTGAGCTGTAAACAGGTATACGCTAACTTGCGTGAAATTTCGCGAAAATCAAGACGCATCTATACGCGCGGTCACGAGAAGGCTATACTTCTTTGCGATATCACGAGTCGTGAAATTTCCAACCTGGAGGATGAGGAGGGCGCCCCATCGTACACATTTATGCCGAAATCTTTGCGAAAATGTTTCAGACACGCTATGATAAACGATACAGCGTCTTCGCATTGTGCAATGCGCCAGGCTTTCCAAATAAAAAATTGGCTTCGCGAACATCCATTTAAAGGAGAATCATACGTGGATGTTTGGTCAGCAGACGAAGAGGAAGAGAATAAAAAAGAGGAGAAATCTTCATCGTGTGGTCGTGACACGATCGACGACGCTGTGAAATAAATTTTGCATATATACGTCTTTCAAAGCGTATCGGTCATCATTTAATCATTGACTATGTGTTCAGCATGAACACTAGACAAATCTACGAGAGTCTGCAGTATCTACCACTTTCAACCGTTGGCGTATACCCGGCTGACAGAATTCCGCGTGTATGGTCGTTACCAGCCGGACTCGTAGTTAACACGGATAACCACGACGGACCTGGGGAGCATTGGATCGCAATGTACGTTAACCATCATGGAAAAGGAATGTACTTTGATAGCTACGGGCTACCACCGGTTATACCTCAACATCTCGCCCGACTACGAAGAAACTGCAAGTTCTATCGGTACGGCCTCAAGCAGCTACAGAGTAATACGTCGGATGTGTGTGGACAATTTTGCATCGTATTCCTACACCTTATGTCGTGCGGCTTCACCATGTCGCGATTTAATAATCTCTTTAGCGATAATGTAACGAAAAACGACAGATTAGTGCGTGAATATTACAATGCTTTTGCCTCTCGACGATCAGACAGTGATAAAAATAAATTTAACGGCAGAGGAGTCTCCGAGCGAAGATTACCGTGTTTGCAGGGATGTTGCATACGACGGTAAATATCTGTAAAGTGATTTAAATAAAATATTGATTAATTAAAAACAAATACATCGGTTTACTGTGTCTCTTCTTTTATAATTATATATAAAATATAATCGAGGTCTCTCGCGGCTCGGTATCATATTCTGTGTCTTTTACTGCAGAGCATTCGCTTCACGAGAAACACAGCGCAAAGCGGTACGCACGTGCAAAACTGCTGACATTGGATTCGAAGCGCTGCACACCTAGTTATGACTCAGAGGGGGTTTGTTATCTTCAAACACTGTGATCACCGCCAGCCTCATCCGGAGCACCCAGTCTGTCTTTAGCAGTGCGCGACGAAAGTCTGAATTTCTATTCACTAAAATGTACCCACTAAATCTAGGCCACGATCTAGCGGCGGCTTTTGTGTGTCGGGTGGTATGCGACACCGAGGATAATACAATGTGTCTGCGGTCGGAGGTGATGTGCGCGGAATTGTGCGGACTGGAGGCCTTACTATATAAGTTATATATCGAGGAGCAATCTGAGCGGAGACGATTTGTAATAAGTGATTTGTGCGCTGGAGTGTCCTGTGTGGTTGTATGGAATGAAAGGACTATGCGCGGGTCGATCATCGACGCGGATGATGACGGGTACTGTGAGGTACTGCTGGTCGATTTCGAGGAATCGATATACATCGATTGGCAGCACCTATTTTACCCAGAGCCGTCGATTAGTGCGTTACCGGTGCTGCTTGTAAAGTGTGTAGTATTCGGTCTCGACGATTTAATTGACGAGGCCGGAAATCTAGATCCGATCGAAGCAGCGCGTGGTGATGATACGCTGATCGGGATACGGATGCCCACGCCCGACGGTGCCCAAGGTCCATGGGTGCGAGTAATCCGTATTACCCGTACGCATAGCTGTGGTTTTTGAGTGAGTGAGTGCGTGAGTGGGTGAGTGTGTGAGTAAGTGAGTGAGAGAGAGAATATATGTGTGTGTGTGTGTCCCGTCACTCTGGAGAGTCGTCACAGCTGCCGTCAGCATAAGGGTGAGTCAAATATTTTATTCCAAGTATGTGTACACCTATGCTCCATCCTACTCTTATCTCTACTCTTCCTTGTTCACCAAGGTACCCACACCACCTCACTTTACCATCTCCATGTTACCGACACTGGTCAAGCAGAGCGGGTAGCGCGGTGGTGGAAAAGTAAGGTGGTGGGGGTAGCCGCGTGGTGGGGGAAGGAGTGGGGATAGGAGTGGGATGGAGCAAAGGTGTACACATACTACTCATATCCATTACAAAAGTATATATGAATCGCACAATGGAACATGTGACAATATCAATCTCCGACCTTACTTAGCGAAGTCATATTGTGACAGATTCGATATATTTCAGTAAATACTGCTCAGGTTCACTACTTGACCATAAATGTGGCATTCTCCAGCCATGGAGAGCACTTCATTTAGATGAATTTTTACACAATGGCAAATTAACCTCAAAGCCTTGGCATTCCTTGACGAACCTTGGCATTCGCTCTGCCGAACAAATAAATAGAACGAATAGATTTAGCTGATGCTCGGGGAGAGTTGCTGTTCCCGAAATGACCGGTATATGCGTGCATATGCGAGCAACGCAAGGGGTTCGAAGGTCGAATAGCCAAAGTGACGCGTGACGTCATAAACCTGCTGGATATATATCCGTCGTAAGCTAATGTGCAACTCCACGTAATAGCATTAATGATCATTTTCACTCCTCGATTAACGGCCCAACCACCTTGTATGGCCATTTAACATCGGTATCGTATGGACATAATAATGTAAATTCGACGTGCACGACAATGATTTGCTTATATCCTCGCACATATAACATTTATATATATATATCATACGCTCATACCTGTTATTTTCTATTCGCGCCTGGAGTATAGTTATGAGGTGATTTCTTTTACGCCTCGCGAACAACTTCCAGCGTAGAAATTATAATACAGGCCATTTCATGGAGTTATTCGGTTGCCTGACTGCTTAATTCCGGCGCTAATAAGGCGTCCAGATAACGCTCTGATCAAATTGTAACGATTGCGTCACATAATGTCCTGATCAGGCCATTATATGGTTGCCTGTTCGGGCATTATAAAGCCGTCTCATCGGACCAATATCAGACAGGATACCAGTTGTATCTTGCTATTTCCATCGTGGTAAGGTGTGTAAGGTATTCAGTGTGATTGTCTTTATGTTCACTATCAAAACTTAGTGCTGCACTTGAATTTTCTGCTTCGGAAACCTGATTCTAGCACTGCAGGAGTAGAACTCGTACGTTGGTCATTAAAACCTGTGAATCGATTTGAAATTTTATGTAAGCTTCAATTATAAATAATGTCACAAAAAATACAGAGGTTGTATTACATGCTTGTTCGAACGGTTTTATATACGTACTTTTTATTGCTCTAGAAACTGAACGTTATGTTTGAACGCGCATTCGCGTTGTATGGCGACGCTTTTGCTCACGGTCCATACTTTTTTTACTGTATAATAATGTTAAAATCTTTTACAATATTCATATATATTATATTTGGATGACTAGTTGTGTGTTCGGAGATCTAGAGACGTGCGGAATTTTTGAGAAAAGCCTTTTTACTAGAACTTCATTAGAGTCAGTCCTAGTAGCGCTTTTTTAGGGTAAGCGTGTAGAGACCCGTTAGAGCGAACCTTAGTAGGGCATGACCAGAATAAGCTCGGAATAAGAGGGCAATACCAGGGTAAACTCTAATATGGCTGTATTAAGGTGAGTCGGAACAGGGCCTCACTAGGGATACACTCCAGTGAGGCCTTATTACGATTAGTCTGATCAGGGCCATTTCAGAACTGATTTTACGACTAGAGTCTGCTATCCTGATCACGGCCGCATCTGACATTTTGCAACGCCCATTTTAATCCCTGATCACGGTCTGATTCCTCGACAGGCAAAAACTAAGAAATTTCTATGCGGGTTTTAATTTATATTCCGTGTACTTATATGGCATATAGAACGTGTGTGCGGCGTGAAAATACGTCTGGGGGGAGAGAGTACGCAGTTTCACTCACCGCGGTAGGCCTGTCCATAGATATTTACTAGACGGTTAGACTTGATTTCTTATTTCAATGGGGGAAGGGACGCGCCCTCTCCAGGAACAACTCCGCATAATTGACTTTAGTGCTATCGTTCACAAGCGGTCGGTGCATTCCCGCGGTTATCGACCAATATTATAACAGGAATTAAATATGACAGCTCGACGTGCGGCAAAATAATATGAATTATATGTATTACTTATTTATTTATAATGGCAACGAAAATATTCCTTTTACAAATTTATACTTAACATTGTGTTGGATAATCAGCTGGCGCATGGCGATCGATATTCGTCGTGCGCCTACCTGTTGCTGTGCTCTAGCACACTGCGTTCGGTTGGGCCGGAGATAGCCGAGGCAGGGCTTCGCGAAGCCGAGGATGTGCCTCGTTGGCATGCCGCGTCGAGCGAGAGGATGTCTCTCTCGCTTGACTTCGGTTTCGCTCACCGGCTATCTCGCTCAACTGACTTCAGCGCCCAACGACGCTTTCATACCCGCAGCGATATTGGAATTTTGACACTTTTTTGGCTACACACCGGCATAACAGTACACACAACAGGACTCTCGGACTCTCGGACCTTTTTCTCTGTCGCAATTCACCGGATTCGCTCAACTTTCAAGCTCAACAGGACTCAAATACACGGTAAGAGTACACCGTCACAATTCAGTGCAATTCAATGTCGGTGAGGAGTAGAAAATAGCGGTACATTCTCATTTTTGTCTCACTCTGTGGCGTGCGCTGCAGCACATGCTGTACCACGTTCTCCTCACTGTATGTTGCCGGTGTAATTAATATAATTATGCAGGTGCTTTATATTCACTGTACTTTCCTCCAGAAAATCTGCTGGGAAAGTACAGTGACTATATACTACTCACTCGTGCATCCTCAGTATATGTTGTGTTGTGCTACGCAGTGCTGACTGCGTAGCTTGTCTCATACATGTAGAGCACTCAAGCAATTTTAATTGCAAGTCCTCTCATCGATTCGCTGTAACCTCTCTTCACCAAACTGCTGAGAGCTTACAGTGAATGCTGTACAAAATCTTACGCACTCATTTTTCTCTAGCGTGGCGTGCTACACAGCACTGACTGCTGCACGCGCACCGCTCTCTAGGTTCAAGCTCAATCACACTCAGCACACAATTAATATAATTGTGTGCTGTTCAAAGTCAGAATTCAATTCAAATTGTTTATTTATTTTTATAATTTGTATTTTTTCAAAATCTATGTTTTTGGATTGTTTTCTAAATTTAACTGATTTTTGTATTAATTTTCACTTGTAATGTTTTTATAAATTATGTACTTTGCGTGTACTTTGGACCGCCTGTCGGAAGGTGGAATAAACCACTTTCACACGATAACAACTACTTGGTCTGGTTTATTTTCCTCTTGTCTCGAGTGAGTTTTCATGTTTTTTTAATACTTTCCCAGATCGGTCAAGCCACATCGGACGGATTCTCAAACATTTGGTCCTTCGAACCGGATACTCGACTTTAACAAGGTAGAACCAGGGTTTTCTACCTTCCGCAATCAACTACTCCTCGGCTCATTACGACTTGGACTCTGCGAACCCACAACGCAGTTTCCACCGCTTCTCATCGGCGCAGCAACAGCGCTTCAATTTGGTAAAGTACTCACTCTGCGGAGCATCTTCGTTCCGTTACACTTGTTCGGCTCACGGGGCTCACAATGTCCGAGGCTAATTCTTCAGACATCAGGGTGGCACCTGGTGACCCTGAGGATAAAAGACATTGTTGGCTCCGGACCCCGTCGTGTCTGCGAAGAAGGCCCGGTCACCGGTTCGCCTACCAGGCGATCTGGGGCTCAGGGTCCAATCGCAGCAGTGACGGGTGTCAGCTCTGCGGTTTATTTTAACCACAATTGAGGACCTGCGGCGCTCCGCCACCACATACCAACGCGTCCGCGTGTCCCTGTGATTGCTGTCGGGCTTGGGGGTACTTCATCGTGATGTGCCCTGAGTTCCGTCGGCTCACTGTGGCTGATCGGCGCAACATGGCGGAGAAAGCGCGGCTGTGCTATAACTGCCTCGGTCAACACAACGCATTGGCTTGCCGATCCACCCGGACGTGCAAGGAGTGGGCAGGGCGGCATCACACCATGCTGCATCCAGCAGAGTCCCCTGCAACGACTGCCGACGCACAACCACACAATACACAGTCGTCAACACACTAGGGTGTTGACGCAGTCGTTCTCTCATCGATTGAACTCACAAACACATGCTCAACATTATTAGCAACCGCACTAGCACACATTCACACATCGGTATTAACTCACCAGGCAAGATTTCTCATCGATCCTGGATTGGAATTGACATTTATTACGGAAGAACTCTTCCATAAACTCAACACCACACGCAAGCACTCATCAATTTCGATCACAGGGATCGGTGGAAGGCACTCAACGCAGACACATGGCTCACTTCAACTCACACTGTGTTCCACATACACCATGGAGAAAGTCACGGTACTGACTCACATTCTCAACACGGTTACTACTCATTTGCCATCTTTTGAGTCACCAGCTCCAACATGGCCTCATATAGTGAAGCTGAAGCTGGCAGACCCTGACTTTCTCATACCACGACCAATCGATATCATAGTTAGAGCAGATATTTATGGACAGGTTATTAAACCAAATATTCTCAAGGGCACATCATCTGCGCCTAATGCACAATTATCGATATTTGGGTGGCTCATCATTGGACCAACTTTACTCATGCCAACCTGAAGCACTCACTGTTCTTCATGCTGCCATGTAGCACGATGATCAGGAATCACAGAACGTGCTCACAAAATTTTGGGTTCAAGAAGAGCCACCAAAGGACACGGTCGGTCAATTCACACCAGAGGAGCAGGCATGCGAGGATCAGTTTCGCAACACGCATCAGGGTGTTACTACAGGCCAATACATCGTTCGGTTTTCTCTCACATTTTTGTCTGCAAACCTGGAAATTCATACTCAAAAGCGCATCGGTGTCTGCAGCACATTATACGTAAAATCTCAAAGGATGCTGAATACTGTCAGCTCTACTCACAATTCACGGACAAATACGAATAACTTGGTCATATGGTGAAGGCTTCAAGATCATCTTGAAGTAAAATACAATTATCGGCCTCACCACGATGTTCTCAGGCCAGACAGCATCACCACCAAATTACGGGTGGTATTTAATGGCTCTAGCACAACATCTTCAAGTAAGTCTCTTAGTGACATCATGCACACTGGACCTAATTTGTTGCTCAATATTTCGGACGTGCTCATTTGGATCCGTCAACATAGACACATCTTTGCCTCTGACATTACAAAAATGTATCGTCAGATCCGTGTTCATCTTGAGGATTGGAATCTTCGACGACTTTTATGGAAAGATGATCAATTCAACCCTGTGCCGTATCAATTAACAACCGTGACACATGGTACAACAGCTGAGGGCGGATTCAACTCATCACCTTATTGAAATAGCTCAACAACTCAAGGACTTGTGCATGGCAGGCGGTTTCCACTCGCCAAGTGACACTCGTCGGACCTCAAGGTACTTGCTAATATCTCATCATCACCGTCAAGCTCAGCTATCTCAACGGAGGACTGCGAGACCAAATTCTTGGCTTGACTTGGCTTCCTCATGAAGACAAGTTCGCATTCTCATCACGGTTCAACTCAACTCAGGAAATTTTCACAAAACGCCTGGTTCTTTCCGAGGTGGCTCAACTCTTTGATCCATTTGGTTTCGTCTCACCAGTTGTGATAAGAGCCAAAATACTCTTGTAAGAACTTTGGCTTCACAAGCTCAACTGGAATGGTCCACTGCCATCCCAGGTCTCAACACGAAGAACTGCAATCAGAAAAGATCTCACTTATCCGGCCGGAATCTCATTTCCTCGGTGGTTCAACACATGGAGCAACTCAACAGTGGAATTGCATGGTTTCTCTGATGCATCTCAACTGGCCATGGCCGCAGTGATTTATATCACTGTCAACTCAACGTCCACAGGAAAGGTGGCTTCACGTGTCTGCTCAAAAACGCGCGTAGCACCACTCAAGAAACTCACCATACCACGGCTTGAACTGACTGCAGCATTGTTGCTAGCAAAACTGGTTGTGTATGTTCAAGCTACATTCAAGGTTAAAGTCTCATCTACTCACCTGTGGACGGACTCATCAGTAACTCTCACCTGGATCAAAGCTCATCCTTCTCGGTGGAAGGACTATGTCCGAAATAGAGTCGCTCAGATACAAGAACTCACGCCCAGTGCTCAATGGCGTCACGTGTCAGGCACAAGCAATCCAGCTGACTGTGCCTCGCGGGGTATTTCAACATCTCAATTGTCTTCTCATCAGTTGTGGTGGTCAGGTCCACCGTGGATGGTGAAGCCTATTGAATTTTGGCCGAAAGCCACAACTGACTCAGAGGATTTGAGCATCATGGAAGCCCGACCGGGGGTAGCTCTCCTCGCTGCAACACAGACGCCAGAGTATCGTTGGGAACTCATTCATCGCTGTTCTTCGCTCTCAAAATTATGTCGTCTCACCTCATTTTGTGTCAGGATAGTGGCAAAAATGAGGAGGAGGTTAGAATCGGCAGGAACCGCTCTACTCACTGCGAGAGAAATGGCTGCAGCAAACATGTTTTGGACGAAAGCCACACAAGCCGTGTTCTTTAAGCACGAGATACGAATGCTGCAGTCAGGCTCGCAACTTCCATCCGCTCACCCCTGCAGTCGACTAACAGCTTTCATCGACCAGGAGGGTGTACTTAGAGTAGGAGGTCGCCTTGCTCAATCAGTACTCACTCATGAAGAAAGGCATCCTGCCATTCTACCTCGTCATTCTCGTTTCACGACTCTCATTATTGATCAAGCTCACGTGCGAACTCTTCACGGAGGCACGCAGCTCACATTAGCTCAAGTTTGGCTAACTCATTGGGTCGTCGGCGGTAAAGTTCCTGTAAAATATCACATTTTACATTTCGTGGTGTGTGCTCGACAGAGAGGAGTGCGGGCTCAACAATTGATGGGTCAGCTTCCTCTGTCACGAGTCACACCATCTCGTACATTTACTCACACAGGAGTGGACTATGCCGGCCCTCTCACGCTCAAAACTTGGAAGGGGCGAGGCTGTAAAACACACGAAGGCTGGATCTGCGTCTTTGTGTGCCTCGCTACTTCAGCTCTGCATCTCGAGGTCGTCAGTGACTACTCAGCTGACGGCTTCCTCTCAACGTTCAGGCGATTCTCATCTCGGTGCGGCATTCCACACACCATCTACTCTGACTGTGGCACTAACTTCGTTGGTGCTCACAAATTCATACATCAGCTGTTCAGGAAGGCCTCTCAAGAGCATCATCTCACCGCTTCTTCTCTCGCAAATCAACAGATTGCATGGAAGTTTAATCCACCTGCGACGCCACATATGGGTGGCAAATGGGAAGCAGCCGTAAAGTCTGTGAAATTCCATCTGCGTCGAACGGTGGGTGATATAGCACTCACGTTGGAAAAGCTCTCAACGCTGCTAGCTTAAATCGAGGCTATACTCAACTCAAGGCCCCTGGAACCGCTCAGCGATGATCCAGATGATTTATCAGCATTCACGCCTGGATATTTTCTCATTGGTGAAGCACTCACAATGGTCCCAGAGCCGAATCTCGAAGATTTGGCAATCTCACGGCTCTCAAGGTGGCAATTGTTGCAACAAAAGACACAACAATTTTGGCGACAATGGTCTGCACACTATCTACAACGGCAGCAGTCTATTTCGAAGTGGCATCACCCTAACAACATCATTAAAATTGGCTCTTTGGTTCTGCTCACGGATGAGCGCTTTCCACCGTGCCAATGGCCTCTTGCACGAGTCACGGCGTTGCATCCAGGCAAAGACGGGCTCACCAGGGTGGTGACACTTTGAAATGCTACCACTACGGTCACCAAGCCGATCTCAAAACTAGCTGTCCTGCCGATCTCACCCGACTCAAAACCATGACTAATTATCAACCCCGTTGCTGATGGCGGGCGGAATGTTGGATAATCAGCTAGCGCATGGCGATCGATATTCGTCGTGCGCCTACCTGTTGCTGTGCTCTAGCACACTGCGTTCGGTTGGGCCGGAGATAGCCGAGGCAGGACTTCGCGGAGCCGAGGCTGTGCCTCGTAGGCACGCCGCGTTGAGCGAGAGGATGTCTCTCGCTTGACTTCGGCTTCGCTCACCGGCTATCTCTCTCAATTGACTTCAGTGCCCAACGACGCTTTCGTATCCCGCAGCCATGTTGGAAATTTTGACACTTTTTCGGAACAATTACGGGAACAGCGCACGCATTTCGGGACTCTTGGACTTTTCTTCACTGCATTCACCGGACTCGCTTAAGTTTTTGTGCTCATCAGGACTCAAAACTCAAGGTAAGCGTACATCGTCATAATTCAGTGCAATTCACTGGCGGTGAGGAGAATAAAATAAGCGGTACAGCAATATCATTGTCTCAATTTGTGGCGTGCGCTGCAGCATGGGCTGCACCACGTTTTTCTCTCTTTATCTTGCCGGCTTAATTAATATAATTATGCATGTGCTTTATATTCACTGTAGTTTCCCCCAGAGAATCTGCTGGGAAAATACAGTGACTATACTCTGCTCATTTGTGCATCCTCAGTCTATGTTTGTAATGTGTCACGCAATGCTGACTGCGTCACTGTTCTCATGCTCTATTCTCAGCACTTAAGCAATCAAATTGCAAGTGCTCTCATCTATTCCCTGTGACTTTTCTCAGATAAATCTGCTGAGAGCTCGCAGTGAATAATTGACACATTTTACGCACTCATTTATCTCATAGCGTGACATGCTCCGCAGCACTGGCTGCAGCACGTACACTGCTCGCGCACACCCAGCACACAATTAATACAATTGTGTGCTGCTCAAGCTCCATACAGAATTTAATTCAGTTTGTTTATTTATATTTGTCAATTCTCTGTTTTTTTGGTGTATTTATTTATATAATTTTTATTCTTTCCAAATTTAACCGATTTTTGCATTTGTTGTTAACGTTATATTTTTCTAAATTATATACAAAACTCTATTTTGTATCCGAGCTGAAGGAAGGTGGAATAAACCACTTTCTCAAGATAACAACAATTGTGTCTGGTTCATTTATCATCCTGTCGTGAGTGAAGTCTCATATTTTTCCAATATATTCGCAGGTTCATTCTGTCAAACTACATCGGACGGGATTCTCAAACACATTGCTATGAAGCTAGATTTACCATACAGTTTTATTAGAAGAACAATTATATGTGCGATCAAATTGTAACTTTAAATTTCATATTTCCCAATGAAAGTTATACATTATATTAATAAATTATATATCTGTAAAATAACACGTCGTGTTAATGTTTTTGATTCAATAAATATGTTACATTTCGAAATGACTTTTGAAATAAGCTTGAATATTTGTGATGGGATATTAATAATTGAGAAGGATTGCTTGTCGTGAGGATTTAAAAAATAGTCAATGTAATGTACTTGGTTCACATAATTCGTTTCTGTCAATAATGTCAATATCAATTCACAATATAAATGATTACAATTGATTAGAAACATTATTCAGTTCCACATCTGATGCGAGCACAATATGCATAGCCACCTCGTTGAGCGAGTCAGCAACACAGTACTGAGCTTTTTCCTGGCGTACCGTAGCTTGCCTTTTTCCTGATTGCGTCTTCTATGCAGTTCTGAAACTAGATAATGAAATAAATTAATGTTTAAGAAGCTATTTATTTTAAGAACAGTATCTTCCTATATTAATATAGGGAAATACTTTTTTTTTTATAATTTAAAAAGATCTTTCTGCCACCGCTGCTGGGTACAAAAATCAAGATATGTAAAGAAATACATATATACGGCATTCTACGTCAAGTTTGAAAAACATAACAACAAAAACAGGACATTCCATGGCAAATATCATATTTGGAATGTTGAATTTTGGGGCCTTTGGTGACGAGTTCGCTATGGAATCGAAGGATGATTGGTATCTCGGTTATGAACCATCCCCCGCCACAGGCTAATACTAAGGAAGGGAGAGTCAATGAAAGTGACGAGGAGATAGGGCTAATAATATGATATGGAGGGAGGGGGGTTCAATGATATAAAGTCCTAGACAAGGTGTGTTTGAGTCACACGAAACCCTATTAGTTAATTAAGGTAAGTATAAAGACTAGATTCTGCACAAAGTGGTTCACGAGAGACTTCGGGAATAACTTTTCAACTCTCACATTATATACTCGTATACCATGCAATAGGAGGAGTGTAGCGATGCAGATGTCACTTTGGCCAGCAGATCATTCAACTGATAAACGACGTATGTCGTGTAATTCTAGCAGCTACCAGATACGAGATATTACACCCGGTAATGATCTCACCGAGCGGGTCCTCGAAAGTTTCCAATATCAAGGATAGGGGATGGAGACACTTTTGAGGTCCGAGAAATGCCATAAACATAGAGGATCATCGAGCTCACAATCCTCCCCACTCCTATAGTGCACAGCGCAAGATACACTCATATAATAATAAGAGACACGGTAACGTTTGAGAACAAGTAATTTTATCCTACCTACCTTATTGGCGGGATACGATAATTTTCTCTTATTAAAGCAAACTAAGACGCATTAGCTGTTGACATATCGAAAATAAGTTGGTTTGTATATGGTATTTGAAAAAGACGATATTGTTCTCGTTTCATTTTGCACACCGTATTTGTTTACGTTTTCTCGGGGACTCCACGGTAGGGATTCCAAACTAGGACCTTGCTGCAACTCACGGATACTTCGCTAAAATTCTTAGGCTGAAAAATATAATCAGACCTGACATATTCAGGAACTTGGTGATATATTTTGCGAGGTATAAACGTGCTGAAGTCGATTACTTAATATCTAATAATAACTATTAAAGAATTATGAATATTCCGTCTGCGAAAATTAGCGATTATTTACTATTATCTAATTGTTAACTAAACTGTTATAAACTTTAAATTATTTTCGTCGTAAATCCGTTTAATTAATATCCAATGTTCATAATACACATTATTGGATAATTGTTAAATACGAAGTACGGAGATCCATAATTGTCGGTGCTTGACTTCTTGACTTCTCAATAACCGTTATTAATAATTTGTTTATTAACAGTTATTAACCATTCACCATCTATCAATAAACAATTACTCAACGTTTTATGCGTACGAAAAGTACAGTGCATAGTGTATACAGCACCTTCAAGTTCATTATAAAATTGTTAATCCGTACTCAACGATTATCAATCAACAGTTATTAATTGCATTCTGTTAATATTATTAATATTAATAATATTAGAATACAATATTAGTATAATATAATTCCAAGAAGTAACGTATTTGTCAGTTAACAATATTAATAATATTATAATATTAATATTATTATAAACTTTACAAAAAGTACACTATACGATATATGTGTGTTATATATTCATCAATATTATGAGAATCCACGCAATTTTTTATCGGGACTACACGTTATAACTGAAATAATCAATTTTCGTGTAAAATAACTCAAGGCACTTATTTTCTATTATATTATTCGGAATCATATAACTGTATAGAATCAGGGCGCGTTTACATTTTTTTTATACTTCAAATAGACAATGAAACAATGTATTTCTTAAGATGTGTATAGCCACGTGGATCTTAAGGCACTGCATAAAATCAGCAATCTGCAAGTTCGCAAGTTCTAATTTTATCAATGACCAAATATTGACATGTGTTTCTTTCAGTGATTAATATGTACCATTCTGTCAAATAAAGTAGAATTTCTGGAAGAGTAAGAGTTTTTAGAAACCCCCAATGAAGACGAGGATGCTACTCGTGGGCAAGAAATATACAAGCTTAACCATCTATGATTAATATCAATAATTTCTGTAATAAAATTTTGTATACATCATTTCATTAGTCATGGTATGTAAATATTCGTGTTAAGTGTCAAATTCACAGTGTGCATGTGGGATTGAATAACGCACGCGCGCAGGAAGAATATATGTGTTTTATATTAATAAAAAATATAAACAATGTCTGCAATAGGGTTGGCTATATATCGTTTTATTTGTCATGGTATGACGATTATTCGTGCAAAGTTTTAAGCTCCCAGAGAATGCTTGTGAATGTTACACTTGATAAACTAGTCGCGCGAGAAATTTTCATGCGTGAATTTTATAATAAATGTAAACGATGTCCGAAATATGGTCTATTATACACTATTTTATAGTTATGACAAAGAGAATAATATAAAACATAGACATTTAATAGCACAGTAAGGGAGTATACAGTCCCTTCCAAGACCTCAGCCGTCCGTCCGTTTGCTCGATTAACTCTATAGCTTCAGCGTCATAACTTACCAAGTGTAGTTTGTAAGTATTTCAGATTTCGTATAAACAAATAAATTTACATTTAAGTAGCATAAGCGGTTGTGTTAGGATCAAGAAATGGCTTTCGCCATTATGTATCAGGTATGCATACTTTTATTCTAGCATAGAGAAAGCCGCATAGAGAAAGCCGTCTTCTGACCCTAACGTAGCTGCTTATAATGAATTGGACCTTAGGAGACAGCTGCACTGGTACGAGGAGACGGCTTTCACTATATGCAGCTGTAAAACACGTACATGTACCTGATTTACATACGTTATCTGTTGGTCCTAATACAATTGTTGATAATGGATTGCAACTGAAAGAACCATGATCAGGAGATATTTTTCTCTATGTGTAGCCGTAGGAAAAGTATAATTACCTGATTCTTAGCGTTGATAGTCCGTACAGTTTTATTAGATGTATTATCCCTATTATTATACTTAACATGCTATAAACATCGATAATGGTTTATTTCACTTACAATGTTATTAAAAAAGAATTATATGTGTTCACGATTATACACTGAGAAAAGAGTTTATTTGTAGGCACCAGAATTTGTTAACTCTTTAGAAATGGTAAAGTTAGATATGGCGAAATAAACATTCCGTTAGAGTGAAGTAACTATTCCGATTGGTTGTCGGAACCAATATGTCAGTTTCCCCAACAACTTTTTTCTTTCCGTGCAAGGTAAAATGTGCAATCCTTAAAAAAACAATGATTTGCAGCCGAAATTACCACTTGTGTGTCCGTACGGAGCCAGAACTCAGCATTCCGATCAGGTATCGGTTCTTTATACTGTTATGTTACATGATATGAATGAAAAGTTTGATACAGTTTAAATCATTTTCAATGGCTAGAAATTTTCAAATCGATTTTCGATTACTGGAAATTTTCAAATTGACAAAAAAATGTTTTTTGTTGCAATTTCTTGAAAATGTGCGATCGAATTTTTTAAATAATCACACAGTTTGTTCATTTCAATGTTAGAAATTATTCTCAAAGATAATCACCAGCTAGACAATTAAAAAAAAAAATTATGTATTTGTGGAATTTTTTAGTGTACAATTTTTAGGGATGTCCATGTAGGGTATAGGAAGGCCCGGCTTTGAATTACGGACAAAACCTAATCAGGGTCCATGAAGGAATTTCTATTGTGGATGGCTCAGTTTGAGCCTGAAACGTTATTAGGGAAGCCTTTATCGATTGAACGATGGCCCTCGGTTGAAATTATTATTGTGGAAACTGCATCAAAACCTAACATGGCTTCGCCGTAAGTGACCGACTAAATTATAGCACGGGAAAGTACCGTTACTTTTTTTCGGAAAACTAACCATCTTTAAGTAGTTGAATTATAATTTTTGAACCGACCAAGTGGTTTTTCGTTAAATTAATCAATGATCTTCTGGTCGATTTTTTATCCAAATACTGGCTAACTTTTACGAACCCTACTTCACATATGCATACGTGCAAAATTGAACACCATGTCGACAAGAATACTTAATATAAAAGTTGGAATTGCAAAATAATGTCAAATACCACATGTCATACAGTTGCCGAATTCAGATGATAGGTAAATGGTTTGTGTAACTTTTAATATCTCTTATTATGGTGCTGTTTTACACTGTAAAAAATGGTGATGAATTTACAATCCAAGTATGTATTAAATTTATGAACCAGGGATATGAAATGAAGAATTAATATACGCCGGGTTGAAAATTTAATAATATTATATAAATTTACCCAATACGTCCCAATATGTTCGTCAGCTATCTGTAGTAGTAGCATGTCTGCTGTCCAATTATAGTTACGCGGTTATCGTAGTTATTGTTTATATTAATATACTTATTAATATACTTATACTTATTATTGTTGTTGTTGTTGTTGTTGTTGTTGTTGTTGTTGTTGTTGTTGTTGTTGTCGTTGTTGTTGTTGTTGTTGTTGTTGTTGTTGCCCCAGGACCCGATGGCGTACCGGCAGAAGTGCTTAAGGCGGTGGCAGACGCCCGCCCGAAACTGCTTCTCGACATGTACAACTGCTGCCTGAAGAGCGGAGTTTTTCCCAAACGCTGGAAGACGCAGCGTCTGGTATTAAGCAGCAAAGGCAAAGGAGACCCTAACTCCCCATCAGCCTACAGGCGACTGTGCATGCTGGACATGGCCGGGAAATTACTGGAGAGGATGATCTAGCCGCGTCTGCAGACAGCAATACGGGAAGCAGGTGACCTGTCGGATAGACAATTCGGTTTCAGGAAAGGACGATCAACGGTAGACGCAGTTCAAGAGGTCATGAGAACAGTTGAGACAACGCGAGAGAGCAATCACTACTCACGAGAGATCGTGGTATTGGCTACGCTCGACGTGAAGAATGCCTTCAATTCAGCAAGACGGTGCGACATGATGCGGGCGCTAAAAGTACACTTCCAGGTACCAGCGTACCTCCTCGCGATGGTAGACGACTAATTGAAGCACCGAGTACTGCTCTACGACACACGAGAAGGCCAACAGAGGAAGGTCATCACCTCAGGCGCAGCCCAGGGATCGATCCTCGGGATAGACCTCTGGAACATCTCCTACGATGGAATTCTACGGATGGAAATGCCAGACGACACGTACCTGATAGGATACGCCGACGACGTCGCCGCGGTCATCACAGCACGAGACCCCGAAGCGGCACAAAGCCGTCTCAACCAGGTCATGAGGCGGACGCACCAATGGATGGAGGACCACGACCTTAGCCTAGCCACGCAGAAGACGGAGATAGTAGTTCTCACTCGGAAAAGGATCCCGAACATACTGCGCATGCGGGTCGGAATCGAAGAAGTGGAAACGAAGGACGCAGTGAGGTATCTTGGCGTGACCCTGGACACCAAACTAACCTTCTGGGAACACATCAGGAAAGCGACAGACAAAGCAGCGACCATGGTAGCAG
The DNA here is from genome assembly GCA_963942595.1 of Cylloceria caligata. Lineage (NCBI taxonomy): Eukaryota > Metazoa > Arthropoda > Insecta > Hymenoptera > Ichneumonidae > Cylloceria > Cylloceria caligata. The sequence continues at coordinate 13,082,353 of OZ012708.1, forward strand.
CGCTGAGCCGTCTCATGGCGAACGTGAGAGGACCAATGACCAGCAAACTTCGGCTGCTAATGTCGGTGACGCACTCGATTCTCCTGTACGGAGCAGAGATCTGGGCGGACGCACTGGAAGCGGATAGCCGAAGGAAACGTATAGCCGCGGTACAAAGGAGAGGAGCCCTGAGGGTGGCCTGTGCATACCGAACGGTATCAGGACCGGCAGCCCTGGTCATTGCTGGAGTGGTACCCATCGAGCGTCTCGCGAGAGAGAAGAAACGAGTCTACCTACGACGAGCTGAACACGATCGGCAACAGATGAAGAAACAGGAGAGGAATCACACCATGGAGCTTTGGTAGGGCATGTGGGACAGTGACGCAAGAGGAAGATGGACACCCAGACTCATCAAACATCTGGCCCTATGGACAGAACATAAACATGGGGAAGTGACTTACTACCTGACCCAACTATTGAGCGGGCACGACTACTTCAGCGCATACCTTCACAAGATCGGGAAAGTGGAAAATCCGCGATGTATCTACGGGAATTCTGAACGCGACGACGCTCATCACACCTTCTTCGAGTGTAATCGATGGAGGGATAAGAGGGAAAGGATTGAGGAGTCGCTAGGTTTTATCACCCCAGAGAACATAGTTGCATCGATGCTGATCAGCGTGGAAAATTGGGATGCGGTGACAAATTTTGCCGAAACAGTTCTACGCCAGAAGAAACAAGAAGAAAACAACAGAGTAATAGCCGGAGCAGACAACAACTAGTCTGAAATCGTGGACAGAGTGAACAGTGCAGTGTGAGAAAATAGCGCAGAGATCAGTGAACCACAGTGAAGTGACACAGTGAAAGCAGTTAGTGCATTAGCGTATCAGCGAATGTAATTGGGTAGAACATCACAGCTTGCGTTGGACCGCGGCCATAAGCAAGCAGGAAAGAGTGAAGAGTCCTGAAAGGCGAAGAAACAGAACGACCCTGACGAAATGCGGAAGCGGTTCCGGGGTCGTTACACAACATCTGGAAAAAGGGTCGGTGGTTTTTAGTGGGTACAAATCCCACACTTTGAGGAGTGCGGTCCCTCCTCTCTGTCTTTTTGAAGATTTTCCACCACCCATCGAAAAAAAAAATAATTTAAAATAAATTATTATAATTATTATATAGATCATTTGAAGCGGACGGCTTTTGAAAGTCGGCAAAATATCTGCTGTTTAAGTAAACGATAATAAATGTTGTCTCTACTATATTTTTTAATATATTTAATAAATAGTACAATACATATTATTGCTGAGTCCTGTAGCTCGGCCGCTATTTTAATCTATTTATTAAGTATGAAGATTTTACTTTCACGTTGGTAAAGCTTTCGTTTTAAATAAATCAGTCGAGTTTCGAGCAAATCAATCGAGAATTGTCCTCTGCAGCACTCAAAGAGAATGTCGTAAATATGAACGTAGTACAAGTTCTTATATTCGAGTTGTTTGAATATACTACAAAAATTATTTGAAAAAAATGTTAAAAGTCGAGAGGATATGTTAAATGAGTCAGTCGCGCTTCTATTTCTGCTCATTCCTCATATATATATCATATAATTGGGGCTGCATTGATACACCAGATGGATTGTACTAGACTTCATTTTATCTGAAACAAGTTTTTAATAATAATTCCTAGAGCAGGAATTTTCATCCCAAGCTGAGAACCTTTGTTCTTCGTGAATTTTTTTAGTTTTTAGAAAGATTTTAGTGACATCGTACTACTCAACCGAATAAGACAGCCATCTAGACTTATTTTCAGTTTGTTATAGATTTTGCAAGAATATATTACAATACACTGAGTGTATGAAAACTGAAAATTGACAAAAAATGTTTGTCATTGTTCTAGCTCACGCAAAATCGCAACTATCCAGCTCAAAATTAGTATCAGACTCAGAAAAAGTAAGTACTTTGGTATTGAATTTTACGAAAAATGACAAAGAAGTTCAGGTTCTTTTAGAATTTCCAATTTACACGTTGTTTTTTTTAAATGCTATAATTCTAAAATTGTTGAGTGAATAAATTGCGATGTCCTCTACTGATTTTGATGAGAATATGGTTCCAATTTTCGCACATTTACACCTGTAACCGTTATAGCTCTACCAAACCACAACTCTACGTGAGGACAAAACTCTGCTGAAGATCTACCATAATACAACTCGTCAGCGAAAGACATTCTCCCGGTTTTATACGGCAATTTAATTATATAATTTTTTTTCCAGAGTTTCATGTCAGGATACTTTAAATTGTCTCAAACGTCGAGACGAATTAGAAAGAATATCCGGTCGTGTATGTACGCGCGCGTGCGGAGCTTCCAAAGTTCGATCGTCTATACCACAAGAATCGTTAAAGAAATGTGGCTGAAATTTGGCACACATGTCAAGTCGTAACCCATCTCTAAGTGTTGTCATTTTCGACTAAAATTATAAAGACATTCAGATTTTATGCCGTTTTGAATTTTTCGAAAAAAGTTTGTGCACGCTCTAATTTTTGCAATTTTTCAACAATCGTACGAAATCGTTCTAGATAAATGAAGCAATTGCAAAAAAAGTTCCGATTTTATGGGATTTAAAATTTTTGGAAAAAGTGACGTTTTCACTCTAATTCGAGTGGAATCTGCCCTGTAGAACTTAAATCTTATACAGTAACGAACTAACGTGTAAGGGTGCTAGAAATTAAATTTGGTGAAGATAGGTAGAACGGTTTTTAATTTTATAGCAATTTGATTTTATAAAGTTTTAACCGCTTCTACTTTCGAAACATTAGATGAAACGAGTAAAGAGTTTACGCACTTACGGAATAATGTTCAGGAATATTTAGTATTCAATTTAATGAAAATGAACAGAGACGTTCGTATGTGATAACAAATTTAATTGACACTTGCCGAGGCTTGCAAATATAATAGACATGTGACTCATAAATAAAATACGCAATACGCAATTTATTGTCGGAGAGTTGGATTCTGGTATAGTTGTAATCTGGTAGACGATAGTGATACGGTAAAGTAATAAGATAGTAGAGATGTTGTCATAGAGTTATAAGATGCTGTTTGAAGTGGTAGAATTATTATCAGGTAGAGTTGTGAGCGGATCTTAAGGGGAGGGAAAGGGTCTGATATACAAAAAAAAGCATATTTTTGTGATTTTTTTTCCAGAGTACCTTATTTATTAATATTTTTTCAATTTGTTACATTATTAAGCATCATTCTAAGAATATTCTGTTAAATTTTCATTTAAAAATATTGAAAAATAAGCCAGTGGTAGTGGTGAGAACCGAGTCACCTCAAAAAAAAGTTTCCATGCGGTAGTCAGGATAACTCATGATTGGCTCATCTGAAATCAAAGAACCAAAAAGATTTCTTTAGTACATAACTTTATCTTGGATTTGAACGAAGGAATTAACAAAATATTCATTTTTGAATTTTTAGTAAAGGTGCAATCAAAAAACTCTGATTTTTGCCAAAAATTGCTCTTTTTTTTCAATAAAAAAATAAGTTGTAATTGAAAAAAAAAAAATCCTTCGTTCAGCACCGAGTATTTAGTATATAAAAGAAGTGTGCAAAATTTAGGCGAAATCGGTCCAAAGGTTTTCAAGAAATTTTGACTACCGACTAAAAAAAAAGTTTTGAGAAAAACGCGATTAAAGTTTGATACATGAATAAAATAGAGAACTTTTTTTTTTTTAAACTTACACAGAATGGTCGATTCCAGGTCCATAAAGCAACTCGCCTGCAGCTGCTGCATTATCCAAAGCATCCTTTTGCTCCATACTACGACGCATTCTCTCCTCTTGAGTAACAGCCTAGGTTTTGCGATTTGCTTTCGACATGCGGTTCTCGTCTTCCCTCCGTGTATACTCATGGGCTATTTGGCCAGGCTTCACATCTAAGTTATTTAAAAATAGCAACACAGCCAAATTCCCGTCGAGACCTAAGCCTAATAAACGCATTACACAAATAAATCGTCGATTTATTTCATACGATTATCCTATTTTCTTGCCTGAGTCAATATACGTTGGATCACACTTTTCACAGTTCACTTCAATTTTAAACCCAAGTCCTTGTTTTGGGCATGTACTAAAATTCACTTTGCCATTACAAATCTTATTATCAATAATCTTAGAACACGTCACCAAATTAGAAATTGCAGTCATCACTAACATGAAGTCTATTATTTTATACTGAACAGCACTCTCTGGTACATTGATTTCGTCATCAATTTTCAGTTTTTTTGCGGACGAGCTAGTGAAAGACTTTTCTGCACTTTCGGATTGCTTAGGATTGAAATGATGTTTTTTTTTTTGGTCTATTGCTCCGAATACCTTTCTTTTGGTCATCTCTTGCAACTTTACCCATTATATAAATAATAAAATAAACTTGTAGTTCAAATGTATATCCGTACAGCGAGACGGACGATGCCAAACTAACTCGGTTTAGACTTCACAAAGACCCTTCAGGTCATATCAGGTATATTTTAAAAAATAGAACAACAAAGGAGTCTATTCATGCCTATAGAAATTAGAAAGAGAGAAACAGAAAAGATCAGCTGCTATAAACCAGTTCTCGCGCCGAGGGTTACGGGAGACATGACGGTCAAGGGAGACCGGGCGCCCGGAGACTCAATTGTCTATAACTCGAAAAGTTTTGCTCCTAATGACTTCAAATTTTCTGACAATATTTATTATAAGTTGTAGTATCAGAAAAAACCACTTTTCTGACCCCCCCCCCCCCCCCTAAATCGGATAGAGCTGTTTTATAGTAGATTTTGAACACCGACATCTTGTATTTTTATAGAGTTATGATTTCGTTAAGTTACAACTGTTAGATATGTTAATGTACCTAGATTTTAAGAGGACAGAGTCAGATTTAAAACGAATTAAAAAATTCTATTTATTTAAGAATCATTAATTCTGTTTGCACTTGATGTTTGCACTTGATGAATTTTAAGCATGGTCCCGAACAAAAACGTAATCTCAAAGACAGGGCAAAGATGCTTGCGATGACTGGACGGAGAATTTGGGGAAGTGCGTCGAATGGTAGTGACGGTGGTCTGCCGAAGTATCAGCGAGAGAAAATTTATAGTGATCACCGGTGATCAAACTCGGATTGTTCAGGTACTGAGTATGAGCGCTAGCCACTAAGCTGATGTCACCTATATATTCTCCTTATTCAAATCGTCGACTTATATGCAAGGCAGGTGTCGCTACAATGCTATTTTATCGAGAGACTGCAATTCGTATAGCTTTTGACGAAAAATACAAATGTACTCATATCTTGATATGAATTTTATCTATCCCCCATATAAAAATGTATGTATGAACACAATTATACGTAATTGTAAAGTATATATGATTTTCGTATATAATAAATTAATCATCTTAACAAACTTTTTTGTGTATTGTTGTATATTCAATTCACTGCATCGAGAAAGAAGCTGTAAGTTCAATTTGTAATGTCGTATTGAATTTGATGGAGTTGGAATGGTACTTTACATTAGCAGAAAGTTTTAGCTCAATAAGTGGGCATTTTCTTGAGTTACCGTGTTAACAAACACCCTTCGAAAAAATCCTGTTGTATCAAATCTTCAAATCTTCATTGTTTCGAAAAATAACGGTTGTTTTAGACTCGCGCATCTGAGACCTTGTGGTCCGAGATGCCCTATGTTTGAATGGAGGAAGATGCGACAGTCCATTGATACTTGTCGCGAACCAAGCTTACTACCGCGTTACCTCTCTGTCACCCTCGTATCACTCTTTGAGGCGATGGTTTCGATCGCAGGTAGTGAAATGGAAGGAATTATTCATCTCCTCGCCGAGCAGGTAGGATACCTTAAAAATACCTTATACCTTAAGGAAAGTTTTACTGGTTCGCCTTAACTTATTTTAATTGAGCTCAGTCGAGTTCAACTCGTTCACTGTAACAGTAATGCCGATGGCAGAGAGGGGTTTCAATTTGTTCTGTACACTTCTATTTGACTCTGGCGGATTATTTTTCTTTGTGAATATTGATGATATCAAAAAACTAAATACTTCTGATTTTTTAACTCCCGACTGCAAATACGGGATGTATGTATGTATGTATGTATGTATGTATGTATGTATGTATGTATGTATGTATGTATGTATGTATGTATGTATGTATGTATGTATGTATGTATGTATGTATGTATGTATGTATGTATGTATGTATGTATGTATGTATGTATGTATGTATGTATGTATGTATGTATGTATGTATGTATGTATGTATGTATGTATGTATGTATGTATGTATGTATGTATGTATGTATGTATGTATGTATGTATGTATGTATGTATGTATGTATGTATGTATGTATGTATGTATGTATGTATGTATGTATGTATGTATGTATGTATGTATGTATGTATGTATGTATGTATGTATGTATGTATGTATGTATGTATGTATGTATGTATGTATGTATGTATGTATGTATGTATGTATGTATGTATGTATGTATGTATGTATGTATGTATGTATGTATGTATGTATGTATGTATGTATGTATGTATGTATGTATGTATGTATGTATGTATGTATGTATGTATGTATGTATGTATGTATGTATGTATGTATGTATGTATGTATGTATGTATGTATGTATGTATGTATGTATGTATGTATGTATGTATGTATGTATGTATGTATGTATGTATGTATGTATGTATGTATGTATGTATGTATGTATGTATGTATGTATGTATGTATGTATGTATGTATGTATGTATGTATGTATGTATGTATGTATGTATGTATGTATGTATGTATGTATGTATGTATGTATGTATGTATGTATGTATGTATGTATGTATGTATGTATGTATGTATGTATGTATGTATGTATGTATGTATGTATGTATGTATGTATGTATGTATGTATGTATGTATGTATGTATGTATGTATGTATGTATGTATGTATGTATGTATGTATGTATGTATGTATGTATGTATGTATGTATGTATGTATGTATGTATGTATGTATGTATGTATGTATGTATGTATGTATGTATGTATGTATGTATGTATGTATGTATGTATGTATGTATGTATGTATGTATGTATGTATGTATGTATGTATGTATGTATGTATGTATGTATGTATGTATGTATGTATGTATGTATGTATGTATGTATGTATGTATGTATGTATGTATGTATGTATGTATGTATGTATGTATGTATGTATGTATGTATGTATGTATGTATGTATGTATGTATGTATGTATGTATGTATGTATGTATGTATGTATGTATGTATGTATGTATGTATGTATGTATGTACAGTAGCGGACAAAAGTTTAATACGATGAATTACGATTTGGTTCATAGATCTGTCATACAAGTACTAACGTTTTTTTCGGCTTGTTGTTTTTTTACAATACATGTGTACGTTTGACCTTCATAATGTAGAAGTCTCGGTCGTCAAATGTAAACAATATAGATTATACAATTTTTTTTTCCTTCCAACCATCTGTAAACAGCGGACATTAGTTTAAGACGATCTGTCGAACAAGATACCCGTAGTCGATCCACGCAATAATTTGATATATTAATACTGTAAATAGTTTGTGGTGTATCATCCAGTGTCTTAAGTTTAATTACGTAATTTGTCATCAACTGAACGAAAACTAATCGTGTCTCTACGGAAGCAAAATGAGACATTTTCTTCAATTGCAACTCAAATGAATCGATCAGAAACTTCTTGTAAGCAAGCGTGGTACAAGTTTGTGAAGACTGGGGACTATTTTGATCGACCAAAAAACGGTAGACCGCGGAAAACCACGCCAACGCTGGATCGTCGGATTCATCGATTAAGCGAGAGAGATCGTTTTCGTTCAGCAGTCGATATCAGAGCTGAAATATCCAGTAATAATAATGCACAAATTAGTGTAAGAACTGTCCGAAGACGATTAGACGAATTCAATTTGAAAACACGAAAGCCACGGAAGAAGCCGATGCTCAGTAAAAAGAATAAAAAATTACGACTGCAATTTGCTAAGGCTCATCGGCATTGGACAAGTGAGGATTGGCAAAATGTGCTATTTTCGGACGAATCCAAATTCAACTGAATTTGTTCTGACGGGATACTGTATGTAAGACGTCGAATTGGCGGAGATTTAAATCCTCGATGTGTTTTACCGACAGTTAAGCATGGAGGTGGAAACGTAATGGTGTGGGCATGTTTTTCTCGCAATGGTCCTGGACCAATACGCCGAATTAATGGAATCATGGACCGTTTTCAATACTTGGATATATTGAAAAATACTATGTTACCGTATGCCTACGAAAATATGGGTGATAATTTTATTTATCAACAAGATAATGACCCAAAGCATACGGCTCGGGTAGTGAAAAGTTTTTTTCAAGATGAAAAAATCACTTTATTACCGTGGCCATCGCAGTCGCCGGATTTAAATCCAATTGAAAACTTATGGTGTACCATAAAAAGAAGGGTTCAAAGAAATAAACCAAAAAATTTTGACGATTTGTACTCTTTGGTTGAAAAAACGTGGAATGAAACAACTGTGGACGACTGCAAAAAATTAATTGATTCAATGCCTCAAAGATGTGCTGATGTGATAAAAAATAATGGACTGTGGACAAAGTATTGAAGGGAGGAAAATATCTGTATATTTTCTACCAAAAAATATTTTTTTACGTATAGTCTTAAACTTTTGTCCCCGAAGATATCAAACAAATTTATGTTTTCTTTGTTTATTGTATCTAATGTTGTTACGCGCAAAATTGAATTTATGTAATAAATATATGAATTAATGATTAATTAGCTAATACAAAAAAAAATCCACTGAGTCAATTCTTTTCATAAAAAAATCAACGATTACTTTCTTTTTCCTCTCCGTCTTAAACTTTTGTCCGCTACTGTATGTATGTATGTATGTATGTAAGTGCGATTTATTCGCTATTTTCATGTCAACAGTTGCATTTTTTGGACTTTTCGTGTTAACTGTATTTTTTTTCAACACTTTTGAGAATCTTGCGTAAAAACAATTTTGTGGCAATATTGACTGCATGTAACTCAGTTTGAAGATTCGAAGTTTAACAAGCGATATTTCGTAAATTTACAAAACTCATTGCGCGGAATTTATTGCAGGTAGGTACCATCGCCAAAGGACTACCTTTGATATAAAGACTAACTATAAATTCTAAATAAATTCACTGATACTTTAAAGATTGAGGTTATTAATGTTGCTTCCTCAAAATTTGTTCGTGTTAATTCATATCCTGAAATCTAATGATCGTAAATGCTACTACCACATCAGGCCTTGTACGTAAATTTGACTAAACGTAAGAAAAATGCTAGTGCCAAAAATGCAACTGTCATCCACTCATCGTTGCATCATTGAAAAGAAATTGCAAAACCATAATTGTACACTCTGTCATTATTATCTAGACAATAAGTTCTACAAATATGCAAAAATCTATTCGACAGCGAAGTGCGGATAGGAGTGAATTCCGTAGCAAATATAGCGAGCAATCTCATTGGTGTGACGTGAGGTGATGGCGTTGATTAGACACGGAAAGAGAAGCTGGACAGGAGCTCAACGAGAGAAACGATTCAGAATAGAAGAGATCAACAAGACGAGAGCAAAAAAATAACGGAAGATCGATAGAACAGAGGCGACAGCAGGCTGAAAAAAAGGGATGAAGAGCATCAGGTTTCTCAAAACGAAAAAAGAATCTGTCTGCTGAAGAGAGAAAAAAAGAAGAGAATAGTTGCCTCGTCGAGACCGACACACACCACGTCCGCAGTCGAGTTTATAGTAGAAAAGCCAGCGAGCGAGTCATGCTGGCCCATTGTTCGTCGGTAGATTGGCGACGAGTCGGCTCCGAGGCTTCGGAACGTTTGACGAAGCCGCGCGGTGACGGCACGGCGAACACTGAGTTGCTCTCAGAGCCTTACAAAGATTGATTGGCGGTGATAGAGAGACGATCGAAGCGAGCGAGCGCGACCGAAACCGGCACACAGAAGCTCAATAAGGGTAATTAATAGCGAGCGGCTGGCAGCGACCGGCAAAGGGCGAGACCTCGGCGCATCTGCACGCGGTAATGCGCCCGTTTCTCGTCTATCTTTCTCGTGAAAGAGTCAGCATCAGAGAGCACGATGAGAGATCAGCTTCCCATCTCTTCGGGAGCCTCTTGCGGAACGGGCGCCCGCGAGAGTACCTTGATGCACCGGTGATGCTGTCGGGCTGTTGATATGCCGCTTGTGCGTGTTCCCTGTGTCCCTCGTTCCCTTCGTCGACCAATCGGTCCGTCCATCCATCCGCCAGCACAGACCCACGGTTCCTTCTCAGTGCGTCGTCACGCAAAAACAAACAAGAGCGACGTCACTGGCAGCATCAGCGTCTACAGCGGATCAGCGAGAGAGCAAAAGATGAGAGGAGGAAGCAGAAGAACGCAGAGAGCATGAAACGGCATGCACGTTCCGCCCGAGCCGCGGTTCGGACAACACATAGCCCGCGCGAGTTTCAATCATTGCACGCGTATCCGTCCACGTCATTTATATCTGTCAGACCTGGCTCCTCCTATCCCTCGCTCTGTTCGCTTCCGCGCACCCTTCCTGCTACCTTCCTACAAACAGTTGACTGACGTACCGCATCAACGCGCTTTTGCATTTATATATATTTTCGTCGTGTCGGTTTGCAATTTCAAGGCTACCTTAGACGGACTTACGAACATCCAATGCCCTGGGAGAACCATCTTTTTGCTCCGTTGCATTCAATAAGTTAATATGAAGAGAAAAAATATCACGGATACTTGAAAACTCACGAGACGCTGTAATCAACTGTTGCACATGCATCTCATTTGTAGCGTAGAGTGAACTAATTAGATTAACAGGCCATTACTCGGAATAAAAAGTCGCGACGCCGATGCGAGTGCTTACGAAACGCGAATTATCTGCTCTTGTAAATATATGTAATTACATGTAATTATATTTGCATACATCAGAAAATGCTGATTACGTGGATAAGAAAACGAAGCGTTAACATCTACGAGATTTTTGTGTTTCATCGGCTGATGGAGTCAGCCATCTGAGAAACCACTGGCGATCGTACATTTACGATGCAATACCAATAAAAATAATAACGACATTGTATGCTACGAATGCGAGGAGAGTAATAATGTTGTGGCAGAAATCAGTGGCACCGTCTCGCACGATATGTCTCGCTTCACCAGACAAGATTATTATGAAGTATATAAATCATCATGTTGCGCAATATTTGTCTCTCGAACATAAATCTGAATAAATCGTTTGAACAGAATGAAATATAGTCACTGGTTGCGTGTACAGCGAGTGTATAGCGCACCGAGTATTTCGTAACCGTTTAATGCTGTATGCCGAACATAAACGAATTCCCCATCCTCCTTCGGTGTCGGTGATTTCTGCACGGCGAGCAAGCGACGAACACCGCAAAGATGCAAGAACGCGTGAGAAGGGATGCTCGACTCGGTTCCCTCAGGGTCTCTGATAGTTTCGGTACTTTGGAGGCCCATGCGCAGAGTGTATGCGTTCTGTCGGTGAACAGTCCAGCAGTTTCCCCGTGCCATTTGTTTCAATCTATGGACAAGGCTGATTACGAGCGTGCGCACCAACGCGCGAGAGATAGTAGAGGGAGGAATGGCAGAGAGACGAGCGCGAGAGAGTAACGTTCTCGGGGCTGCTGCTGTTACTGCTGATGGTGCTTCACGTCGTCCGGGATGCTCGACTCTTTGCCGATGTCTGCTGCTGCTACTGCTATGGTCAGCCGAGCCCTTCACCACGTGTTCAGACACAGCGACAGGCCACGACTTGCGGCCGACGTTTCGGTGATGTTACACTGCAGGAGCGGCGCTGTCAGACTACATGGAGACAAACGAGCGACCGGCAATCAACCGCTGTTAGCCCGACCGACCTTTCCGACCACCGTTCCTTTTTACCCGCCATTTCATCACAATTTATTGTGATACCGTCACGTTAATAACTCAATTTATTTCACTATGCTTCGTGCTTGTCTTCATGATGCTTGTATTTTTATGATTCAGCTCTAACTCAGAGACACAGGAAAGGCCGACTCGGGAATCCCGAGACTCTCCAACAGCTGTTTGTACATGAGTCTGCAACTTTGTAGATATTGGGTCTGGAAAAAAGTTCGTAGCGTTTTTTTAGTAAAATTCAACTGGTTTTCTTATAATGTAAAAATGAATTTATTTAAACCAAATATGCTCCATTATTATCGACAATGTTTCGCCATTTTTCGGGTAGAGCCACGATGTCATCGGTGAAGAAGTTCTGTGGTTTCTGGTTGAAAAACTGAATCAAGTGGTTTTCACAGGCTTCTTTTGAAAGCAGCTTAATTCCATTGAGAGAGTTCTGCAGAGATCGGAATAAGTGATAGTCAGAGGGTGCTATGTCTGGACTGTACGGTGGATGCATCAAAACTTCCCAACTACGCTCTTGCAATTTTTGGCGGGTCATCAAAGAAGTGTGTGCTCGGGCGTTGTCATGATGGAAGATAACACCTTTCCTATTAATCAATTCGGGCCGTTTTCTTTCAATTGCTTGGTGTAATCTCTCTAGTTGTCCACAGTAGAGTTGAGATTCAATCGTCTAACCAACTGGAAGTAGCTTATGGTGGACGATTCCCTTCCAGTCCCACCACACACACATCATCACCTTTTTCGCCGTCAACCCTGGCTTCGCGAACGCTTGTGAAGGCTCACCGTCCCTTGTCCACGATCTTCGACACTTCCGATTGTCGTACGTGATCCATTTTTCATCACCGGTTATGACACGTTTCAGAAATGGCTCGATTTTATTGCGTTTCAGCAGCGCATCGCAGATGTTAATTCGGTCTATCATGTTTTTCGCGCTCAACTCATGAGGAGCCCATACATCAAAACATGTTCAAAACAGTTTTGTGGCCAATGCCTAGCTCTATACCAATATCGACACTGCTGATATGCTTATCTTGCTGGACTTTTTCAAGAATTTCATCAGCTATTTCAGTGATTGGATGACTAGAGCGTGACTCGTCTTTCACATCAAAATTATCAGAACGAAAGCGAGCGAACCATTTCCGCGCAGCAGATTTTGATAAAGTACCTCCACCGTACACAGCACAAATTTTTTCACAAGCCTGCGCAGCATTCTTCCCTTTGTCATAATAATATTGCAAAATATAGCGCAATTTTTCATTACTTTTTCCCATTTTCAAACGCAAACAACTTTCCAACTCTACCAACTCTTTTTATACACTCAAAGTAACGCTCAAAGTGTCACCTTTCCATCGAGCGTTTAGTGGTTGCGCTGCGATCTGTGTTTCCTGACTTATTTGCATTTAATGCCATCTATCGGGAAAAACGCCACGAACTTTTTCCCAGACCCAATATGTATGTACAATATTCATGGCACCATATTAAATCGTCAAGTAATACATTTGAAGTTCTTTCTATCTCTTCATACAGCTTACACATGGTGAAAGCTATCTCCTATTACCTGTTACATCAAAGTATTTCCGAATAAAACTGTGAAATAAGCCATCATCTAGGTTTGTGCCATTTCAAGTATAATAATATAGATAATACAGATGGACAGTCATTTATGTAATTTTATTTATTTAAGCAGAAACACTTAACCTTTTTATTTAGACCATTTAGTAGGTTTTAGAAGTTGAGTGAGCTATAATAAACTAAGAAACTGGATTAACATAACTATAATTCAGTATACAGCGAATAATACAAGCAAAATAATCACTTTACTTATTTTAGAAGACTATAGACATTGCTCTGGAAAATTCTAATATTTATACGAATAAGAGAATGCGTTGATAAAAATAACTCGTCTTTTCACTAAAATTCAATACATCTGAAGTAATAGAGAAATTCAGAGTTCACCGGCATAAAATCGTATGTTCCTTGAAGAAGAACATACGATTATAATACTACCGTGGCGGATTTTATTAAATATGCGATTACAGTACCACTAAACATCGGTCTTTGAAGAAGTCTACTAATTGCATGAGTGCGACAATGAGGAGATAAGAGATGAATTCATATCTTCTTTGAAATAATCTAAACCTATATTATTGCGAGAAAATCTGAGCTTTTCTGGAAAAAAAATTATAGTTTCTCTGATAAAATGTATAATTGGTGTGAGTATGTCTCTAAGTAGATATTGGAGAAACACCGAATTATCTCTGCAATTCTCGAAACGTCTGGTATTTGAGAGGATCAGAGTGTTTCAGAAAGAAACTCGGATATTGTTTTTTCACTGAAATGCTCCGAACCCGCAATATACAAGAAAATAAGTGTTTTTCATATAAAAAATCATGTTTTCCCTGAAGAAGCGTACTAGTGGTGTGGATTGAACTATGCGGAACTTGCGCATATGATTCTGAAAATCTCCGAACCTACATCATTCGAAGAAATTAGAGTTTTTTAGAATAAAAACGTATTTCACCTGGAAAAGTAAGTGGTTGATACGGATTGGATGCCGAAAAAAGCATCTGATAATGTGTGACACGTTATAATTCAGAAACTTGCAGAGAATACTAAAATTCTCCCTGATAAACGATGCACGCTGGACGTTAGGCGGAAAACATGTCAGTGGTGTACAGCAAATAGTAGAGAAATTTAGAAGAAAATATCGGAAAAACTCTGAACATTTTTGAAACGGTCTGGTTTAATTTTCTTAGACAAATTTTCATGATAATGTGTCGTATTAAATTAACAATGTCTCGTATTTCTTCATTGTTACGTCTACTAACTGGTTCTCTGACCAAATTGTCTTCAGGAAAGCTGTCCGCATGATTTCTCTACCAATAAGGTGGGTTTCTTGCTCGGAAAGTGCTGCTCGGCAGAGAGACAGAATAATATTTGATTTTCGTCACAATTTTATCAGACCTCCAATAATTATTTTTGCAAAAAAGCGGTACCCGCCTCAAGAGTACTATATATGACATATATGATTTCCTGCCTCAGTTACATCGTTGTTAAAAGAAAAGCAATTTATTAAAACGTGAAAAAAGCCATCACATTTTTGTATTTTATACAAAAATGTGAGTATCGCGGGGCACACAAATCTCACACATCCCACAAACTTTTTTTTTGTCAGTAGAAAAAGTACACCGATTTTCAGAAATAATAGCCATTTCAAAAAAAATTTGAATTCAATGTATTAGCCAAGTAAAACAACTCAATCGTATATCGAGAATGTTCTAAAATAATTAGCGTGCCAGCAACTAGCTCCCGTATATACTCCACTTAAACAAGTACGTGAAAAAGCAATTATTCTTCATATGTGTGTATAGAGATCTACTGGATGGGCAAATAATTGTTTTGTTTTAAGGGGTTACATGGGTTTCGAAGCCAAAAAAAGCATATTTCCTCGATTTGTTTTTCACATTATATGATATATAAATTATTTTATTCAAAATGTTAAGTACATCAAAGAGTAATATTCCAACAATATTTTAAAAAATTTTCATTCCAAAAATTCAGCCGGTGGGACCCGGTTTCCGGAGACCAATCAAAAAAGTGTCCTCGAAGTGGTCTATCGTCACTTGTGATAGCTTTATCTACCTATAGTAAAAATGTTAATTTTTATTTTTTAAAACTCTTCTATATCTATTGCCTTTTGACGTGCTCTTCCTTGTCCTGATAAGTAATTTTCAGAACATACATATGTCGGATGCATTTAATATGTATCAAACGTATATTGTGTGGTATATATTTTATATTAACCAAAAGTAGCCATGATGGTTCATGTAATATATAATATAGATTTTATATCGGTTGCCCGGCCGTACGTCACATGGCAGTGAGGAGAGTGGGGAGAGCCGAGAGCCGCGACTACGCAACTCGACTCCTCGGGTAGCTGACCCGAGTAGAAATTTAATCAGGTCAGAATCCGGCCCATACTTGGAACGCCGGAGAATTAACTCCGGCCCGGAAATGGCACATCGATATGGCCATGATCCGTGGTGTAACGCGCACGCAAATCCAGCCCGGATAAAGCGCCTGATGTGGGCCTGATGAATATGTTATCTTTTTTTCCTTATCTATGCCTTTTGCGTATAAATAAATAAATAAAATAAATTGTTTATCACTTCGCTTAATTGCGACATGAATATTATAAAAATTGGGAAAGAGCTAGAAAAAAAAAGTCTCCGCACGGGCAATCGAACCTGCGACCATCGCATTACGAGTCCGACCTCTTACCACTACACCAATCGCTGCTTGGCAATTATACTAACATAAATGGCTTTTCCGGTGCCAGAGCCGCGTCAAAAATTTTTTTTTCTAAACGCTTGGCCATCTGGAGTTTCCACTTTGGGTACTTTCATTTCTAGCCAAGCCCTACATATGCTATAAATTAAGCGAAATCCGTGATGACGAGTAGGCGGCCTCTCCTTGTAAGAATTAAGAAAGTTAAATATAAATCGTTTATTATTTCAAGCAGAGCTCCTAACAACGCGGTTCTTTTACGTGATGGAATGATTTTGGAGATAAACGAAATATATAAATTACCAGAGTCAAACGCCGTCAAAGTGAATGGTAAAATTTTGCGCGTAATCAAATCGAAGTTCACATATACCTTGTGATTCAGAAACATTAAAAATGTGGTAAGTGAAAAAAACGACGATTATAAAAACGCGGTCGTTGTCATCGATCGATTTGAAGCTTGTGATGCTCAGTATCTACGAAACGACAGAAGAAAAAATGTATGTTATTTCTCTTTTGCATTAAGAATTGCACACTTTCTTGAAATGGTATGTCGAAAAACTGTTACGAATACTGCTAGGATCTGTACAAAGTTGCAAATAAAAACTGTTCGAAAAATATATATCACAATATTATAGATACCCGATCCTTTCCTGATTTGGCCCTGAACTGAAATGATACAAGTTTTAGTGATCCGGTAAATCTAATTGACTTCTTCTCGGGGCCTGATTCGCCGGCATCAAAGATAATACATCTAGCGTGCTTTATTAAATCCGAAAGTGGCCCAGTTCCGGTGGAACTCCGGCAAATCTGATGTTGCCTGCCTTATTGGTACCTGAACTGGTGCACATCAGGCAATAGCCCGGCGAGCCTGAACAGGCCGCCGGGCTCATACCGGATGTTGGCCTGATAAAACATATGGCAGCCGGAACATTTTTCTACTCGGGGAGCTTTCGGTAGGAGTGTGACCGATAACTGTGTATACGTGAATGTGACATTTCGGCCTCTGAGAGTGTCAGTATAATTAGAGAACCAGAAAAATTGTTCGCCCGAGATTTTTTCTCAGATATCAGTGAAGCGACCACCGATTCTAATGTGACATGGAAACAAAATTGAACCTGAAGGCTATTTCAGTTTTATCGTATTTCAATTACACACTCGAGTTTATATTTGAAAAGCGCTATTAAAGGGTCCCCTCGGCGTAAATAAGAGTAGCACCGCCGATCGACAGAACGGTGTGATGTAGACGGTGTGACGCTCGGTCTTATACACAGGTCGGGAAACTAGCCAGATAAATTTGTGTTCCGATTGGAACCAACGTGGCGGCCACTTTCTCCTAAGGATGCGCGGCGCGCAAACGTTATACAATTCAAACTTCACACTAAATCGAATTATTGTTTGTAAAACATGTAAAAATAAATTATAGTAATTATTGAATTGGAAGATTCCAGGTGATCTGGCAATAGAAAAAACATTATTTCATGTGTAAATGGATATATTATTATAGTTTATTTCTTAAGTGCTATAGAGACTTGCTCGTTTTTTTCACAGTTACTCAGTTTCTTTCTTTACATTTTTGTTCGTCTGCTGAGAATATTGTCTCATTTGCTTTCTTAAATAATGTTTCATAGCGTACGACAGGATTTGTTTAGCATGTTCTGTGCAGGGGAAAGAGAATTTATAAGCATCGCATTCATAGTGTTTAAGCATCGCATTCACAGTTTCAGTGTACACATCAGGAGAATGAACATGAGAAACACTTTTCCAATTCTCGGAGCTTGCTAAACAAAGTGCATATTAGAGTGAATTAGTCCACCTTGGGATTTTAAATTGACAATTGCGGCTTGAGATTGCTGGGAGAATATGACAGGAGCTCGTCTTGCATTCCTACAATTTTCGCAGGGAAAATGGCGTTCGATTTGCTTGAAGACGTATCCTGTAATAAGAACAATATTATGTATAATAACAAGAACACTTTTGCTAGACCGCGTGAAATTGAAAAGAATTTGGACGTTTCAAAATTTAATGAGAGCATCAAAATTATAATATTCTTTTCACCCACTAAAATAGTAAGCTTACACATCACGCCACTAGTTATGTCCGAAACGTTCAAATACGGTACCGTGCTATAATAATAGCAGAATCATGCGAACTATACCATAATGTACGAGGGCTATTTGAAAAGTTTCCCGCCTTTTTAAGAGAAACATATTTCGAAGCAAAACAGAATTTATTTCTTGACGTAGTCTCCCAGCAACTCGATATATTTGATTTAATGTTTATCCCATCTTTTTAAATCATCAGAAAAATATTGATTGTCTAAACCTGAAAAATACTGGTTTACAGCGTTTCCCACCTCAGCATTTGACTTATATTTTTTTCCCTTGAGAAATTTTTTCAAGTTAGGAAATAGAAAAAAGTCGCTGGGAGCTAGATCTGGCGACTAGGGTGAGTACGGAAGCAATTCAAACTTTAATTCGTGCAATTTTGACATTGCGACCATGCACGTGTGAACCCGAGCGTTATCCTGGTGAAACAGGATTTTTTGTTTGGCCAAATGCGGACGTTTTTCTTAATTGTGGCTTTCAATTTATCCATCAATGCAGCGTAGTACTGTCCGTTGATTGCTTCACCCTTTGCAAGGTAATCGATAAAAATTATTCCACGGCTATCCCAAAAAACGGTCGCCATCACTTTTCCTGCAGAGAGAACGATATTTGCCGTCTTCGGAATTGGTTCCCCCACCGCAATCCACTGCATTGACTGTTGTTTGGTCTCAGGCCAATGGTGGTCTACCCAGGTTTCATCGACGGTTATCATTCACCGCAAAAATTCCGCTGGATTCTTTTGATACATCAGGCTAAGACACTCGCGCGACATGTCCGTCCGTTTGCGCTTTTGGTCGATCGTCAACAAATGCGGCATCCAGCACGCGAATAATTTTCTCATATCGAAATCTTGATGTAAAATCTTGTGCACCCATTCAGATGAAATCCCACACGCCTCAGCAATATCCTTAACAGTCAATCAACGATCTTCCATCACAGTTTGATGCACTAAATCGACCATTTCGTCAGTTGTAGCGGTTTTCGGGCGCCCGGAACGTTCCTTGTCTCAAATGCTCGTACGACGTTTGTACTCAGCCACCCAATGTTTGACCGTTATAAATAAAGGGGAGGCTTCACCGTATACAGAGTCTAACTCATCTTTTATTTCCTGAGTCTTTGTCCCTTTTAAACGAAGGAATTGTATCACTGTGCGATACTCAACTTTCTCCATTGTTGACAGACAATGTCAGCCGACAACTTTGGAAAAGTGCCATAGACAAAGTAATGATCAGAATGACTTGAAATTTTTACGGTTTACATATGTGAAGGTCATCTATCGGACGGCGAAAGAAATTTTTTTGTACAGTTACTTTATGTCGATGAGGCCGCAAACTTTTCAAATGACCCTCGTAAAAAAAAAAATTGTGCCTAAAAATGCTTTATATGACGATATGCGTATATTATAATTTATTCCGAAAATCTCAAAATCCCCTGGCCGTAATAAAATCTTCACTGATAGATAAATAAATTTTTATTGGTTTTTAAAATATTGTTCATAGTTCATTTGAGTCTTCTCTTACGAAAATGAATATAGGCATCGTATATGAGTCAAGGAAATGCAAAAGGAAAAAAATGAAATTAAGGAAAGAGTCACATAAACGGAAATACTTTTTCTACATGAAAACAAGCTGAGAAATAATTCGCACATTGAAAATCGTGACGTGAAAGTTCGGTGTACTTAGCGTGACGGAAATTAATTCTATTGATTAATTTCCAAATCCTTGCAATTGATGAATCGTCGATTCCCCTCTTCGTTGTCCTGTAATAAACTCGTTGCCTATCAAATAAGTGTATGTCTCATAATTGATCTGAAACGTAGTAAATAGCGCAGTCTACAATGGTAGCTTGAGAGTAATCATGTTCTACGACATCATCAAACTCCCATTCGGCTTCTTCGATGAGACCATCTAATCTTGTCTTTAAATCTGTCAATGATGTTTTCGTTGGTTTCCCATAAATGCTCCGTAAATCCGATATCGTGATGACAATTTCCGTTGGTTTCAAAATACTATAGGTCGACAGCAATTTATATAATTGTAGGAATAATCGCTTGGCGAATTATTCCACAGAATTTCTATCGACGAAAACAAAAAAGTTATTGACTATCAGAATGGGAAGTGCTGATAACACTTAAAAAGTGTATATGAATAAAAAATGTGTCTCCAGTGAATCTTGATGGATACGTTCAGTTAAAACGTATTTGAAACCATGCTCTTGCGTCAATGTTCTGCAAATATCCATCATTGACTGAATCGTGACACGTAGACCCTCGGACGTATTTCCTGTGAGGAATTCGTGCTCCAATATTATTTTGTCCATTGCATTTTTTTCCGCGTGTTCAGCTAATCCAGAGATAATTGTAAAATGTAGCAAATCGACATAATATATCATATTTGAATTGATCCCTGAGAATAGTGGATTCGCATTTTCTATCTGTATTTCTTATAAATTATCTTGAAATCGCTTCCCAAGGGTGTAAGTCCCTCATTCGACGTCTTTCGATTAAGCGCATCGAATAGATCGTTGACCCGTTTGCAGAAGTCGATTGTTCCCGCAATCGTGTAATTCAGAAACTCTGCGAACTTTGTAGTATGTTAACCCATTAGCGATGGAGTTGCTGAATATATAGACGTCATAGTCGAAACAATAAAAAAATGGTGTAATATTATAAAAATATGGCACTTAATAGGATTACTGGGGGAAAAAATCCGGTTTATATAAATCATTTACCTATGTCGCCAATTTTACTTTCATTTTGCGGGTATTACGCAACTCCGAATGAGCGAGTGTAAGTTTTTGACAAATCCGTAATTGGGTTTCCGAAAGCGACCTTTCGACATAGTACAAAGTCTCGAAATGTTTCCATTGCACGTACGGCTCATTGGGTCCCAGCAGTTAAAAAAAGAGGTTGAATTCGATGCGTCATTTCTCTGTATAGTTCTCAGGTTCGTAGACGTTTTAAACTGAGCACTGACCCTCAATCGCTTCAAGGTTTGCTTCGAGCACAATCTGTTTCTTACACATTTGATCAGATGTGGCGTGCCAGAGAAAACGAAAACTTTTCGGTTGTCGTTGGAGGGATGTGCGGACTAATTTTTGTACCCATTCATTGTATCAGACCTTTCTTCTAAATAAAAAAATAAGAAATAAAAAAATGTAGACATTTTTTTTATTTCTACCACGTTTTGTTCTGTCGTCGTCTTCCTTTTGTCGTTTTCGATCTGTTCGCGGTTTTTCATACATAACTTCTTTTGATAAATCGATTTCTTTACTTTTTTGCAAGTATCACATTGCTGTTTATCTATGACGATTGGACACCTCGTATGTCGCAATTGATCAGCGTCATCGGTGTATTCGATTTTTCCTGTCACCAAATTCACATCGGCGAATGTAGCTATACCTCAGCAAATCTTCAAACTAGCGAATGTTCGAATAGTTTGACTCAAAGTTATCGAATCTATCGGGGAAGGAGAATACCAACGGATTTATGAATCTACGATGAACCGAGTAACGCGCTTTCATATCCTTGGCAATTGTCAAACTTCTTCTCGTAACAGGCAGAAAGGTATTCTCTTTATTCTTCTCGTAGAAATAAATTTCGTAGAAAGCGATAGATTTATTTGTAAATCGCTATATACCAATTGTCTGGCAGTTGTTCCGCTGAGGAGTTTGCCAGTAATTCGTTAAATATAAAAAATGTATTTACCTTGGAAAGTATACAAAAAACATTTGTAAACGTAAAATCAAAGTCTGAAAATATACAGTTATTTTGATAACGAAATGTATGAAAGATGTAGCAATGTTTCGACGAGACGAACAGTGAAACACGGAACTTACTGTCTGATCTGTACACGAAATTTGTAGACCGTCATGCAAAGATTTAAAAATTGTAAAATAAAAAAAAAAGTATCAAATTATTTGGTGGGTTAAAAATGTTAGCTCTGCAAGCACTTTTCTACCATTATCCTTCAGCATGTAACTTCTAATAATTTGATCAGCGGTGAAATATTTTTCGCAAACAGCGTGCTTCGGTGGCAGAGATTTTGTTAGACAAATAGCTTTTTACCGCTTTTCTGGAATTTCTTAATTTCTTGGTGTTAAAAATGTTGATAACTTGATTTGGCAGCTTGCATAACCTGTTTTGCATCTAGGCACTCCGCAGTTAATGGGCGTCTTCGATGCTTACGGAGAAATGAACCTCTTTGTCATCGACTTGTGCTACGTGCACTCAATAATTTCAGTTTTTTACAATGAACAAAACTTTTCACAAAGTTATTTAAAGTTATGTACGGTAACACCACCGGCTTTGCACAAAAACATCACTGAACGACGTGCGGAATACCAACGCACTGGGCATGCTCAAACTGAATAATAATAGTAAGCCGGCCTGAACTGGGAATCATATTGGCAACATTTGGGACGTAATTGACTGCATGCGAACGGCACGGAGTATCCCGACTCTCGTATAAGACCGTGGTGTGACGTATAGTGAGAAATTTAAATTCTTCTAATTTTCTTTTTAACTTAGCATAGAAACGCTACCGCGTCTGTTGATATACTTGAACAATCATGAAAGTGCGAAAATTTCAAAGGTTCTCCGCTAAGGTAGCGCGTCGATGCCAAAATGAAAGTGGTCTCAAGAAATTCGGCCCATCGGCAATCTCCCTACTATTCTCTGCTTTTGTTTTCGAATAGGGTTTTCCCAAAAACACTATATCTAATGTGACAAAACTTGAAACAAGAATAGCAACATGGGCATTAAAAGACTGGTGACATTGATGCCAAGTATATGCAGATTTCTAGCTAGGCTTTGTGAAATTTTATTCACAAATTTATTTACATTTATTATAATTTTATTTATTTATTTATTTTTAGCTAAAAATTATGATTTGTATGGGAAATATCAGTTTTTCTCTAACAATACTTTTCGGATCCAGAAAGGCTATTTATATCAATCCTTCAAGTACAACTGGAGATAAAATTACATTAACCACTCGAAGTATTTTTATAAGGATATCAGATAATGACCATGGTTTTATAAACACTATGTAAATTAAATTTCACAAAACCTAACCCAAAATCTGTATGTATTCTGCGATTTCTTATAGAGATACGTTTTACATTGCCTTAGTTTTTCATTGCGTTTTACAATGTACTTATCTCAAGTTTTGTCACACTAGAGATGGTATGTTTGCGGAGTTTTCTCGTGTTTTTGCATATTTCCACCGATATTAATAAGCCAGTATCTTCGTCTATGGCAATGTTGACACCAATATTTATAACACATGTACGTAATTAAAGCAAAACCGAAATCTTAACAGTACACTCTTTTTTGTATGCAAAGTTGTACTTTTAATGACGCACAGTGGTCATTTTATGAGCATGATTTGAATTACGCACCCATATAATTGTTAAGCCGAAGAGGTGATTTGAGTAAGCTCAAAACGATTTTATCCGTTGTTATCATTTCTAATTTCTATTAAGTGTACAAATAAGTTTCCGCCGTTTGACAAAAGATGGCGCCACCAGTAAGTTATTGTTAAAATTGTCAGATGTAAACGTCATTATCGTAAGGTTGGACATCAGGCAACAACATAACCTTAACATATTAGTGATATTTATCAGTATAATATATTCTTTTGTATGCGAAAATGTCGAGTTTTGAGCCGAATAAGCGTCATTTGCGGGAACTTTTGATTTACTTCTTCAATTTGAAGAAATCTGCAGCTGAGGCCTATCGATTGCTTGTAGAAGCATATGGTGAGGTTGCCTTAAGTGAGAGAAGTTGTCGTGAGTAGTTTCAAAAGTTTAAGAACGGTGAATTTGACATCGAAGACAAAGAACGTAGCGGAAGGCCGAAAGTGTACGAAGACGCGGAATTGGAAGCATTATTGGATCAAGATTCGTGCCAAACGCAAGAAGAACTTGCACTTACATTAGGAGTGACTCAACAAGCAATTTCACATCGGTTGAAATCATTGGGAATGATTCAAAAACAAGGAAATTGGGTTCCATATGAACTGACGCCGAGAAACGTTGAACGCCGATTTTTCACATGTGAAATGCTATTTGCCAGGCATAAACGAAAGGGTTTTTTGCACCGTATAGTCACTGGTGATGAAAAATGGATCCACTATGATAATCCAAAAAGGAAGAAATCATGAGGATCACCTGGCCATGCTTCAACATCTACAGCTAAGCCAAATATTCATGGAAAAAAACTCTTGTTGTGTATTTGGTGGGATCAGCTTGGTGTCGTGTATTATGAGTTGCTCAAACCAAACCAAGCCATTACTGGAGCTGTCTACCGAACACAATTGATGAGATTGAGTCGAGCACTCAAGGAAAAGCGAGCCCACTACTACTCCAGACACGACAAAGTTATTCTCCTGCATGATAATGCTCGTCCACATGTTGCGGCGCTGGTCGAAACCTATTTGGAAACACTCAATTGGGAAGTTTTACCCCACCCGCCGTATTCACCAGACATTGCTCCTTCTGATTTCCACTTGTTTCGGACGATGGCGCATGATCTATGTGAGCAACACTTCACATCATATGAAGATACCAAAATGGGGTCGATTCGTGGATAGCCTCAAAAGATGAAGCATTCTTCCGACGCGGTATCCGTATTGTAACCGCTCGTTTGGCCGTTCCGGTAAGCAAACGATAAGTCATGAATTTGGTGATAGATCATATGATGGTATTGAGTTATCGGCGTCCGTACGTTACCGATAGCGGCACGGATCGCCCGTAGATCCCTCGTATGTATATTCCCATATTTCTTGCTGTCGCAAGTCTAGTCGCGGTGACGTGAATATTACTCGCCCCAGTCACTGAGTAGCCGTGTCCGTAGATTAACCTGTCCGATATGCCGTGCCACGACATATCTATTTAAGTGTGATTTGACATATATTGGATTGCACGAGGCTACGTGCATCATCCTGCACCATATAAGGATTTCAGTGGCTGGGCTTAGTTATCCCGAGGTTTATCATTGCCAAATAAGAGCCTATAGTGCATGAAATAAAACCGTACACTGGCGCATCGTGCTGCATTGGGTCGAGAGACCAAGGATTTTGGAACTTTTGCAAGTAAACCGTCGTTGCAAATACGCTGACGGTTGCTCGCCACCGCTATAACGGTGCGAGACATACGAGGGACAAGAGGCGTGTTTCAAATAGCGACTTTCATCGGTTTACCAGTGAGCGAGATTGAGTACCGTTAAACCCATCGAACGATGCCTGTGAGATCGTAAACAACATCTACAAAGCTAAGCCATATCATTATTATAATAAACTCGAATATTGTGTATATGGGTAGCATATTGTCGATTTTCTGTTCTACTCATTAGCGTATGGATGTATGGCCACGAATATTATAACTTGTCATATTAAGTGTTCGTACATATTATGTCGTTGAGATGCGTGGAATTCTAATGAGAGAATTCCTCATGTTAAATGTTTGATATGAATTGATTGCATATTTAAAGGATATAATTGAATTTATTGCATATTTGAATAATATAATTGAATTTATTGCATATTAAATGATATATGAATTGATTGCATATTTGAATGATATAATTGAATTGATTTCATATTTGAATGAGTGAATTGAATTATTACCTAGGACGTTGTTGACATGCGTGGATTCATTTCAATGAAATTGTTATTTAACTCATTGAAATGAAATTATTATACATGATGTTATGGAAGAAATTTTATATATTGTTGTAATTGACATGCAATATTTTAGGAGATATTAACGAATCTAGAACGACGTTTTCCCATTGTCGAGCCTGAGATAGATATATCTATAAAAATAAAAGGAACTAAACATCATCCTGTTTATATATAAATAGCTGATCGAAAATAATATTTAATCTCTAAAATATATGGAATTAATAAACAAATAGTTACAGTATGCTACCAGAAAGATGGGAAAAAGTACTGGCAAGCGATGGACAATACTTCGGATAAAACATTAGGTACCGTCCTTTCACAATAAATTCCCAATTTTTTATTAAAAACGGCGGAAACTTATTTGTACACCTAATAGTAAATTTGTCTTAGCCTTCCAGCTGAACATTCTACTTCTGCGTTTCCAAGTGAAGATTCGTCTGACCAGTTCCCGATCGACTCGAATGAGAATCGACCATGAGATCGGAATCTGGCTTTAGCGAATAACTGTGCTGGTGGAAGCCTCGGCTGAAAAGGTTTCAGCATTAAAATCATCTGGGTGGCTTCCTGCGATTTTCTCGATCAACCTCTCCAGTTTGACCGTACTCCGGATCGTTGCAATTTCTCAAAAATTCTCTTCATAGAAGCTGGTATCTTAATATCTTTGCCAATTTGAGTTTAGATTTTATTTGCTTATCTCTAAATAAAAAATCACCTACATCCAATGTTCCCAACAATGTTCTGATTTGTTTGGTCAGTTTGGGCTTAATGAAAATCTTTCGAGCCTTCGTGTCATGGCGTTTCGCCATTCTACCATTGATTTCACCGAGTCAACTAACAATCCGAGCATCTGATTTATGTCTCCCGTTCTTAGCCTTCACTGAACATCAATAAAATTGGTATAACTCGGCTTCACGTTGCTGACCCAAGATTCTTCTCTCCCGTGAACAAACGATTATCTCATCTTGTGCACCTCCGCCTAAAGTTGCTATAATCTCTGGATGTTGTTAAGGTACATTCCAATGTATACTTTACTGGGTGTGAATGCTCTTCGAAATGTTCAGATATTTTCTTTCGCTTTAGGCCGTCTTTAATCAGAGCCTGCAGTCTGGTTACGATGGTTGGATGTTAGTTTCTTTCTTCATTGACTCCGAGGAAACATCACCCAGGATTTTTAAGGAAACTTCCAAACCATTATTTGCCATTTCACCATCTTCTGCAGCATTTAACATATTATTCATGGTACAGTGTGGCTCTGTAGAAACATTTTCCATACGCTCACTACAATCTGCGGAGTGTGGCCAAGTCTCTGTAAAAGTGTTACATTCGAGCAAAATTCGTTCGGTGCTATGTGTTTCGACTCCGGATCCTTCGCTGCGGGATTTGTCGACACAGTCTGTCACTACAAGATTTTTCGGTGCTGGTTCTTATGTATTACTTGTAACGAGCATATATTACTCATGGATCTGAATTTTATTCAAGTGAGACAAGTACGAATACTTACTCAATTCTTTGATAGGTTTTTCACTTCACTATTTACGGGGTCATTCTCATGCGCAGAGAGGATAAATAGATCTTTTTCTGAATTATTTACTCAGTAACTTACATACAGTACAATTCATTGAAAAAAAATGTTTGCACTTTGTTGATATATTTATAAACTATACGGAAACCATCTTCGATAAAATTTTCGTTATTACATTAGGGAGTACCCGGGACGTTATAATCGCTCACGGAAGTCCTTTTAGGTAACAGGATCATCTAAAACAAAAATAAAAGAGAGATTCTTATTTGGAATGAGTATATCTATCGTCCCTACCAGATAAAAAATGTTCATTTAAAATTAACAAAATGGCAACCATCCAATGTTGGTGAACTGAAATTCACTCTTTTTTGAAGGCTTTTTCTATGAAAAAAATATGAGATTTTCAACTTATTTAAATAATTCTGGTAGGGGATAGGACCAATGGTGTGAATGATGTTGTCCATTTTTAGTGCATTCGGTTGAATAGTTTTGTTGTAATCACTTTCGTGAGTTGAAAAATAAACATTTCGAGAAAAACGCGTTTAAAGATTTTACAGAGAAAATTTAAGTTACGATTAATCTTTTGAGGCACGCCATTTTTCCTCTCGTTAAATAGACATGAAATTGGGTACTCGGAACTTTTTGGGGTCGCTGATTACGAATCCGAGTTCAAAATTCAGAAATTCAATATGGCGGATCCAATATGGCAAGAGTCCCCCAAATAGAAAATATTTCATGAAAATGTGGAAATAACTATGTAGTATATATACTCACCACTATGCCTCGAAAGGTTAATCGACGATGCCTGCTCAATATAAAATTTCTTCAGCTTCCTCGTAATCATCAGCTTCAGCAGATTTGGTAGTTTTCCGTGTAATATCGAATTAGGAAATTCGCGACCACTTCCTGTACATGACAGCAATTACATTATCTTTCCGAGGTTTTCAGTCCGCACCACCAAATGGCGACTGATTTGTTGGTGGCCGCGAATAATATTCAAGCAGCACATTCTTAGAGGGGGATACATTCGAAGTATACAAAAAAAAATCGATTTATTTCTTAATTTCTCATGAGAATGACACCTTAAGTGAATATAAGAAATTTTGTTTCACCGCTTGTACAAACCAATCGTCATGTGTTTTATATAGATATTTTTTTACCTTTACCTTACCTTCCTTTTCTGGACAAGATAGCTGTAGTAGGGTTCGCCAAAAATGTTTTTTTAATTTCTTCAAAACTATTTCGATTCTGGTGTCATCCACTTATTCGGAACTTTTCTTCGATTTCCTCATCATAACACTTAAAGACCTTCGTCTGTCAGCAATTGTCGATAATTGTCTGATATTAAAATTGAGGAAAGAAATGTTGTTGTGGCTTAGAGTGATAATATAATAGACGGGTTTCCTATTAAACACCAATCAGCGCAGAGAAAATGAACGCAATGCCATTAGCCTTTATTTTCGCTACGTTCATTGTCCGAGCCGATGGGTTGGACAATGCATTCGTCCACAATGTTATTATTATTACTCGAGCATAAAGAAACGTATGAATATCGGAAAAATTATTGGTGGTGAAAATTCGCGTTTATTCTTCAAGCTATTTAGGTATCGCCGAACGGAAAATAGCCGTACCTCACATTAATCATGAGAACACGCACCGTGTAGAATTGCCGTATTGCTGTTCTTTCACACGGGCAGACTTACCAAGGACTAACTAATTAGAGGGGGCTCGATAGTTGCTTCTGGGTTGAAGGATACCGTGATCGTCATAAAGTATCTTAAACATTGATAACACACTAAAATTGATTAAAAACAAGTCGATGATCACGAGAAGGTAAATAAATAACTGATCAATTTAATAATATGCAGTCGGAGATTAAAATTATATAGATTGACATTTTTGTGATAAATACCGTATAATCCCTCATTATGCGCAGAAGTTACGTTCCAAGCAGCACCGTGGTTACCGAAAGCTGGGAATAATGAGACCAAAACGATTAGAAGCATATGAATACTAAAAAGGAACAAGGTTAACTGTACATTTATTTCAAGAATAACCTTTATAGTATCCTCTCCGTGAAATACAGTTGTGTTACCTTGATCATTTGCAGTATGTGCGATATTGATGGCGAACATTTTTCTGTTCTTATCGTATTACACCATAATTTAAGAACTTTACGGGAACGGAAAATAATCGCCATAGCCTGCATGGAAAAAAGTTTCATTTCAGAACACGCGGAAAAATCGTGAAATAATGTAAGCTCATAACAATTTCATATAAGAGCAAAAAGGAATTGCCATGTACTATCTCTTTCTTTAAAAACTTATTTGACACCGTATTTTGTAATATCTACTTGAACTACGATATATTTGATACTTTATGTCGACAATTTTCGAACGAATGTCGAGTACACCAATTTAAAGATCTTCTCAACGGCAATGTCCAGAATGAATCTACCATTCTGTTCTCCGATTTCCACACTACAAATACGTGTAGTATTATAATGATACCAAGAAATACTTTCGTTCCGAATCATTCAACACACGCACTAACAACCAGCCGAATAATTGCGGGCAGGTATACAGGTAGCACAGAGTAGACCGTCATCTCGTTTTATCGCATCAAAACCTATTACCGGTCACGTATCGCTCGGTCATTCGTGCCGTATATAGACGCGAGCGCCGCGACGTTACACCCTTAATTGCCTTTCTTTTTTCTCGTCGCGAGTGCGCAAGAGCCTGGATTTCTCGAGACCGCTTCCCGTGCTCTCGCTCGCTGTGGCGTGCCGTCAATTAATGATTGGGTTTTAAATTTTCGTGCTTCGCTCTCGGCATGGCAGCTCGTACGTGTTCCGCATTAGCGGATGGACGACCGGTTCAAAAAGAAAGCTTGAACGCACAGCTAGTAAAAGGGTTCGCACGAACTTATACGGTTCACTATACGTGTTCAACTATCTTTACCAGCGAAACTCCTGCCTAGAATTAATGCCACATCAGTCTAAAAGTCCTGATTGTTGCAATAAGCCTGCAACAATGCATTAAGATTGTTCATAAAATCTATTACACAAATAACTTTATATTGGCCTGTAACTCCCGAGTATAATATGTTATGGTCTTGGTCATGTCACTTTGCACCTTGTCTCCGTATGCACTTATGTAAGAATAAACCAAAAAGTTGGGATATTTTTTCTCAACCACCTTTCATTTTTTAGATTAACCGGTTAAGCTTAACCGATTTTTAGTTAGTAACATGGAGCAATTCATGATTGTTATTATTTAAGAATTCCCAGTCACTTGAATAAACAACAGTTCTAAAAAGAGAAGAGACAAATAATACAGAGATGGGACGATAAAAAATATGTGTTTGAAATTGGTATTGTGGCTTACGCCGTATACTTTTAATTTACCGCAAAATGCGATATATAGTATGTCATCTCTCTTTCGTAAGACTGAATAAGTTCGGACTTAATTATGAAAAAAGCAGATTAAAATATTTCTTATTTTTCTCAGAATACACAAAATTGTTGAACTCTCTCGAAACAATATTGCATTTAATAATATCGGTTCATATCCCTCCAATCCTCAAAGGTTAATGAAAGATATGAGATGACGCTTCTCAGTAGCGAATTATTATTTTAAAACGGCACAAGGATAACGTTTTAAAACATCACATGCAGGCAAAAAAGCTTTGACAGGTTTTCCCTCTTAAATACGTAACATATTTTAAAAGCACAAATAGAAACAAGGTTCACGACAATTCGTTTAAGCTTAACCCTCGTGTATTAAATGCGGCACATTATGTCGTATTCAATTCAGACATCGGCCGATTCGGAATTATGCAATCACAATTCCAATTTTAACCTAGATTTTGTAATTAATTTATATTTAAATACTAATTCCTTATGCAATTAGGATTTGAATAAAAATCAAATATTAATTTAAAGAGAGAATTTGAAGAGAAGAAGAAGAAACAGAAGGAATTTGTATTTGAATGAAAATTAAATACTAACTCCAAAATAAATTTGTATTTGTATAAAAATCAAATTCTTCTTCGACATTACAATTCGAAATAGAAATTTTTTCTGGAATTAGTATTTTAAAGAAAATAAATTATTAATACTACTGGAATTTGTATTTGAATAAAAATTATTGGAAATAGGAAGGTAAATATTGTAGAAAAGCAGTGAATTAATTTCAACTTTTATTTTCATGCCCGAGGAGGACCGTCTTTCTTATTCGAATATCTCTAGAAGACTAAAGGCTGGCCACAAAGATCCTTATGAATATCGTCACTTAGAACGCTCTCTTCTTTCTTCTCAAGAGATGTTGTTTATGTTTATATTTCCTCTCCTGCACTCTCCATGTCGATTCGTTTTTGTACCCAAGCTACAGAGACCAGAGATGGATATAATTCTTTGTGCTAGTGACTGAGTAATCCAATAAAAATAAATAAGTAATTCTTCCTGGAGTTATGAATTGAATAAAAATAAATTACTTATTCCACCCAGAATTAGGAATTGATCAATGATTCAAATACTGCAGAAATCATGTAAAAGGCTGTCCGATGCATCGGTTAGTTTAAAGGAAAATCAAAATGTAAATTAGTAAAGTCGCACATTTCGAAGTTGACTGAAATTAGAAGGACTTGATTGAAACCCGGTAGACAAGCTAAGCTCAGGCCTCTGACAAGACTAGATCAAGTTTTATTTTGCCAATCCGGATGCATAGCCATTTTAGGCAAAATAGTTTACATTCTAAATTTCTTGGTAACCGAATGAAGTTTAATGAACTGACAGGAGTAAAGGAGTAAACCTGTACACATCAAAGACAGTAAAGACATTGAGGATCGCGTCACGTCTCATCAACGTGTTCGCTTTAGGCTCGGATGTCTCATCACAAGCCGAAAAGCTCTGGCATTGCATGGCAGCGGTGAATGCTGCTGTTGTCGTTGTTATGTCGGAACCCGTTTAATTGTACGACCGGCGTGGACGATGGCAGTGCCAAGCTCATCAAGGTCCGAAGAAACGTGTGCAGAGAGCTACCACTTAGCCACATTGCCGAGGATTCGCTCACGGGAACAAAGGGACGACTGTTGACGCCAACCACCCTCTCTTCGGCAAACGGCGAACAGCCCCCTTGCATCCTTTGATACCTCACTTTGCGCCTTTCCAACGATAACCACAATCTTTGTACACTATCGTTTGCGATAGAATGTTTCAGCTAAAAACACAGGGTAGGAACAAAACCTAATCGCGTGCAATGTACCCATTCTAGCGTTACATGTAAGCCAGGCGCGAAGTGCACTGGCTGATCGTAATGACCTCTGCGTGAAGCGCCAGGATTTTATTGTCATTTGTGTTTGGTTAAAGCCCTGTCATCACTCCATACGCGCACAGTCTCTCAATAATATAAAGATGCCTCAATAAGTAATTCAAAAGATTTAAGGGAACAACACGTGTACACTATTACCATATGTATTTCATATAAATCACTGACATACCAGTCCCAAAGGGAGTTAAAAGTATTCTTGAAAACGACGACACAGTACTGCACCCGAATAGCAGGAACCGTGAAGCGGATTACGCGCGTAGGCTGTGGCATCTAACTTATTTTCGCTCCAAAATTAGTTGACTGCGGTCAGGGATCCACTGTGCCTCGCAATAGGAGTTAAGATACGCGCGCAACTGTGGGCGTGTGAAATGCAAAAACAAATACTTAAATTTACAAAACTTGTAAGCACTGACTAGGTAGATTAAGTAGCGGCGGCCACTACGGAAGACTGATGCGGTGGACGGTAGACCGTGCATTCACGATCTGTGGTCAGGAAGAGAGGTGGTTAGCTTCCCTTACATCAGCGTTTATACTGGACAAAGTCCACGACATGTGGAAGAGTATCGAGTGACCAACCCGAAATGTCCGTACCGCGGGTCTCATGTCATCGATGTCTCGACGTGTATCTCAACCGCAACTATACGATTCAGCAATGTTGGGGTATAATTAAAAATTGTGAGCCAACCTAATATATAAAGTCTAGGAAATTTCAGTTTATACGTCCAGCACACGGAATTCTAAGAGATTCTGAATATAGGAGCTAGATCGTAACACTAGAACTCTGTACTCGTATATGACATGTAATGAGTTATCCCGTGGATAGATGCTAGTAATCTGTCCATAATAACACACTTTGCTTAAATTGTAAAAAGTTACCTAGCCCTTGCGATATTACCACAACATCATTGCGACGTTTTCAGTTCGTGTCGACTACGAGAAATTTCAATACTTTACAAAGTTAGTAGTACTAGTACTAATTGATGAATGAAATTTACAAACTAAGTCGATAGACTTTATTGTTATAAGGTGGCACGTCCTGGCCATTTTCCCCCGCGATAACTAACTATTGTATTTTTCAATTATTATTCGGATAAATTATTCTCAAAATTTTCATATTTATATTCTCAACCTTCTCCGTCCCACACTTCCAATCCAATGCTAAAAAGGCACATTCTTTACTTTCACCCAGTCATATCCGCTCGTGGATTGTCGCGAGCAACCAATTTTTTTTAAGTAAAACTTCTTTAGCGAGGGTAACGACAAAATGTTACGAAACGCAAAATCGACAGTTCAAGAACGACAGTAAAAAGAGAGGCTCATAGAGTTAGGGAAAGAGAGAGAATGAGATAGAACGCACTATATACAGGATTCCCTATCCTCGGTCTCCTCTTTATGCAGATCTTCATGTCCCTACTCCTTTGTGCCTGAACACAGCGGGTAGAGGGCCCGTGTATATGGATTGTACGTGTATATACACATATATGTATGCATGTATAGTGTGCGTCACGATGCGCGCTATATCCTCCTCGAGAGCAAGAGAGGGGGAGAGAGAGAGAGAGGTAGAGCACAATATGGCGGCAAGTATCGGCGATGTGTCCGTCGTATATACAGGGTGGGCCATTTTAATCTATGCACCCAAATTTCTTTGTACCTAAGACAGATACGGAAAAATTGTTCAAACAAAAGTTGTTCAAGATAATGGGGGTCACCTAACTGTTTAACTATCTTTGACCTTGAGACTACTTGTCAAGGTTATTTGAAGGTCAGAGTGGTTTTTTTTTTAATGGAAACCCTTATTTTTGACACCGGATTCGAAAAGAGCGGAAAATTTTACGTCTGAAATGATATTTTGAACTTTTTTTTTTACCTTGAGAAGGTCAATTTAAGGTCAAATGCTAAATAACTGCCTAGTAGCTGTTTATTTAGCTGTTTAAATTTGCTGGCGGAATAATCGTTAAAATTATAATCGTAACGATAGTGAGAGGCAAGGGGACTCACTTTAATCAGCACCCCAAAGGAAACAGAACTTACTACGTCCACGTAGTTGTTTCCGGGTAACGCTAAAAGTAAGGTTAACTCATTTAAAACAACAGCTACTAAGAGCTTGTGGAATAAGAAACACTAAATGGCCTTTTTATGTTATGAAAAACCTTAAAACGTTAAATTTTTCATTTTTTCTTGATTCGGTATCAAAAATAAAGTTTCACGTTAATAAAACCACTCTCCTTTAAATAACCTTGAAAAACGACGTTAAGGTCAACATCGTTGAGGTTGTTGTCACATTCCAGTTCGATCTTTCTTATAAAGGTACCTTCACAACGTTTATTCCGCCAGAAAATTTAAAGAACTAAATAAACAGTTACCAGGCAGTTATTTAGCATTTGACCTTAAATTGACCTTCTCAAGGTCACGAAAAAAAACTTCAAAATATCATTTCAGACGTAAAATTGTCTGTTCTTTTCGAATCCGGTGTCAAAAATAGGGGTTCTTATTTAAAAAAACCACTCTGACCTTCAAATAACCTTGACAAGTAGTCTCAAGGTCAAGCTAGTTACACAAATAGGTGACCCCCATTATCTTGAACAACTTTTGTCTGAACCATTTTTTCATATCTGTCTTAGGTACAAAGAAATTTGGGTGCATAGATTAAAATGGGCCACCCTGTACGTATTAGTTCTGTGCTCTGCTTTTTGAATAATAAATTTCTACAATATATAATATAATGCCAAAGACGAACGCGGAAATGTGTCGGGAGTATCGCAGAAAAAACAAAACAAAAATAAAACACAAAACAATTATTAGACCGACTGAACGTGTTCGTAATTTTCGTGCGCGACAAACACATTAAGAAATAGTGCATCAGCTGTTATATAAATTACGATTTAAATATTTTTTTATATTACATTTGATTTTAATTGGTTCCAAATTTTTCGGTACATATTGGGTTTGGGAAAAAGTTCGTGGCGTTTTTCCCGATAGATGGCATCGATTGCAAATAAGTCAGGAAACACAGATCGCAGCGACGCCACTAGATGCTCGTTGGAAAGGTGACACTTCGAGCGTTACTTTGAGTGTATAAACATCGAAGTTGGTGCAGTAGTTGGAAAGTTGTTTGCGATTGAAAATGGAGAAAATTAATGAAAAATTGCCCTATATTTTGCAATATTATTACGACAAAGGGAAGAACGCTGCGCAGGCATGTGAAAAAATTTGTGCTGTGTACGGTGAAAGTACTTTATCAAAATCTGCTGCGCGGAAATGGTTCGCTCGCTTTCGTTCTGGTGATTTTGTTGTGAAAGATGATCCACGCTCTGGTCGTCCAATCACTGAAAAAGCTGATGAAATTCTTGAAAAAGTCCAGCAAAATAAGCATATCAGCAGTGTCGATATTGGTATGGAGCTAGGCATTGACCACAAAACTGTTTTGAACCATTTACCCAAAGCTGACTACAAAAAGCAGCTCGATGTATGGGTTCCTCATGAGTTGAGCGCGAAAAACATGATAGACCGAATTAACATCTGCGATGCGCTGCTAAAACGCAATGAAATCGAGCTATTTCTGAAACGTGTCATAACCGGTGATGAAAAATGGATCACGTACGACAACCAGAAGCATCAAAGATCGTGGACAAGGGATGGTGAGCCGTCACAAGCGTTCGCGAAGCCAGAATTGACGGCGAAAAAGGTGATGCTGTGTGTGGTGGGACTGGAAGGGAATCGTCCACCATGAGCTACTTCCAGTTGGTCAGACGATTGATTCTCAGCTCTACTGTAGACAACTAGACAGATTACGCCAAGCAATTGAATGAAAACGGCCCGAATTGATTAATAGCAAAGATGTTGTCTTCCATCATGACAACGCCCAACCACACACTTCTTTGATGACCCGTCAAAAATTGCGAGAACTTGGTTGGGAAGTTTTGATGCATCCACCGTATAGTCCAGACATAGCACCCTCTGACTATCACTTATTCCGATCTCTGTAGAACTGTCTCAATGGAATTAAGCTGCTTTCGAAAGAAGCCTGTGAAAACCACTTGATTCAGTTATTCAACCAGAAACCACAGAAGTTCTTCACCGATGGCATCATGGCTCTACCCGAAAAAAGGCGAAACATTGTCGATAATAATGGAGCATATTTGGTTTAAATAAATTCATTTCCACACTATAAGAAAACCAGTTGAATTTTACTAAAAAAACGCCACGAACTTTTTCCCAGACCCAATATTTACACAACGCTCCGGCCAAGACGTTCCCGTCTATAATATGGTCCCGTCATAACATTGGTCATTGCCTTTACTTCTGATAACAATGTATCTAGATAAAAAGACGTGTTTAAATAAAATAAAAACAACTATAGTCCTAAATATAAATATAGGACTGATAAAAAGTAAATATTAAATCGTAGACTAAAAAAAATATTTTTAATTATACGAAACTTGAATTTTGGGAAATGCTAAAATATTTATTTTATTATTTGTATTGTAGAGTATTTGTGCTAAGTTTCAAGTAAATCCGACCAAAAAAGATGTTTTCCCATACAAACTTTTACACCCCTTTTTACTCCCTTAGGGGTTGAATTTCGAAGAATCTTTCCTTACTGGGTGCCTACGTCGTAAAACGCAAATAATGTCCAACTTTCATATTTGTAGCTTTAGCGGTTTGATATCATATTATAAAGGGTGTCCCAGCAAGAGCGCCGGATTTTAATTTGCCGCCATTTTGTTAATACGAGTTCTACGGTGATTTTTTTTTACATTTGTCACGTACAGACCACGCGATTTAAGAATATGGAGAAGTATTCAAACCAACAACGTTTAATTATTGTAAAAACACATTACAAAAATGGTAAAAGTTTTGCGAAAACAGTTCGCCGATTACGTCAATTTTTTGGTCGCAATAATGCGCCAAATGAATCGACAGTGAGGCGTTTAATTACAAAATTTGAGACCAAATTTACGCTGATGGATCAGCAGATCATTGTTCGTCGTCGTCCTTGTCGGTCACTCGAAAATATAGCCACAGTAACGGAATCTATGGCCGAAATCTACGAACTTCCATTCGGCATCGTGGTCAACAATCCGCATTAATTTGATGATATTCCAACACCCAATCAGCAAATTCATGGCGCTGCGCATGGTCCCTTGGCTTGATTTCTTGCACCAATTGAACCTTGTACGCGTGCAAATGCAGATCTTTTACCAAAATTCGTTGCATAGTGCTACTGGAAATGTTTAATAGTTGACCACGATGCCGAATGGAAGTTCCTGGATTAAATTTGGTCTCAAATTTTGTAATTAAACGCCTCACTGTCGATTCATTTGGCGCATTATTGCGACCAAAAACTTGACGTAATTGGCGAACTGTTGTCGCAAAACTTACACCATTTTTGTAATGTGTTTTTACAATAATTAAACGTTGTTGGTTTGAATACTTCTCTATATTCTTAAATCGCGTGGTCTGTACGTGACAAATATAAAAAAAAATCACCGTACAACTCGTATTAACAAAATGGCGGCAAATTTAAATCCGGCGCTCTTGCTGGGACACCCTTCATATAATAATAGATTGTAAAAGACTTGTCCTGATAGATCATCCAGGTCAAACCCAGGTCAAACTGCTAAAGCTACAAGTATGAAATTTGGACATATATATAATGTGTGTTTTAGGGACTCAGTTATATTATACGTTAAAATGATTGTTGGAACAATTACACACCATATGTAATAGTTTTATTGTAAAATATGCATAATTTATATTAAATAAATATAATAAACGACTGCTATCGGGACTGCTATAAGAATGTATAATCTGTAAGTTAAGGAAATTTGCCTAATGGCTATTATCAGGACTTGCATAAATAGGTGATGTGGAGAAACAGTTTCTGCATAAATATTGCGATAAGTTCATTTCCATATCGTCACTTTGTTTTTTTTACCTGACCATAAATTATATGTTCAACAGAAGAAGTTTAGAAATTTTTTAAAAAAATTTTCGGGAATGGTTGCAGGCAAAGAAAGCATATCCTTACGTATATTACGAGAGATACAGTATTGATGTATATGTTGAATTTCATCTGTTTATCCATAATATAAATTACTTTAAGTATATACCTATCCTGTATCGAAGTAACAAGATTGTAGAGCGAATCGGTCAGATTTTTTTCGATTTTGACAACGATCTTTTTCCGTTAACAACTTTCGATCACAGGTTCTGTGAATATTCGCAAGTCATTTCAATTTTTTTCATTGCTTTTCATCGAATGCATTCCTAAGTTATTTTATTTTCTCCATCAAATGTAAGTGCATTTTTTTTTTCAAAGTCTACTCCTAATCCTATTCTTGCAACTTACAGACTACCGTCTACAATCCTACGTGACTAGTGTTTCTTCTTGTAACTTTTTGAGGAAGACACATTTTAGAAGCCGCATTAGCTGTTACTGTATCCCGATATTGACCGCTTTTTCTGATTAACAACTTCCTACGAATCGCTTCACGTACGATAAATAAATTATTTTGCCTCAATATAAAACGGGATTGGTAGTAATGACGATAGCCTCGTTGTTGATAATAGTATTCTAGAAATTAATTTGTGGAAGTGTTTCTTCGCGTTGTTTCACTCCAAAATATATTTATAAAATATATGCATATAGTATAAATGAAAGTGAAATAGAATTAAATTGAAACACAATATAAATAAAATAAAAACAGAATAAGGAAAATAGAAAAAAATCCATGTTCATACTTTATCATTAGTTATACCTTATTATTTGCTGTCTTTATTCACTTGTCACGTAATTTCACGTTATTTTCAAATTATCTATCGATTGATATAGAGCATGACAAAATGATTATTATAAATAAACTTTATAACCATTCAGCTAGTCACTGTTATTGTAGCATAAACCGCATAAGTAACTCAATTTTCATTTATTTCAAGTACATTTAAAAAAAAAATACTCGTTTTTGGAATAACGATGTCATTGTAGAAAATAGTATTTTTTATCTAAAGGTGTAAAAGTTGACTACGATAAACAAAAATTCCTTCACAATCCACGTTATTAGGGAATTTTTTCCTGTAAATGAGATAAATTGAATCTTTTTCTCATGTGTTTATAAATACAGTAGTGTAATACTGATTTAAGTATCCAGAAAAGAATCTAAAATTGGTTTGCATTGATCAAGGTTTTTTGTATACAGAAAAAATATATGGGTTCAACGATAAGTTATATCTTATATATTGGTATAATTATTTTATATGGATAGTCGATTTAATGAAGAAATAAAATGGTCTCTCACATGTTCGATAGTTGATCCATCTCAGGCTCGACAGGAGGAAAAACGTCACTTCGATTCTGTTACTAGCATACTCTTGCATCACAATAATATCATTCGGACGAATTAGTTTTAATTAAATAAATGAGTACGAGTGGCATTCAACAAAGTTACAATCAGCAATTCACACACGCTTTGGTAACGATATATATATATATATATATATATATATATAGAAATTCGGATTCACATAAGGACTACGACAATTGTAATAAATCATTCCTGTTCCAGACGTAATTGCGAACGAATTCATTCCGTCATCGTAGCGAATATTACATCAAATAAAATATTTCGATTAACCACAAGTAGATAATTTACAAAATTCAACGATGACACTCTTCTGTTCAGAATCGAGGTATTTACGTATAAATCACGAATATAAATACAATGCAAACGTGAAGATACTATGATATATATCACAGACCATATAAAAGAAAGCACGACTTATCTGGAGTCTCATGTTTACATCGTCGCTCTTCGTTTAACAGCGTCGACGGTAATGCGAAGTCGCTTACTGGCGAACCGATGACCGTTGTTGGTAGCATATACAATACATCAAATGCAGCCGCTTCGGTACTCTTTAGAATCTCCATCCAACAACTCAGGATGCGATGATTTGGTAGTCGTTTCTTTCCATATTATTTCATTTGACCGTGGTAATAAAAATTACGATCGCAGAATTTTTACACAGGCGCGGTAAATAAGGCCCAGCCACTGAAATCCTTATAGGGTGCAGGATGACGCTCTTAGCCTCGTGCAACCCAATATAACTTTTAAATCAAGAAATCGTTTACGTATGTCCTAGCACGGCACATACGATATGTCATACCACGGACACGGCTACTCAGTGACTGGGAAGAGTAGTGTGCATGTAACCGCGATTAGACGATGATAGCACGAAACATGGGAATATAAGGCCGAGGGATCTACGGGTGATCCGCGCGGCTGTCGGCAACTCAAGTACGACGATAACTAAATACCATCATCTGATCTACACGATTTACGATTATCGTTTGGCATACAGAACGGTCAAACGAGCGGTTACAGTAGGTATTTTTTTAATGATTGTTCAAATGTTATTACATAATTCATTATAATAATTTTATTGATGAAGTGTTTAAATGAGGATTAACTGAAATTGAATCGTTGAGTCGTAAAATAGCAATAGATTAGCAACAGTGCGAGCATGTTAAGGTATTTAATAGCCCACTATCATTTTCAACGAAAATGGGTAGACACAGCGATCATTTGTCAAGCTCTCTGTGTATTCTTATTGACCGCAACCAAGAGGCTATGCCCTCGATATCGTACGCAGCCTATTGTGAACTTAATTATCAAATCAGACAAGTGATCTATGAACATTTTTTGAAACAATTTTCAAAATTCGATCATCAAACATACAATCAAAATTTACGTTGTTTCTGACGATCTAGTAAATTTCCCACGGATGCCAATTTACTTTGGCAATCTACGATGGCAATCGCAAATCAAAGGCGTAGTATAATACTACGCCTTTGGTTATTTTGCTGCATCCCCCGTGCTATAAAACATTGCACCTACCAATCTTAACGATTGTTACGTAAAATATAGTTTCAAAGTTATGTATGCTTAGTTTCATCGTTCATGTAGAATATAAATTACTTACAAGGAAAGGTACGTTGGTGTCCCTCTTCGATTTTAATGCAACTCACGTATGTTGTAGAGCATCGAAAACTAAAAGACACGTATTTTTTTTTATCGGCGGAAAAACATTTTTAAGGGGTGAAATCGCCCTTCAAAAATAGCATGTCGAGGGGTGATTTTGCAGTTTCACCCAGAAAGCGTCAACCGATTTTAATAAAACAAAAACCAAAATACTCTTCATTGAAGACAATCAAAATTCCACGCTAAGTTGAAGAAAAAAATTCATTTGCAGGGGTGAACAACCCCCTGATTTTTCAAATTTCCACCTTACACAAAAAACTAATCAACCAAATTAAACAGAACATGTACCATTTGGAAGGGCAAGTTAAAATAAAGTTGACGTATTTTTGCACATTCACAGGAAAATAAGTTTACGGGGGTAAATTATCCCTTATCCATTAGTACGTATATTTGTGCATACATTTTTGTTTCTCATTATTTAAATGTCCGAATTGATTCAAAACATTCCTGTTAGCCGAAGTCAAGGGGGGGAACTTCGCATGATGCTTTATTTATTATTAACGGGGTGACCGGCTGGTACTTACAAGTAGAATGGTCCATTCACGAGTTTCGCGTTATTTACTGAAAAAAATAGCTTGTTCAAATACAGAATACTGGGGAATGTTGCTGGGGTTGAGTGGTTGTATGGCATATATGTATGGTTGTATTTCGAAACAGCGGCAATTAGCTGAGGACATAGGCGAGAAATAACAAATACCCTGCAAATAATTGCTGCAAATTATGACGTGCACATTGCACGTTGATGAATTGTAAAAGGAATGATACATTATAATATATACTGTGGTGTATGTAGATGCGCAAGGCGGTAAGAATAAATGTGAGAGAATGGAGAGTGG
Source organism: Cylloceria caligata (assembly GCA_963942595.1). Taxonomy (NCBI): domain Eukaryota; kingdom Metazoa; phylum Arthropoda; class Insecta; order Hymenoptera; family Ichneumonidae; genus Cylloceria; species Cylloceria caligata. The sequence goes on from OZ012708.1 coordinate 13,125,137, forward strand.
GGAGAGCGTTAACATGGGACGTGAAAAGGACGACAGTCGAATAAATGCGCATGCCGAAACCGGGTATTTGTTATTTCTCGCCTATGTCCTCAGCTGATTGCCGCTGTTTCGAAATACAACCATACATATATGCCATACAACCACTCAACCCCAGCAACATTCCCCAGTATTCTGTATTTGAACAAGCTATTTTTTTCAGTAAATAACGCGAAACTCGTGAATGGACCATTCTACTTGTAAGTACCAGCCGGTCACCCCGTTAATAATAAATAAAGCATCATGCGAAGTTCCCCCCCTTGACTTCGGCTAACAGGAATGTTTTGAATCAATTCGGACATTTAAATAACGAGAAACAAAAATGTATGCACAAATATACGTACTAATGGATAAGGGGTAGTTTACCCCCGTAAACTCATTTTCCTGTGAATGTGCAAAAATACGTCAACTTTATTTTAACTTGCCCTTCCAAATGGTACATGTTCTGTTTAATTTGGTTGATTAGTTTTTTGTGTAGGGTGGAAATTTAAAAAATCAGGGGGTTGTTCACCCCTGCAAATGAATTTTTTTCTTCAACTTAGCGTGGAATTTTGATTGTCTTCAATGAGGAGTATTTTGGTTTTTGTTTTATTAAAATCGGTTGACGCTTTCTGGGTGAAACTGCAAAATCACCCCTCGACGTGCTATTTTTGAAGGGCGATTTCACCCCTTAAAAATGTTTTTCCGCCGATAAAAAAAAATACGTGTCTTTTAGTTTTCGATGCTCTACAACATACGTGAGTTGCATTAAAATCGGAGGGGGACACCAAAGTACCTTTCCTTGTTAGCATATACCTATGCAATGTTGAATTAATATTGAATGTTGAAATGCCTCAATATAAAGCGAGATTAATTTTAGCGATGCAAGTTCGATCGTTTGTAACGGTATTCTAGCAATCAATATGTAGAAGTGTTTTTTCACGTAGTTCCGATCAAAGTGCATTTGTGAAATATATTCGTATAAATGAAGTAGTGAATTCGAATCAAATATCCGCAGGCTCAGGTCATAGTGACTTCTGTCTTATTCGGTGTGTTATTTATTTCTGTTCTAATATTAGAAAATACTGCAATTCCTATGTATAACATTTGCATACCACGAATTCCAATCGTATTAACAAATACGACACCTTTTGATTTTCACTCACTGATATCCCAGCCGCTGCTAACTCTGTTATCAGATCATCAAATGTTTCAAAATGAGTTTTCAGTGAAGTTTCACTCTTTATTTTTAATCTGCTCAATCGATTGCGGAGAGACACTTTAGTGGCAGCACTTTTTCTCTCATAAACAGCACCTAAATTTTGTAAAATGGATTTAGCAGTAGATTCTGGTATATCGTACTTGAAGTAAGCGTCTGCTAGATATTCAACAATGACACATTTGGCAACTCGTTCAGCTTTCTCCCATCTTTTGTCCACTCGATCAGGAACTTGTTCATCTATCACTTTGAGTATATTTAATTCAAATAATAAATTCCTTATTCGATGTTTCCACGCACTGTATTTACTACCATTGAATGGTGTAATATTTCGCCTGTCCTTTGATTTATCCATTGTTACTTTATTAAACTTTAAAACATATAATAAAACAAACTTGTTTTAAAATCATTTAAACTAATTTCTAAAATATACAGTTAATGCACAATGTGACCTGGGCCCATAACCTATTGGAAATGGGAAGGTAAATATTATAGAAACGCAGTGAATTAACTTTAACTTTATGTCACAATAAATAGAATAGATCATTTAGGGAACACTTCAAACAATATTGTGTTGGGGGCTATTTTTTAAAAACCATAACCGTAAAGAGATATCGTCCTTAAACTGATCGTTCAATCAGTATCATTAAATGCATATCAATCGGCAGAACGCATATTTCGAAGACCACCCTCATATCATACCAATAGTAAAGAATAGCGTCTTTAAACTGTTCGTTGAATCAAGTTTTTATTAAATTCATTCAGATCGGCAGAACGCACATTTCGAAGACCGCCCTCTAACTATACAAACGATCGAAAATAGCGTCCTCAAACTGATCGTTGTGTACAAACTATTAGTTTCATGTTCTTATCAGCTTGATTCAACTATCCGTTAAATCGAGATTTCATTAAAGTTATGAAGATCGGCGGAACGCATATTTCGAAGACCGTCCTCACATCCTCCAAACAGTGAAGAATAGCATCCTCAAACTTATGATTGATCAAGTTTTCACTAAAGTAATGAAGATCTGCAGAACGAATATTTCGAAGACTGTCCTCTTTCTATACAAACGATGAAGAATAGTGTCATCAATCGGTCCGTTTTATAGTATTTTCATTGGAGTAGCATTTATGATGATATGGATATTTTGAAGACCAACCTCGAAGCATACAAACGTTAAAGCATAGCGTCCTCGAAGTAACCGCTCCATCGCTTTGCAGATAAAATGCACCATCGCATATCATACAAGCAATGAAGCATCCTCAAACTGATGATTCAATAGAACTTAAAAAAAAATTTTTAGCATAGTACAATTATTTTATGCCTCCAGAATATTGAGTTTTACCCACTGTAGTCACACTGGGTAGAATCAACCCATTGATGAATTTTCAGTCTAATAGTAATAACAATAATAATCTTTATTTCCAACATAATATTACGAATAAATACCATACATTTTCAAAATTCCACATTTTGATCTACTTCAAAATGCTATTATTTTTCCCAAAAGTATCACATTTAAGGAGTATCATCTCCGAATTTTTTATGAAGATACCATAGTAAAAAATGTACAAAATCATGATTTCTTTATGAAAAAGTGTCCTTTTTCCGCATTGACTTCTTTATGATTTTTTCAACATGTTGCCATTTGATTTCTTATAAATCGACGTTTCTTACGTAATCTAGAATGTTGAAAGCATGTTCCGTAATTTTTTTATCCATATCGGACGGATAGTTTTTTCACGATCATTTCTTTTAATCGTATTGGGTAGAACCGACTCAGTGAGATTACCGTGAAATTCTCCAGCAGTGTGACTACGGAGGGTTAATAACTTTTGAATATACTTCCTGGGTCTTTAGGAAGTTGTACTTGGAATACAAATTTCAATGGGATCCATCGATTAAAAAAAAACTATTCATTCCAACTGAAGAACCTTGCTGCATCGCGGTTCTTATTCTATTTTTTAGTCCTTTATCTAGATTGGGCCCTTTATATTCATTGGTAACTCATTTTTTTATCTAAAAAATAAATCAAGTGTCTTGCGTCTGTTTTTTTAAAATTATTTTTTCAAACTAGTACCACTTTATTTTTTTCATTTTTTTGAATCCACGGTACTAGATGAAGCACTAGTTTTATCTATGTGCTTTAAAAATTCGTTTGAACTTTTTTCTAACGCACCAAAGTAAATTTATCTGTAGAACCGAAATGGTGAGAATTTTGACACATCTTTAGCGTCGTATAGAAAATTCTAAAAAAGACATGAAGTTAATAAAAAATCCATATACTTAAAGCATGCAATAATCACATGAGAAAAGCTGCATATCTTAACTAAAAAAAGTACCGGAAAAAAAAGTTTATCAAAATGTGCTAATTTGCTACCATTGCTATGGGAAATCCCCCTTAAGTAATGGTGGTCGACAAAAGGCACATTTCCAAGACCGCCCTCACGTTATACAAACTATGAAGAATAGCGTATTTAAATTGATCATTCTGTCGAATGTCAAAGAAAATCGTATTTTATAGCATTTTATAGGTAGAACGGATATTTTGAAGACCGCGTCCTTAAATCCTACATGCGTTAAAGCATAGCGTCCACAAAATAACCGTTCTGTCGTTTCATATCCAACATCACATACAATTTACTGGTGAAACTTCCAGAATTCTTGGTTTATTATACATTGTTGCAAATTTTCGTAGAAACACAAAAGGTTCATACAATCTCGAAGGGAGGTTATTAGCACAACGTAGTCTCAGCGACAGTTATGTCTGAATCGCGAAACAGTGACATCGTCGCAAGTTTGGAATGCGGGAAAAAAAAATTTAAAGATATGTTCGGCCTAGTGATATTCGCGTATAAAGTGCGCCACGCTTGTCCAGCCGATGATATTACGGTAGATAAAAAAAAGTGTTCGGTGAAATATGGAAAAAAATAAGTATGCGGCACGTGTCTTAGCTGTGGTAAGTACTTTAAAGATTTTCTTGCCATCGCAACATTCATGCCGGATACATTATTAAAAAAATTGTCCCCATTATTAAAATGAATAAAAATTTATTATTAAAAGTGAATTATTAAAAATTATCGTGCTATTTATTAATGATTATTATTATTAAATATTTTTTATTCAAATTTATTATCGTAAGTTAATAATAATAAAAGTGTATTATTCTGTAATGAATTAGTATTGAATTTATTAAATAATAGTAGTAAACGATGGCATTTTGAGAAAAATTGATAAAGCATTCCAAAAGAATGATAACGCAGGGTTCGTCGATTTGGCGGCTCTTGATAATGACGGGAAGGTAAATATTGTAGAAAAGCAGTGAATTAACTTTAACTTTAACTTTTATTTTCATGCCCGAGGAGGACCGTCTTTCTTATTCGAATATCTCTAGAAGACTAAAGGCTGGCCACAAAGATCCTTATGAATATCGTCACTTAAAACGCTCTCTTCTTTCTTCTCAAGAGATGTTGTTTATGTTTATATTTCCTGTCCTGCACTCTCCATGTCGATTCGTTTTTGTACCCAAGCTACAGAGACTAGAGATGGATATAATTCTTTGTGCTAGTGACTGAGTAATCCAATAAAAATAAATAAGTAATTCTTCCTGGAGTTATGAATTGAATAAAGATAAATTACTAATTCCTCCCAGAATTAGGAATTGATCAATGATTCAAATACTGCAGAAATCATGTAAAGGGCTGTCCGATGCATCGGTTAGTTTAAAGAAAAAACAAAATGTAAATTAGTAAAGCCGCACATTTCGAAGTTGACTAAAATTAGAAGGACTTGATTGACACCCGGTAAACAAGCTAAGATCAGGCCTCTGACAAGACTAGATCAAGTTTTATTTTGCCAATCCGGATGCACAGCCATTTTGGGCAAAACAGTTTACATTCTAAATTTCTTGGTAACCGAATGAAGTTTAATGAACTGACAGGAGTAAAGGAATGTGTCAACACTATATAAACCTATAAGATAAAACAAGATGGTGGGGCGCCGGCGGTCAACGTGTACACATCGAAGACAGTAAAGACATTGAGTATCGCGTCTCATCAACGTGTTCGCTTTAGGCCCGGATGTCTCATCACAAGCCGAAAAGCTCTGGCATCGCATGGCAGCGGTGAATGCTGCTGTTGTTGTTATGTTCGAACCCGTTTAATTGTACGACCGGCGTGGACGATGGGAGTGCGAAGCTCGTCAAGGTCCGAAGAATCGTGTGCAGAGAGCTACCAGCCGAATCGCCGAGGATTCGCTCACGGGAACAAAGGGACGACTGTTGACCCGCACATTTAGCGATGCAGCTTGTTCACGCCAACCACCCTCTCTTCGGCGAACGGCGAACAGCCCCCTCGCATTCTTTGATACCGCACTTTACGGCTTTCCAACGATAACCACAATCTTTGTACACTGTCGTTTGCGATAAAATGTTTCAGCTGAAAACACAGGGTGGGAACAAAACCTAATCGCGTGCAATGTACCCATTCTAGCGTTACATGTAAGCCAGGCGCGAAGTGCACTGGCTGATCGTAATAACCTCTGCGTGAAGCGCCAGGATTTTATTGTCATTTGCATTTGGTAAAAACCCTGTCATCACTCCATACGTGCACAGTCTCTCCAGATGCCTCAATAAGTAATTCAAAAGATTTATGGGAACAACACATGTAAACTATTATTATATTATATGTATTTCTTATAAATCACTGACATACCAGTCCAAAGGGAATTAAAAGTATTCTTGAAAACGACGACACAGTATCGCACCCGAATAGCAGGAACCGTGAAGCGGATTACTCGCGTAGGCTGCGGCATCTAACTTATTCATCACATACGCCAAAATAATTAAACAGTAACAAATACTTAAATTTACAAAACTTGAAAGCACTGACTAGGTGGATTAACTAGCGGCGGCCACTACGCAGCATGGAAGACGCGGGGCAATTACCATTATATACGTTGAATTTAAATTTATTATTAAAAGTGATTCATTAAAAATTATCGTGCCATTTATTAATGATTATTGGAAATGGAAAGGTAAATATTATAGAAACGCAGTGAATTAACTTTACCTTGAACTTTTATTTCAATGCATGAAGAGGACCATCTGTCTACTTCGAGTTTCTCTATAAAACTGAAAGCTGGTCACAAAGACCCTTATGAATATCGTCACTTAAAGAATGCTCCAATGTTTCTTCTCAAGAGGTGTTGTTTATGGTTATATTGCCTCTCCTGCACTCTGCTCGTCGATTCGTTTTTGTAATCGAGCTACAGCGAATAAAGAATGGATACAATTCTTTGTACCAGTAACCGAGCAATTCAATAATGATTATTATTAAATATTTTTTATTCAAATTTATTATCGTAAGTTAATAATAATAATAAAAGTTTATTATTCCGTAATGAATTATTATTGAATTTATTAAATAATAGTAGTAAACGATGGTGTTTTCAGAAAAATTCATAAAGCACTCCAAAAGATTTATATTATTCAATTGAACAGCAAATACTTCACGATTGATCGCAGTGCAAGTGACTTTGATGGGGAAAGCATTGCATGATTCAATTGGAGCAAAGGTTATACCACAGTACATCATTGAACTTATGAGGTTAAAGATTATTAAAAGGCTAAAAGTGATTTTTTTGAAAATATAGACAATTTCGATAACGACGCCGTGCACTTTACTTTCCCGACGGAAGTAGGCCAAGCAGATATGGAAATATAAGGAGAGTCTACTGACTACCTATGGCATGGTTGAAATTCGATATATTCATTGGATATTCCCAAAATTGGTAAACATTCATAAAACGATAATGTCTAATAAACAATATCTTATTATAAATAATTTGAGCTCATTCTCATCCATATACAGTAGCGGACAAAAGTTTAAGACGATGAATTACAATTTGGTTCATAGATCTGTCATACAAGTACTAACGTTTCTTTCGGCTTGTCTTTTTTTTACAATACATGTGTACGTTTGACCTTCATAATGTAGAAGTCTCGGTCGTCAAATGTAAACAATATAGATTATACAATTTTTTTTTTCATCCAACCATCTGTAAACAGCGGACATTAGTTTAAGACGATCTGTCGAACAAGATACCCGTAGTCGATCCACGCAATAATTTGATATATTAATACTGTAAATAGTTTGTGGTGTATCATCCAGTGTCTTAAGTTTAATTACGTACGAAAAGAGTATGGGTAAAGCCCGTAATTTGTCATCAACTGAACGAAAACTAATCGTGTCTCTACGGAAGCAAAATGAGACATTTTCTTCAATTGCAACTCAAATGAATCGATCAGAAACTTCTTGTAAGCAAGCGTGGTACAAGTTTGTGAAGACTGGGGACTATTTTGATCGACCAAAAAACGGTAGACCGCGGAAAACCACGCCAACGCTGGATCGTCGGATTCATCGATTAAGCGAGAGAGATCGTTTTCGTTCAGCAGTCGATATCAGAGCTGAAATATCCAGTAATAATAATGCACAAATTAGTGTAAGAACTGTCCGAAGACGATTAGACGAATTCAATTTGAAAACACGAAAGCCACGGAAGAAGCCGATGCTCAGTAAAAAGAATAAAAAATTACGACTGCAATTTGCTAAGGCTCATCGGCATTGGACAAGTGAGGATTGGCAAAATGTGCTATTTTCGGACGAATCCAAATTCAACCGAATTTGTTCTGACGGGATACTTAACGGGAAGATTTAAATCCGCGATGTATTTTACCGACAGTTAAGCATGGAGGTGGAAACGTAATGGTGTGGGCATGTTTTTATCGCAATGGTCCTGGACCAATACGCCGAATTAATGGAATCATGGACCGTTTTCAATACTTGGATATATTGAAAAATACTATGTTACCGTATGCCTACGAAAATATGGGTGATAATTTTATTTATCAACAAGATAATGACCCAAAGCATACGGCTCGGGTAGTGAAAAGTTTTTTTCAAGATGAAAAAATCACTTTATTACCGTGGCCGTCGCAGTCGCCGGATTTAAATCCAATTGAAAACTTATGGTGTACCATAAAAAGAAGGGTTCAAAGAAATAAACCAAAAAATTTTGACGATTTGTACTCTTTGGTTGAAAAAACGTGGAATGAAACAACTGTGGACGACTGCAAAAAATTAATTGATTCAATGCCTCAAAGATGTGCTGATGTGATAAAAAATAATGGACTGTGGACAAAGTATTGAAGGGAGGAAAATATCTGTATATTTTCTACCAAAAAATATTTTTTTACGTATAGTCTTAAACTTTTGTCCCCGAAGATATCAAACAAATTTATGTTTTCTTTGTTTATTGTATCTAATGTTGCTACGCGCAAAATTGAATTTATGTAATAAATATATGAATTAATGATTAATTAGCTAATACAAAAAAAAATCCACTGAGTCAATTCTTTTCATAAAAAAATCAACGATTACTTTTTTTTTCCTCTCCGTCTTAAACTTTTGTCCGCTACTGTATCTGGATAATTGATTGAGACAGATGGCGAAGAACAAATCTCTTTGTCAGACATCAATGTTTCATCAATGGAGATATCAGACCAAAAAAACGTCGAATATGTCATCGAAACTGAAAAAACAATTAATCCAAATTCACTTATTAAAAAGCCGCGAATAATTAGCGATGAAATATTGAGTATTCCAATTAACGGGACATGTCAACCAACTCGCGTATTAAATATTGGTAAACAGTTGTATATCAAGAGACGCGGCAGCGTATTGACGCCAAGTTATAATTATAAATACTAGCTTGTAATTGTATTGATAGTGTACCTATAATTTTCCTTTTGTAATGCTTTCCAGAGCAAGCTTGTGGAAATAATCCTCCGGATGATAATCTCAAGTACACAATTCTACAAAACGTTTCCTCCAATAGTTCAGTATCTACCACTGAAGAAATATTTCCTGACATTAGTTCATTTGAAATAAATAACTCATTGCCAATAAAATCGTCAACGTTGTGTGAATCCGAGATAAGCAACGAAACAATGGATCCGCATGATAAGGAATATGACCCGACGGAAAACGACACAGTGCGCTCCAATAACTGTAATTCATCCGTTAAGCCTCTTTTTAAATCGGAACCATCGCGAGAAAAGTCACTAAATATTACTCTTGGTTCAAATAAGCCGGGAATGTCTGCACCGGATGATGCAAATTTGTTGGTAGTGGCATCAAAAACCGCATCGTGCTTGAAACGAAACTTTTGTTTCTATTGCCAAAATTTCAGGATAAAATTGCGCCGCATCTAGAAACGGTGAACGGGAAAGAGGAGGATGTTGCGAAATTTGTTCAGCTTCCAAGAAAGAAAGCGGAAAGAAAAACACTTAGTGCAGCCATAAGAAAAAAAGGGAATCATTTACATAATAACGACAAACGATTGAATACAGGCGTGCTTTTAGTTAGTCGACGGCCAATCGCGAGAATGGACAAAAAGGCTTCAGATTTTACTGCGTGTGGAAATTGTAAAGTTCAGCTTGCGAGATCTTCAATCCGGCATCACTTTAAGAAACGTAAGGGCAGTCTCAAAATCCGAACGTATCGTTATCGCCAATGGCCGAAAAGTTACAGCTTGGATGCACGAAAGAGCCAGCACTCTTGTTCGTACGTGGATTTTTCCCTACTTACGGGAAGACCCCGCCGTTCGCGGAATACGCTACGATAAGCTGGTCATTTTGTTTGCTAATAAACAATGGGAAAAATACGGAATCAATCGGCATTTCTTTCAAATGGTGCGCGCACGAATCCGTTTGATTCGTCGGTTTGTAGTAGCAGTGAAGGAAATTAAGTCTGCCATCATGTGCTTCTCAGATGTTTACACGTCTCGCCTTTACGATGCATCAATCGACGCTGTCAGAATTGTCGCACAATTTAACGAGAAAGATCGCACATTTGCGCATCCAGCAGTCGCAACACACCTCGGCACTTTACTAAAATATTGTGGTGAATTTTACGTTCAGAGCACATCAAAAACGAAAACGAAAGTGACCAAGAACGAGTTGAAGATTTAAAAAAATTATTAGCCGAAGGTGATAGCACAAGCGTTAATAGAGCCGCGACCGAAAGTCGAGCCCAAATTAATCGCCGAAAAAAAGAAATCTTGCCATCGACTGAGGATGTGAAAAAGCTCGACGAATATCTAAAAAAAGAACTAGCAAAATATCTGGGAGAATTAACAAAAAAATATTCCGTCGATTCCTGGAGAAAAGTTGCGGAGCTGACGTTGCTCAGTCTTCTAATATTTAACCGGCGGCGCCCAGGTGAAATCGAGAGATTTTTCATTGATGATTTCAAAACTATCAAGGAATTGATAGGCTTGCAAATAAAGAGGCCTTCGCGTCAGAGAATGGCAAGAAATTAGCCAGGAAATAGGTCAGGCTCGAAATTCTTGGAAAGCTTCACAGAGGTTTCCCTGTTCTCGTAAGCGCAGAAACTTTCGATTGCTTAGAAAAAATTATTCATCATCGGAATGACGCCGGGGTCTATCAGACGAACCCATACGTTTTTGGGTTGCCGTCGGTCGACAAGGACCGCCACCGTTATTTACGTACGTGCAACTTGATGCGCGAGGCACGAAACTACGAAAATATATAGCCACTCGCTGTATAAGTTTGAATCTTTCCAATAGGCAAGTTACGGATTTAGCAAACTTGTTGGGACACGAAGAAAAGATCCACAAAGGAATTTACCGGCAACCAATTTTAGAAACCGACATAGTCGGGATGTCTAAAATATTGGAGATTGCCCAAGGTCGTACGGATTCATCGGGTGAATCTAAAGATAGCGAGGGAACGGATTCTGAAATTGACGGAAACTTAAACGTTGCAAATGTCGCCAGTATGAATTATATCCAGAAATAATAACAAATTTATACAAAAGTTAATATATCTTAATGTTTTGAAGTGAAACTTCTTTTGGAACGATGTGAATTGGATGTTATGAAACGACAAAGTGTAACGGAAGTTGAGACAATCGATATAGATTAATAGGATTTGGCCTGCGAGAGAATAAAACAAAACACATCTCTATGTAATTTCCCTATACTCCGTCTCCTCTTTCTGCGGTGGTTCGTAGCGTCCCCACTCGTGCCTTTCGTGCATGGGTCTCTGTGCGTACGGGCTACTCTCTATATTATAGGTATAGGGCATAGGCACAGAGTACACCACGCAAGCAGAGAAAGAGAAAGAGAGAGAGAGAGAAAATACATTAAAAGGTTTAGGACACGTTTTTCTGTCCTGTATATGCGCCCTATTCTCTGCGCATAGGTATTAGAGTGAGGGGCAGAGAGAGTGTGACAGAGAGAAACATCGAGCACAGTATAGCGTCGCATCATTGTGTCCAGTGCGTTCTTTTAAAAATTATTGCGTTTTGTCTATTTAATAAAGTGAATTTATATTAAAAAATGCCGAAAACAACTGCCGATCGTGTTGGAGAGTATCGGGCTAGAAAAAAAGCTGCTGAAAATAAAACGAAAAAAGGCAAAGACTTCTACAGAACGTGTTCGTAATTTTCGTGCGCGACAGGCGCTGAAGGTTAGAACAACTGTAGAAAATGCTGTATCGGCGACAAATCTTGCATCAGCGTCTCACGACGAATCACATACACAAGATGCTGGAGATAATTCAAGTAGGTATATATATATATCAGGTGTAGTAAAAAGAAATCCATTATTTTTCCAATAGATGGCTTTAGATATCTCTATCTCGCGTTGTATAAGTCCGATCGGGTTTCACTAGATGACATTAGAAACATGAGATTTCGTACTAAAAAAACTTTTGTGACAGTTTTGTGATTAGTTAACTCAGTTTTGTTTGAGCGCGCGTCAAAGATGGACACTAGCAAAGAGAAGATACGCCATATTTTACAGTTTTTCTTCGATAATGGCGAAAACGCAAGCCCGGCGGCTGAAAATGTGAATAGTGTTTATGGTCCTGATACTGTAACAGCCAATCACGCGCAATTTTGGTTTCGTCGATTCCGTTCCGATAATTTCGATGTCAAAGATGCACCACGCACTGGAAGGCTAATTGTCGAAAATATCGATAAAATCATGGAAATTGTCGAGTCCGACCGTCATGTAAGCACTGTTTCGATTGCCCAAGAGCTAAAGATAGCACAAAAACCGTTTGGAACTATTTGAATAAGGCTGGATACAAAAAGAAGGTCGATGTATGGGTGTCACACGAGTTAACGCATAAAACCTCATGGACCGAATTTCCATCTGCGAATCGCTGCTGAATCGCAACAAAATCGACCCATTTCTGAAGCGGTTGGTGACTGGCGATGAAAAGTGGATCACTTACGACAACATTAAGCGAAATCGGTCGTGGTCGAATCGCGGTGAGCCGGCGGAAACGGTGGCCAAGCCAGGATTGACGGCCAGGAAGGTTTTGCTGTGTGTTTGGTGGGATTGACAGGGAATCATCTACTATGAGCTGCTCCCCTACGGCAAAACTCTTAACTCGGAACTGTACTGTCAACAATTGGACCGTCTGCAGGAAGCAATCGCCCAGAAGCGGCCAGCTTTCGCCAATAGGAGAGGAATTGTGTTCCATCAGGATGACGCCAGGCCACACACATCGATAGTGACTCGCCAGAAGCTCCGAGAGCTTGGTTGGGAGGTTCTTATGTGACCACCTCATAGTCCGGACCTGGCACCAAGTGATTACCATCTGTTCCTGTCCATGGCGAACAATTTTGTTGGTAAAACATTCGATTCAAGAGAGGCTTGTGAAAATCGACTGTCTCAATTTTTGCCAATAGGGACGAGGGCTTCTACGAGAGAGTCATAATGAAATTACCTTCAAAATGACAACAAGTTATCGAACAAAACGGCGCATATTTGACCTAAATCGGATCATTCTAACTATGGTAATTAAAGCCTTCAATTTCATGCAAAAATAATGGATTTTTTTTACTACACCTAATATATACTCTTATTTACTATATTGTATTATTTTCTAGTTTACAACTTAACTTTACATTAATTTACTTTACGTTACTATTGATATTCATAACTATCATTATGTCATGTTCGAGGGGTTTATCACTATTAACGCTTATTTGTCAATTGAATTTTTAGGTGGTCATCAAATGGACGTGGAGCCTGCTCTCCCATATACGCAATTTCACTGCAATAGAATCGCCCATCAAGACTTCCGCAAAAAATTCTACGACAACCCCTTTGGTCATGTATGCTCCGTATGTGGCCGTTTATGGTTTAACAATGACTTGAAAGAACCGGCTTTAGAACATCAAGAAATTTTTAATGATATAATTGAAGCTAATGTAGGTGACAATATACGAGTATTGGTTTGTAACACGTGCATACAAGCTCTGAATAGAAATGTTATTCTATTGATGTCCACGTAAAACGGATTCAAGTACAAAGCTGTGCCAAAGTTTTTGCCACCATTAGACTTGGTGTCGAAGTGACTGATTTCTCCACGGATTCCATTTATGCAGATCAGGCGATTGCGACACGTGCAAGGGCCATATGGAATTTATGGACAAATTATAAATGTACTGATATCAGTCAATAACATCGTCAAGCATTTACCACGAAATATTGATGACGACCACTGCATTAATGTCCACATCAAGAGAAAAAAAATGCATAAGACAAGCTATCTCATGGGCTTGGTAAATAAAAGGACAATTCGTGTGTGGTTACAGTACCTGGTTCAAACTCCTCTTTATCTCTTATATACAATAGCATAAAAATTTATGAAAGCTCCTTCAATGCCGATAACAGTGTTGGCAACATTCAACAAGATGAAATAATTGAAAACATACCAATCGAAGAGAGCCTTACTGCACAACAACAGACACTTTTGTGGAATGATGACCAATATTCAAGGATAACATCGGGGGAACATAATCTTCCGCAAAGTATCCTCTTCGATGAACATGCCGAAGAACTGTCTTTTCCTTCAATTTATTTGGGCCATTTTCGGACATTTCGAGATGGAATTAATGCAACACCATTCGCAATAGCAACGAGTGAACTACGAAGATCGGATCGACGCGGAGTAACTCCATATCATTTGCTTTACGTCGCAATAAAAATTATGAGGATACGGGTCCGCGATTCTCATACTATAGCTTTCAAACATATTGGAGTGAATACAAAAATAACTCCACAACAAATTGAGTCTGATGATTATATTAACGATTGTTTTGAAAGTAACTTAGCTTTCTTGCAGTCGATACAAAATTCTAGTTGGTATTGGTCGGAACGAAAGAGAGATCTCTTCGCAATGATAAGACAACTTGGAAAACCCACGATGTTCCTCACTCTGAGTGCCAATGAAATCGGGTGGAATAATCTATTACGAATACTATATAAATTAAAGAACAATGGAGCTGATATTTCTGAGGAAGAAGCTGAGGAACTAAATTACATTCAGAAGACAACACTCATTAATAAAGATGCCGACACCTGCGCTATGTATTTCAACAAATTGGTGAATGTTTTAATGAATATCCTTCAGTCAAAGAAGCCCATTCGAAATTTATCATGTGGTCAATTATTTTAATAGAATACAATTTCAACATCGTGGTAGCCCTAATACACACATCCTATTATGGCTCAAGAATGCTCCACAAGATGCACTTGGTACAGGTAAACAGGATGCAATAACAATGATTGATCAACTAATATCAGTTTCTTCGTCAGAAGCTTCTGGAAATATTAAACTGCAGATACATAAATACACATTTACTTGCTTCAAAGGGAATCGCACGAACCAGCCACAGAAATGTAGATTTGAAGAATTTGGAGAATAATGATTGTACAGGCATCGAGTCATTTTATGAACAAAATGGTATTACTTGCGATGAAGACTATTTTCGTATACTTGAAGTAGGAATTACTCGACCTAAAGTGTTTTTAAAACGATTACCATCAGAAAAGTGGCATAACCCGTTCAACCCTTTCGTGTTCAATATTTTAAAATCAAATACAGATTTCCAATTTATCGTCTAAGAATACTCTTGTGCCGCGTATGTCGTAGAGTACGTGAATAAAACAAACAGAGGCATAAGCAACTTGCAACGTCAAATTTATGAAATCATGGATGAAAATCCGGAATTCGATATAGTTGAGATCACCAGAAAAATGAGTGTAAATATGCTCAATACAGTTGAGTTAACAAGTCAAGAAGCTGCATAGTACTTACTTCGGGAGCCAATGTTAAAAGTTTAGTTGTGGTAGTTTATATTTCTACAGTGTGGCCTGTAGAGAGGCATCGAATTAGAAAAACACAGAAACAATTAGAAGAAATGCACGCTGATGAAAATTCAACAGATATATGGAAAGAAAATTGGTTCGACAAATATGAGCAGCGACCAGAAGATATGGAATTAGTAACACTAGCACAATTTGTTGCCAATTATTCTAAGATTTCACAAGGGATATACACTCGAAAAAAAGAACAGCGCATCATTCGTTATAGAAACTACGATATGGCATCAGATTATAATGAATATAAAAGGGAAATGGTCACTTTGCATATTTCCTTCAGAAAGGAAGAAGCTGAAATTTTAGCAGAAATGAAATTCATCGAAAATTACGACGAAAACGAAGATATCATATTGCAGCGTCGAAAGTAATTTGAGTCTGATTTGGACATTAACAAAACCATTGAAATTTGTCGGAGATTGTGCCGTGTAGATGTACTACAAGACGACAATGATAACGATGAAGCTCGTGATGCCGTTACCACATTTCCGGAGGCAAATCCATTTCAAGCGCTGTATAACAATCCGAATGCAGATGTTAATAATTGTTTGTGCTGAGCGACTCTATATAAAGAAAAAAGAGAACCTGATGCCCAATCGAGACTTCTTTGAACTTATGCGAATTTTGAATGGAAAATAAAAAGATCTTCCCATGCATGTTGTTTCATATCTTCAGTCTGAAAGACCCTCGCCTTTGCAAATATTCTTCACGGGCTCTGCAGGATGTGGAAAAACATTTGTGATAAAACTGTTAATGGAAATTTATAATAGGTACACACGAAATGATGAATATTATAACGCTTACATAACTTGTGCTTCAACTGGAAAAGCTGCAGTAGCAATTGGTGGAACAACGGTCCACACAGCTTTAAAAATAAGTTTGTCCAAAGTATTATCTTTATCAATGGGAATCGCCCAACAATATCGTTCACTATTTAAATACGTTTGTGTTCTAATCATAGATGAAATTAGTATGATCGGTGCTAAACTGCTTGAGCAAATGGACGCAAGATTAAAACAGATCACTGGTAATTTCAACGACAATTTTGGAGGTCTGGATTCAATTCTAATTGGAGATCTATGTCAACTACCGCCGGTTCGAGCAACACCAATTTATAAACAGCTGTGACCTCAACTAGCAGGTCCTACACTGTGGCGAGGCTTGCAATTTTACGAACTCACAGAAGTCATGATGCAAGCTAATCAAGTATTTTCAACAATATTGACAAAAATTGGCGATGGAAGGTTATTAGATGAAGATGAGCTGGAGTTGATAAAATCAAGATTATTTACAAAAGAAGAGACTGACAGACTGTGTCCGGATGGTGTGCGGTTATTCTTCAATAATCGATCTGTTAGCGAGTATAATAATCACATTTTTAATTGTGCAGACGTCGAAGTCAATTCCATAGCAACAGATGTTTATATTGGTTGCCAAGGAGCTCAGCAAGAAGCCGCTATGCATCAAAAACTTCACAAGATGTCGACTGTTGATACCGGAGGATTACCATATGAAGTCACATTGGTATTAAACAAATCATATACGAGGGTCGATCAATAAATAGTCGGCTTGGTAAAGAAAATCGCGTTTTTTTTAACAAAAATCTTTTTATTTCTCAACATAATCTCCTTTTAGCTCGATACACTTATTCCAACGATTTTCCAATTTTTTATGCCCTACGAATAATACGATTTCGGAAGGTCCTCAAAATAGGTCTCTGTTTCGGCGATGAGGTCATCTCTGGAACCAAATCTCTTTCCGCCAAGCCATTTTTCAGGTTTGGAAACAGAAAGTAGTCGGCGGGGGCCAAATCTGGAGAATACGGTGGATGCGAAAGCAATTCGTATTTAAATTCATGAATTTTGGCAATCAGCTACATGTTCTCTTCTATGGTCGACAGTGAGCAAACGCGGCACCCATCTTGCGGATAACTTTTTCATACCCAACTGATCACTCAGGATTGAAATCACTGAGCCATATGATATGCCTGTGGCCTCAGCAATCTCACGCACTTTTAGTCTCCGATCATTTAACACCATATCGTGGACTTTTTCAATTGTTTCTGGTATGACGACCTCATTTGGACGACCTGGACGTTCATCGTCAACAATGCTCGTACTACCGTGTTTAAATTCAGCTGTCCAATATTTAATGGTTGATAACGAAGGTGCAAGGTCCATATAAACTTCGTCGGGCTCCGCTTTGATTTCAATGTTCGTTTTCTTTTTCAAAAACAAAAATCAAATTACTGCACGATACTCAATTTTTTCCATTTTTGTAAAAACACAAAACTTATTTGTCTTTCGACGCTGTCAAACGCAAACTAAACATCGCAGCGAGCTGAAACTTTGACAACAGTCATGTGAAGGATGGCACTACTAAACGTCGCTATTGATTTCTTTCCTCGACCAACAGATGACGCAAGGCCGACTATTTATTGATCAACCCTCGTATATTATCCACCAATATCGACGTGTCAGATGGGTTAGCGAATGGTGCTACAGGAAAATTGATCCACGTAGAATATAATGATGCTGGTGAAATAGGTCATCTATGGCTAGAATTTCCGGAATCAACCAAAACTGGTGAGAAGATACGTAAGAAAGCTGCTGCGTCAATACAAAGACACAACCTCAGTCGACTGGCTGTTCCGATAGATCGAAGAACTTCTACAATTCCACTTGTTGCGAATAAAACGATTGTCGGAAAACGCAATCATTTCTCGTTAGTGTCAGCATGTGCTATAACAATACACAAATCTCAGGGAGGTACATTTAGTGAGATTGTGTATGAGTATGAGAAAACTCACCCTCAACAGCTCGTATACGTAGCGTTATCACGTGTTACCAGTATTGAAGGTTTCTATATTATTACTAATAATGGAGATCAACGATTTTATAATGGGCGACGTAGAGCGGCATCTCTGATGGGCTTGCAAGCGGAATTCGAAAGGCTTTCATTGAACAGACTGCAAACAATCGGAGGATTATTGACAGAATTCATTACAAATAGATCAGATATGTCAATCGTCTCATTTAATTGTCAAAGTCTACGTGCTCATGTAGCAGATATAAATTCGGATAAAATTGCAACAAAATCAAATTTCTCGATACTTTCTGAGACATGGTTGGATAATGACGATCATATTGATATTTCGAATTTCGATATTGTGGGGAAATTTAAACGCGACATTAGAGCAGGTGGAGTAGCGATATATCACAATACGAATGATAGTGCTCGTATTGTTACTCCACAAATGGATATAAGTACGCATCAAACAGAATCATTGTCCGTGCATCTTTCTAATATAGGAGAAATGTGTGCTTGTCATAGCACCTTACAAGACAGATAAACGGTTCTAATTGTTGCTATATACATTTCTCCAGATAAAGCAATAGAATCTATCATCGAATTCATTCACGGAAATTTGATTAAATATACGCCAGAGGGGTCCATGATACTTAAAAAAAAATACCACGAATTACCAATGGTTTTAAGTGGAGATTTTAACATACATTTTGCCGAACCAACT
The DNA here is from genome assembly GCA_963942595.1 of Cylloceria caligata. Taxonomy (NCBI): domain Eukaryota; kingdom Metazoa; phylum Arthropoda; class Insecta; order Hymenoptera; family Ichneumonidae; genus Cylloceria; species Cylloceria caligata. Next base: position 13,144,166 of record OZ012708.1, read on the forward strand.
GCATTACCTTTAATAGAATTTTTTAATAATACCTTCAGTTTATAAATGTCAAATAACAGAAATGAGCCAACAACAAGATCAGAAACTACCATAGATGCAGTATTTCAAATATTTTTAAGTAATATTCAAACCAAAACATTTGTATCATATTTTAGTTACAATAGTTAGTTTGGAAACTGACAATGATGAAAATAATGATAATATATGAGCTAATTTTACCGATGTAAAAAATAATTTTTATATTAAATATAGCGATTTCTATATTTCATAAAATATTACCTCCAGTCACATTGTTTATCTCTCTCACTCTCCCTCTCCCTCTTTGGGCAATAAATAAGAAATTAATCAATC